>OW026521.1:113316880-113876880 GCA_932274085.1 Protocalliphora azurea
TTACAAAATTGTATTTAGTTGAGTTATCAAAATAATAATGGAAACACGAAATGTTTTCAATAAAAATAACTTTCCAAAAAGCAAAAAAATACGTCTAATTTGGAAATATAAAATTTCAAACATTATTAATAAAAGTAGACATGGTATGTACAAATTTTATTTAACTAAATATACATAAAAAAAATAGTTTTTTGTTGCCCATAAAACTTTTAGAAAAATAATTTATTATTTATCAGCAGCAGTGTTGCCAGGTGATGGGAAAAAAAAGAGACTAAATTAATTTTTGAAAAAGGTCAAAAAAGGCTAAATACTATAAAAAATAAGAGTAGAGTAGAGTTAACTTTTTTTTAATTAAAAACGGTTTCTCGTTCTCATTAGTTTGTGATTTTATTATTATTATTTTTTTTTTTTTTTTTTGCAAGCACTTTAGTAAATTTATAAATTAATAATAGAACGGCTTCCAGTAAAAAGGCCTAATGAAAAATCTTCCAAAAATTTCCCATACAAATTTGTGTTATATTTCATTTACATTCTCTTAATATTTGAGCTATAATTCCTTTTTGATTAGGAGTTTCCAAATTTTGGATGATTTTCACCTTCATAAGAATTTTTTAAGGCCAAAGCAAATATAGAAAAATCTCTTAAAAAATTCCCACAAAAATTTGGTTTATATTTCATATGATAAGCAACCCTAAATTTTGGAGTTATTTTCTCAATTTTTAGATTATAGTTCGTCTTTGATAAAACATTTCTTATTATTTTGTGTGATTTTTCGCTTTTATTTATGCACGAGAAAGAAAACTAAACAATAATCCTATTCAGAAAATGTTTGATTTAATGCAGTCGGAGTTTGAAATACGACAGAGTTGAAAATCTCTACGTCCGGCTGAAGGCCTTTTTAATCTACACCAAAATCCTACCCAAGCAAAAGTTAGAACTATTTCCATTTTCAATGGCTGATTTTATCCACAAATTTTATCATATAATATATTAAATTTCATAGTGTCATAATGGACATTGGATGAGGGTGATATTTCGTAAATATTTGGAAATTTGTTTTTAATTTGCTTTTTTGAACAAAAATTTAATTTTTTATTTTTGAACAAATTTTAATTTTTTTGAGTGATTTTTCATTCCGTTGATTTTTCTATATTTGTTTTGGACGATTTTACTTTGGTTCATTTTGCTTTATGTCTAGCGCGCTGCGATTTTTCAATAATATTCATAAATAGTTTCTATGTTTTTTAAAGCATATTAAAAAACAATAATAATAATGGATTTAATAAGTCCATAAAATTAGCTATTTTTGATTTGGAGAATAAAGCGTCGCAGGCGAAAATTTTTGTTATATTAAAAACTTTTGTTATATCAAAAACTTCATTTCATTTCTCAAAAGTTATTTTTAATCATAACAATTAAGCATGTTTTTCTATTTGAGGCCCTGGATATAAATTTAAAGACTTTCTTATAAAACGACAAACGTATATACATCCTTCATTTTGTATGTGCAGTGTAAAAAGTGAAATACAAAGGAAAATTCTAAAGCAAAATTCTAAAGCAATAAATTTCTCCTTACGAGCAATAAATTTATATATGTTATAAGATTTCGTGGAAATGAAGGGATTTGGACGCAGTTTGTTGCAGGAACTACATCTTAGGCAGGTGTGTACTTATGAATACATATACAAATTTATAACTTTATATCATATTTATTGTTAAAAGTTTCGGCGATTTTGCAGGACGTCGCGACGACAAATCGTTAATTAATTGCTGATACAGGGAGATGAAGAGGAGAATTGGTCAAAGGCAACTCTTGGCAAGGCAATCTTGTATGTACTTGTAAAGAATCTGTATTTTTAGTTTATTATAAAAAATCGAAAACTATTACAATTTAAAGTTATAAAATGCATATTTATTCATACTTGTGTAGATTTAAGGAACGAAAAACTGAAGTTTTATTTTGCGTTCAAAGTAAAACTCGATTGGTGAGAACAGACTTTTACTCAAAATAGGCCGTTTGTGCTTCACTATGCAATATTACTCATAGAGCATTTTAATTTTACCGATTATACATGTAATAGTTTGTGAAATCATGAATTATTTCTGTAGATCTTCTATTACCTAAAACTTATATTAAACCAACGCTTTAACGAAGCAATTAGAGTCTTTTCTCTGATGATGTTGAAAAAATAAAGTGTAATAAATAAATAAATAAATATAATATTTTAACTATGAAGAGTTTTCCTCTGCGTAAATTACTATTATATAAATCACCCCGAACGGTTGTAAATTAAACATATTATTCTTTAAAAATTTGACAAAAATTCATTTATGACTTGAATGTAAAAAATTTTACATGTCCTTGTAAATTTATATAAAAAACATGCTTACATGTATAGATATCTCTTTTAGTTTAAGAGATATTTAGGTCGAAGTAAACTTAAACCTCATTTTTAGCCTATTTTTTCATACGACTTTTAAACTTGATGGCCTTAATTTGGGCCCTAATTTTTTTTTTTTTTAAATATCCACTGGATTTTCTACAAAATTCTAAATAATACTGCTGCAAGAGTCATATATATATATATATATATATATATATATATATATATATATATATATATATATATATCCATTCGCTATATAGTTATATTAATCTTAATTGGAAACTTAAAAAAAACACTTTTTTGGGGTTATTTTCCAAAAAGTGGTAATATTATTTCACTGATAAAACACTTTTTTATTGTTCCCGACTACAGAATTATTGTAATGGTTTCAAAAAAAAAAAAAAAAAAAATCTTAACGTAAATGCATGTAAAACAAAATTGGAGGCATTTTGGCAATGGTTTTTTCTCATGTCTATTCAAACTTTGTCAATTTTGAGAAACTTTTTTATTTTTTTCTTCAAATTCTCAAATATTAAAACCGAAATCAACAAAAAAATATATTGGCTATATACCTCCTATATGTTGGTTAAACACGCAAAAATTATTTGCTGAGTTACGAATTTTATTACTGCTATGTGATAATTGAAATAAAAAAGGTACATTTTTGAAACAAGTTTTTCCCGGAGAGGTATTTTGGATCTTTTTTTTATTTTTGTACGAGAAAGTGGGAGCTGCTTTAATTCGCTGATTTTAAAACAAGTTTGTCTATATTGTGCATAAATCTCATTGGAATGCCTTTACTTGTTTAAATTTTATTTAGGTCCTAATATTATTTATTGTTTATTTATTATTTCTCAAAAATATGCTTAAAATCCAAATTTTATGTTTTTCAGATCATAGTCTGGAAAAATTTCACATTTAATTTATTGCTATTAGTTGTAATGACCCAATGTTTTGAGTTGATTTTCCATCATTTTTGAATTGTAATTGCCTCTTTACTAATCATTTCCAAAATTTTGGTTGATTTTTCGCTTTTGTAAGATTTTTTTAAATTATATTTTATTTGGTTAATGAAATTTATTAAAAAATAATTCCCTATAATAATTAATCAAGCTCCTAAAACTATTTAGGTTATATTTAATTTGGAAATTGAAGTGCTGCAGGCGAAAATTTTAGTTAAATATATATAATCTCATTTTTTTATTTTTTTTTTTTTTGGAATTAATACACAAACATTTTTAAATTATTTCCTCCTTTGTTGAAATACTAAAATTTTAGCCTTTGTAAGGCAACTTTAAGCATAAAAAAACTAAGAAAAAAGGATAGAAGCTAAAACGAAAATTTTGAGGTTAAAATCAAAATAAATATGCTAGATTTAACCTTAAAAAGTCTAAATTGGCCACACTGCTGATGACCGCGATCATACATCAAACTGAACATAATTGAATGCCTTTGTGTTTAACAACATTCATATTGAAGCGAACATACACGAACTCCACACGAATTATAACATGATGTTATTTATGTTCTGTTTAATTAAAACGACCGCGGCTTTTGTGGTAAAATCATAAAACTGTTCATATTTTGTCTATCACTTTGCTCCTACTGCACCGATTTAACTCATTTTTGGTAGTAATGTAAAGTGGACACAGATACACAGCTCGGCTAAATTTTATATCCGTTAATTTTTTTATTGAAATATTGTGAACTTGAATTTAGTTTTAGGGGTTACTTCGATATGGTTATATAAATTTCTTTGTGCCGAACTTTGCAATGCAAAGCTGCTCCTAGGGGCAACAAATAACCTGGGTAATTTTCATTCAAATAGGTTAAGGTGTTTTAGAGCGTGTTTTTAAAAGACGGACGGACAGATGAACAAAGTGCAATCGACTCAGAATTTCATATGGATCAAGAATATATATACTTTATGTGGCCTTGAAATATTTTTTCTTGCTGTTACACATATATATATGTATATAAATACATATATATATATATATATATATATATATATATATATTTATACATATATAATATAATATAAAGAAATCCTATAGAATGGATAGGAGATAATATTGATAGGAGATAATATCAAAATGTTTTCTTTACTGTGGAAGTATACTTCATATTTGTTAACCATGACGTTAACCATGATATTGGAAACCTAAAAACTGCATACGACTTAAGAAGATCGCTCAGTCCATCTGTGTCGTGTATTTGAACAAATAAAGAAGATATATAACCAAAAGTAAAATCCATTTTCAATTTTCTACCAACAGTTTTTCTCGAAGCATATATCTAGGAATTAGCTATTTTTCGTTTAAGGATTAGAAAAACTTTTTAGTTTTAAAAATGAAAATTGTTTGATAGCTTTTTACAAGTATTTCAAAAATGTATATTTTTGTTTTACTTAAAATTAAAATAAGCTTCTTCAAAATTCTTTCCTAAAATTATCGCAGAAGCGCCTGACTCTAGGATGCAAGTCCAACAAACATATTTTCCTTAAAATGCTTTCCTATATTATCTATATTTCAAAAACATAAAACATAATTAAAGTCAAGTGATAATTTTTTAAGAAAAAGTATCTCACGTACTCGGGTTTACTTGTCAAATGTACATTTTCATAGGATATGTGCTCGTATTTAAAAAGAAAAGGAAAATAAATGGAATTCTGCACTAAAAATTTGTAATCACTAGACTACCTATACCAATGAAAATTTTGTTGAAAAACATTTACAATTTATAACAGTATATGTTGAGTATATAAAACAAAACAAAACAAAAGTATTTTATTAATATAAAATTCTAAGTTGCCATATGGCTTAGATAAGAATTCGAAGCAAATATGCAGTTTAAACCAAACAAAGGCTAGTAGTTTTTGGCCTCATTCGGTTTTTGATTGAAAAGCTACAAACAAATTTCTACTTCTTCCACACAAATTTCTACTTCCTCCACACAAATCAAAAACCATTTTCTACTAGTTTTTATGAAAAACCACGTAAAACTACTAAAATATCTATTTAGAAAACATCCTGTTCAGTTGATTTCACAATAGTAAACTTTTATATAGGACAGAAAAATTTGTGTTTTTTTATTATTTTTTGAATAGTCACTTGTTTTAAAAATTTTTTAAATCAGTTACATTCAAATTATTGCTAAAAATAAAATAAAGTCGAATATAAGGATAAAACAAATAAATCCAAAGTTGTTTACATCAACAAAAACGAATTGGATTTTGAAATTTAGTTTTCACAAAAACAAAATTTTTGTTTTGGTGTAAACGTAGTATTAGAGTTTTTAAGTGTGTTTATGCGTTCTTATTATGGCGAATGTAAGAAGAATGTTCATTATTTAATAAATTTCACAATTTTTTAAGTACATAAAAAGGTATTTTGACAGTTCCTTATTTGACGTTTTAAAATTTTGTGTTTTTTTTTTCAAGCTAAATTATAAAAGACTTTTTCGAATTCTTGGCCAGGGATCGAATACAGAACCTATCGTCTTTCAGTTACAAACACATAGTGTTGTTGAATTTCATTAAAAATAAAAAAAAAAATCGTAACTTTCGCGCGCTCTACGGTTTTAAGTTGAATATATAAACATTTTTACAAACAAGAAGTTTATATATAATTCTGGTAAAAATTACTTGTAATATCAATATCTACTGAGTTTAAGGTTTCCTAGTAAAATTAAAAAAAAATTCTTTATACTAAAAATCGCGATTTTTTAAAAATTTTGCTAAAAATGCGGAGCGAATCTAAATTATTTTGCCACATATTGTACGAAGAAAATATATTTTATTAGTTTATTACAAAGAAAACAACTTAATATTGTGATCCTTTTTTTACCCATGTGTTCCCTTTTTTTTGGTCCAGAAAATTTTTATCTTTCGAAATTTCTTGATGCGCCTCTACGTTTCCTTTAGACATTAAATTTATGATCCCGATATATGCAATATTTATAAAAATTGCAATTTTTGCTCAATTTTCAAATAGTTATTAAATTTATTTTTAATGCTCCTTCGATTTTATTGTGTAAAATAACAAAAAACTATGCTCACTCAGTAATCCATGCTGTTCCAACAGAAAATGTGAATGTGCCTGGCGAAAAACTGACCTTTCTTAAAATATTGTCTTGTTGTCATAATTTGAGTCTATCTACTGCATTGACTATTTCGGGTACATCAACAAGATATAGAGCAAAATACGCGCAATTACAACAAGTATCAATCCTTATTTCAAAATTTGTATTTCGTTGAGGGGCGCACAAACTCCACCAAAAAAGCTAAAATAAATTAAAAAAATTTTGTCATCAAAATTTCACCACCCTGTATTTAACTGTTGAAAGTATGCACAATAACAAATAAGGTGTAGAATTTCTCCACAAACTACGATTAATCCAAATATGATGGAATGAGATAAAAAAGTATAAACGCGCGAACAAAAAATGTAGAATGGAAAAAAATTAAGTAATTTTTAGCCCTTTTTCTAAGTTGTAGAACTATGAATAACTATCACGATTATAAAATAATACCTATGGTGCTATAATTTTGCGCTCTATTAGATCCAAGGCTTGTGAGCTCAGATCTGTAATCCGTTTGTTTAAAATAGTCTTACCACAGGACTTACTCAGGATTAAATCAGTTTTAGCCAGGTTAAAAATATTTGATAAAAAAAAATAGGTCTGCTCTAAAAAATATTTTATAACTCCGCCATCCCAGAACGAATTTTGCTGAATTTTAATACCAAGATTTTCCAGACTATACGCTATATATGTGTATATATATGTGTAGGAATAGAAATGTACGTATATTGGGCTTCAAAAAAAAAAAAAGAAAAGAAAATACATTTCAACACACAGACGGACAGACATCCGGACATCCAGTTATTTTTAATTATAGCAATCATAAATATTTTTAATTTCGAGGTCATGAATATATATTTTAAGAGTTATATATACCCCTCATTTTATGTAAGGTGCATAGAAATACAAACAAAATTAAAAAAAAATAAATAAATATCTAAAAAACCAATTATGCAGTTATATGAAGAACGTTTTTGTTCTTCGAGCATGTTCAATTTTTTTGCTAAAAACTTGACTTTTTGCCAATTTTATTAGCCCTCTGTGCACTGTATATGTATATTAAATTTTTTAGAAATTTATCATAAGTAAATTTCTTAAACAATATTTTATTTTTAATTTTTTTTTTTTTTTTTTTTGTTTATGAAAACATTCAATTACCAATAACTATTCAATTTAGCAACATGAGTTATGTACTACATCATTCGTACAGTTACACAAACTTAGGCTCTAATCTCAAGCTTTCCGCCCCAAAAGTTAATTGAGCAAAATTTTGTTGTTATTTGTTATGTTATTATTATTGTGGTCACTTGAAACCTCCTTAATGACATTGATGAAGTATCCAATTCAGTCTATATAGACTGTTTAGTTAATGTTTCTTTTGATTAGTCATTGATGACACTTGCAACCATAATCATAATCATCTTAAGTTAAATCATGTATTTTGTTAAACAAAACATGATGATAGCATCAGTAGATTAAGAAATATAAAATAAAATTTTTATACATATATTTGCCAACAAAGGATGTACTTTTTTGAGTATTATTTTTTTTTTTTTTTTTTTTTGTGATTCTGTGTTTAATTTAGAAACAAAATTGTTTGGCGCTTGTATGTGGCATTAACATTTAATGACTGATTTCTTGGGTAAGGGTAAAGAAGTTGTAGTTTGCTCACAGTGGGAACAAACGAAAAATTTTGAATATTAAATCTGTATCTGCTAAACTACCAGTTGGATCGAACTGAAATATATAGAAGGGTTGTAGAGGAAGACTTTAGACTTTTAGAAAAATCAATTTGCAGTCACCTTAAGATAAGCAATAGGGTGTCAAATTTGACTACCTCGAGTATGTAAAACTTCTACAAATAAAGTCTGATTTCAAAGATTTGTATATTTCTGTAAAGTACTTGGCAAGAAAAAATAAGTTTACTCACCTAAGTTATCTCTTATAGTTAAAAAAATATTTACATTTGAATTTAAAATTTTTGATTTTTTGCCTCGACTGTATTTTGTTTCTCGGGAATAAAGTCTTGAGGTATGTGAGGGAAATTTTGTTTAAAAACATTCTGTAATTTGCAACATATTCAGAAATAATATACTGAAAAAGTTTTTTGATTACCTCAGTTCGTATAGACGTGAAAAATATTCAAAATCTGCACTCTGAAATTAGTATGAAAAATGGCTATATTTTTACAAAAATATAGTACTATTCTTACACTTTTTTCTCAAAGTTTTTTAATAGAAAAATCTTCTACTTTATATATTTGGAAAGACAAAGATTTATAAATGGTTAACAAAGAAATTTTAGGTTGATTTGCGTTTGCACCCTACATCCAGCATTGGTCGAGAATGGTGAATTATAAAAAGTTTAATTTTTATCTATTAATTAAAAATAACGAGAAAGATATAGTCGGTAAAGACCGACTAATGATATTCAACACCATTGTGTATGAGCATGAAAATTCGGAAAGAGGACTTATATTACACCTGTGACAAATTTTGCTAAATGTAAAACATAACATAAAAATACAGAATAATGCGTTGATACTAACATCTAGACGATTTTATGCACTTTAGGACGATTCCTGGAAGTGGATTTATATGGGTGCTATGGTAAGTTATGGACCAACTCTTATAATTGTGTCGAATATTAACTTGATACTAACATTCGTATGGGATTTATGCTATGGTCAATTGTGGACCGATCTTCATAAAATTTTGTAAGAAGATTGACACTTGTACAGAACTTCCTTGCACCGAATTTCATTAATATATAATTATTTTTAATATATTATTATTATTATTATTATTATTATTATTATTATTATTATTATTATTATTATTATGGTAGCTATGGTCAATTGTTTACCGGTCTTCATAAAATTTTGTACGAAGACTGACACCTGTACAGAACTTCTTTGCACTGCATTTCATTAATATATGATTATTTTTAAGGCACTATTGAGTGCTTAAACTCTATTCCGGGGGACATTTGTCTGGGGGCTAGGTGAAATAATTGACCGATCACAATCAATTTCAATAGGCTTCGTCCCACGTGACAAATTTCATTGAATTATCTTTAAAATTGCTACCCGTACTTTGTGCACAAGGTTTACATGGACAGCCAGCCGTCCAGCCAGCCAGACGAACGGACGGACGGATATCGTTCGATCGATTTAAAAAGTGATTCTGAGTCGATTGGTATACCTTAAGGTGGGTGTAGGATAACTTTTTCTATGCGTTACAAACATGGTGGTGTAGGGTATAAAAATCATAAGAATCTTTTTTAATTTATTAATTTAATCACAAAATAGATCTAGATCGATTTGGCACACAACAGCCTCCCGCTCGTCCAAAAATGAATGCAGGAGAGTAGATTTTATGAAAAAAAGTAAATCTTTTAAACGACATTTTCAAATTGCACAAAAAGGCATATTATTATAATATTTTCACTACGTTTTCTTATGTAATGTATAAAATCTTTCATTTTGTAAAAATCATATAAAAAGTTTACTAAACAATTTTTGTCAATTTTTCAAAAATAAATAATAAAAAAAATAATGTTTTTCTAAACAAAAGTCTGTCCACTTTCCAAAACCATATAAAATATTAAGAGTATAAAAACAAATTTATTTACCAACTCATTGATGTATAGCATGTATATTAATTGCAATATTAAATTCATTAAATATTGCTTATTTTGGAAAAATTGGCAAAAATTCTAAAATCTAAAAATCAAAAATATAAAATCTTCCCGAGCGGGAAGCAATTTAGTGTCAAATCGGTCTAAATATATTTTATGAATAAATATCGTCAATAAGTTTAAAAAAACTGCGTGATTTTTTAAAACTTTACATACTCCAAGTAGTCAACTTTGACACCTTGTATCTTATCTCTTGTTATCACAGGGTGACTGCAAAATAATTTTTCTGAAAGTTTAGATCCTCCTTTACAGCTCTTCCACACACTTTAAGCGATCCGATCAGTAGTTTAGGAGATACATATAGATTTATTACGAAATTTTTCGCTTTTGGTCCTACTGTGTAGTTGTCGATATAAATACAACAAATTTCTACACAATTTTGTAATAACAGAATTTAGTAGGAAATTATAGAGTGCTAGATAGAAGTCTAAAATTACCTAAAAATTGTTAACAAGAGGGTTTAGTTTTTCAAAATTTAAGCATTTTTTAAAACAATCATAAACTGAAATTTAAACCGGAATTTAAACAGGAACTCTGAAAGAATAAACGATTTTATAATTTTTTTTATTAAAAATTTTTTAACGAAATCTTTTTTAAAATTTTTAATAAGTATCATGAAATTTTGATAAAAATCAAGAAATATGAGAGGAAAATTTTTCATTTGAATTTCTTGATTTTTTTGTATAGGAATTATTTCATTGTGAAATAAGCAAATCCTAAAATTTTGGATTTGTTTAATTTTAATTTTTTCAACAATTTTACTTTCAATGGCTGTATTTCATTAAAAATAGCTTGCAGTTATTTCATTACTTTTAGGTCCTTTTTCATTAGGACTCATTTTATACAGACTTATGTCATAATTTTTTTTTCTTGTTAATTTTACGGGGTGTAGAAACAAATCTTAGAACACTTCTATTTTCCATTAAAAATCGATATGTTTATAAAAATCAGGAAAAGTGTAAAATCGTCTTTAATTCTATAAAAAGAGTGTTTAAGATAATTTGTGTTCAAATAGTTAACTTGTTAATTGTAACGTTTCTTAAATATAAATTGAATTATTAAATTGTTTAATCCATTTATTATGTTTCTACTCGTATATTTATTTGTAGCATTTAAACAATGCGTTTCACTGGTATTTAATTCAAATAAGATACTTCGTAATATATTGTCGAGTTTACTTAGAAATTATCAAAGACTATGTTTTCATGAAAAACATGATTCATAAAATTTTATAATATTCGTTCATTTACAAATATAAGTTTTGTTACAGTTTCATGGTTATTATAACCGTAATTGTTCGTGTATCTTCTTAAGACTTTGTTTTGTGTGAAAATGTGGTTAGCATTTTCTAAAAATATAAGGATGATGTAGCTTTTAAATCTACTCTTTTGCTGGAAAATAAAAAAAAAATCTTAAAGTATATAGAACTTATTTATTTTTTCCTTGGTGTGCAATATGATCTTTGTTCACAATATAATAGCAATACATTCTTAGGAATGTGACACCATTCTTTATCAAAGAAATCGAACGTGCTTAGTAAGTCTGTAGTTAACGTTGGGGTATATATTTTAGAGTATCCCGATAAGTAGTATTTTTTTAGTTATTTTAATTCTCTTTAAAATACTTCTAATTTTCTTTGGTAGATCTTTTAGAAGACCTTAAAGGCGATTAAGCAGAGCTATAGAATATTAAAAAATATATCAGCTTAAAAAATATTTTTAGAGGCCATCCTTATCGCTTATCTTTTACCACTGAATAACTGATATGCACACAATTCCAACTTGTGCTAATACTTTCAACAATGACATTTCAAGGTTGATTTTGATTTCCTTTTATTACATACTTCTAATATGCTTTCACATTGTTGAAATGTTTTTAATTCAATTCCTTGCATTACTTCGATTATGCACTACTTGCAACGCATCATATTTGAGTATAGAATTTAAGGAAAGAAAATACTTAGTAATATACATAAATACATAAATACTGCATGTGTTTCCAAGTGTGTTAACTTATGTGGATATACACCTAATAAATGCAAAATGTACGTTTAACAATTTTAAAACATTTCTCCCTTGGTTTTATTTAGTTATTGTTAAAGTATTTCTTAGTTTAAAAAAAGTTAAAAAAAATACAAATAAAATATTTGAAAATAAATGTGTCCAATTCCTCTAATGTAAACTGCAAGCACTTGTAGAAAGGGGACAATTTGTGTTCAAGAAGTCTGTCGTTGACAAGTGATGAAACCAAAATTTTCAAAATTTTAATTTTTTGCAATTTTTCGATTAGCAAATTTACACCCTTTATTTACTGCAAAATATAAAATGGAGGTTTATTGTTCTTTTAATTATAAATCGTTTGAGATACATCTTGTTAATGTGGCCCCTTTTTTCAAATGGAACTAAATGGCGACTTTTTAAAACCATATGCTAAATGACGAAAAACTATGCTGTTTGAAATATATCGAATCATTTTATATTAGCTCCATTGAGATCGTTTTCTAATATAGACAATTTATATATGAACTGAAACTGTTAAAACTAAAGCTTATGATAAACTTTATATTGTTTAAATTCAAAAATTAATTAACTGTATTCACCAACCAATTTTTAATTTAAAATATATTTTAAAGACAAAATTTGTATTCAAAATTTTATTTAAAATGCATTTTAAATTTAAAAGTTGTTTGTGAATACCAGGGTAAATTATTGAATTTAAGCTAGAAAAATTAATTTTACTAAACCTTTTTTTAGCCTTAAATATCTCAAAAACGAGTGCTTTTAGAAATGGTTAACACTACTAAATTTAGCGTCCTCGATTTAGTTTAACCCAATAGGTGCCCACATTGTTAAAAAAAATAGTCTAATTGAATAAAAAAACTTAACAAATTTTTCTGACATATAGCCCTTTTTTAGGGCATCAAATTTTAAGATTTATTGGACTTTATTATATTTAAAAAAAAATAATTCTAATATTTTATAACAACATTGGTCCTAATAAACGTACAAATTGCTTCAAAGATTTAATTTATTTATAAATGTTTATTTCATTGCGACCGAAAACATTAAAATGCTTAATATATTTGAAAGATTATGAAAAATATATTATCAAACATTTAATACGTACATATGTGTTGTAAAATATATTTTTTGGGGATAAAATTTTGTAAACTAAGTTATAGCTTCAACTTAGGCAATTACTAAAAATAGTTGATTTCTAGTAAGAAAATTTAATAATTTTCTCCACAATTACCTATTTAATAAATTTTTAAAAATTTGCTAAACAAATCGCCACCATGTAATATATCGCCAAAAAATTCGCCATATAGTGGCAAAAATGATGAAGAAACCTATCAGAGCCAAGTTGAGATTTAAATTAATGTTTAAAAAGGACCACCATCATGGTTTGCAAAAGTGAATGGGAATAGTTAAAGGATAGTATAATCCTTAGTTAATCGTTACATGAAAATACAACTATTTAAAGAGAAATTAAGAAAAATCTGTAGCAAAAATTTTACATTGCTTAGAAAATTGTAAAAATTATCTGCAGTCGTTGGTATGTTGGGCGATAGTGTATGATCGAATAAAAATGTGTGTAAATGCTTTTGAAAAATGAGGCATATATGTGTTTTTTGTTTTATTCCAACGACCATTATGGTTGATTACCCAAATTTATATGCTAATTAAATCTAGACATTTCAGAGATTGTTTTAGTGAAAGATTTTTGCTAAAAAAATGTGCTTAAAGCAACAAATTTCGTGATTTTTTTTTTTGAAACATATACAAATTTCCAAATAATGTAAATATATATATATATATATATATATATATATATATATATATATATATATTTTATATATATATATATATTTATGTGGATATTTTTTTCTTCAAAAAATTGCTTAAATTTTACCTTTAAATAGTTTTCTGCTGTGTTGATTTCTGCTGCAGACATTTGAATACTTTGCTGGGGGTTTTAATTATTTATCTTCTTACTAACTTTGTATTTAATTTATTTATAGATTTGAAAAGGCAAAAGTTAAAATTTCTAGATTTTCAAAATTTCAAAAAGTATAATAAATACTATTGATTAATATCAGCATGTATGTGCAAATATAAATATCCCTGCGGGAAAATTAAGTACTAAAGAACTATTCGAAAATACCTTTTGTTGGAGCGAGAACACTTCCTTCTCGCATCCCACACTTGTTTTAATTTTACACAGCGAATCGCTTGAAGCAAGGTCTTGCATTCTCTCTGCCAAAGGAAGCGAGTAGTCAAGACTTTCTTTTAAATAAATCGGCACTCTTTTTCGCAAAGCATTTACTAAGACCTGAACTGTGTAAGGCAGACATATTTTCCTGCTGGGGTAGTATTTAGATACAGACGTCTATGTGAAACAATAGAAAAGTACACTGCTACTCTTGCTGTTTGCTTCATAATAATTGTCTTCTATGTGTATCATGGGCTACTTTTTTGATGTCTAGGTATTTTTCATTTTATATTGTTTAATTCAATAAACAAAAGAAGTTTTTGAATTATTTTCATTTCGATTTTGAGGTAAAAGTATTCTGTTGGTCGTGGATTTTGTGCGGTAAATAAAGTGACGCTTTAATAATTCTTTAATTTGGCTTCCAAGTTTCCAATTTATTGTTACAAAATTTTAATATTGTATTCATCAAAGTCTATTCAAGTTATTATTACATTTGAAAAATAAGGAAGTGTGAAGTTTTCGATAACTATCCAAGAAGATTTCCTGATTTCAGATTGGGATAATGAAGTGGAATTAAGATATTTGTCTTTAGAATACAAAATATCTGAATTGGTTATGTAAAATAATAAATTAGAATGAAAAATAGAAGAATTTAAGGGGCAGAAACCTCGCTAAAAGAAACTCATTAACGTAAATAAAGAAAGAAGTATTTTTAATTATTACTACCCTATTGTCCAGACAAGGCTCGAATAAATGGGTTTCAAAAGTACCAATGCTAACAAATTGTTATTTATAGGAGCTGTTATTATAAGCTTTAAATAGCCTTTTACATGATTATTTCTAAACTCTTTTCGCTTTTAGAATTTTTTTAGTAAAACTTTGATTCATTCATTCAAGTAACCTTGAACGATTATTTTTCCACTAAGAGTCCTTTTATTATATTATCAGCATGTAGAAGTGACTTTTGCTTAGAATAGATACTTCTAAAACTCATACGTTTAAACTTTCTCTTGACAGTAAGAGTAAAAATAATTAGTAAGAGTAAAGCACAATTACTTCTTTCTTTATTTCCTTGGATGATGAAACTAATTCTGTTTTCGCAAGGACCGAGATATCGTTAACATTTAACTTCGTGCTAATACGGGTTCTGGCACTCAATTTCTTTTAGATATATGGTTCTTTTAGATATTAGCAGCAATTAAATAATATAAAACTACAAATTACAGAATTTAGTAAAGTGTCACTTTATTTTGTCGCACGAAATCCATGACCAATAGAACACTTTTACCCTAAACATGAAAGCAAATAACTCAAAAACTTCTTTTGTTTATTAAATTAATAATATAAAATGACAAATACCTGGAAATAAAAAAAATAGCCCATAATGCACCTAGAAAACAATTACCCTGCCAGCATTTGGAAGAGAGTTTTTCATCCATCCACTAATAATTGTCTTTATTTGACACTCCTGGATGTTCGAAAGTAGACAATAGACAAATTTGCAATAACAAAACACACTATCGAATTTTGATCTAAAACCTTGACTCGGGACATTGTTTACATTCCAAAGCAAAGAAAGAGAACAAGCACCACATAATTTCGCTCAGTTAATTAAAAAATGTATTAATATAAAAAATTGTTAATTTTTAATTAGTATTTTTTGTTATTAAATATTTGTTTTTTTTTAATTATAGGGTGTTTGAATATAAAGTAAGCATTTGACTAAATTATAATTAAAAATATTCACGCGAAATATTCCAACTGCATTGAAAACATATATATTATACAAAAGCGATTATATATCGATACTTTTAATGTATTTTTTTACACTTCCAAATAATAGTATTTCGACACCACCCATGGAATGCACTAAATAGTGTCATTTGATGTATTTTTTTATACTTCCAAATAATCGTATTTCGACACTCAAGGAATGCACTAAATAGTGTCATTAAAAAAGTATTAGTACTGCTGCACCTTCTTCCCGTACGGTAACTGTTCTGGATAAGAAAATGATATCATATTGAACTGTTAAAAATAACTTGAGGTTACTATATTGTTCAAATTTGGATAGAAAACGTTGGTAGGGATAAAGTAAATAGCAAGAGGAGGAAGCCGCACTTTATTTTGTCTGATTTTTGATTAGTATGAGGTGAATAAAATTTTACTAGCTCATAAGGCTAGTAGAATTTTTGACAAATGTGTATACATTTTCGACATTTGAAAAATATTAGAAAATATTGTAATAACAAAAAATATTTAGAAAATTTACATTTGGTTTTAAGATTTCGAACACAATACATTAATTAAGATGCATGGTATTGATTCTTAAATAAACATTTGAACATAAAACGTGACCGAAGTGAAGTTTTTCTTTCATAAAAGATTTCAAATAAAACATTTTTTATTCTTTCGATCTTCTTTTTTTATTTATTGAATAATTACAATAAAATTAAAAATTTTATTCTAATTGTAACCGAGCAGAGTAACGAAGACTACTGTCGTTGTAGTGAAGCAGACCAGAGTCTACTGTGGGAATTATACCCAAAAACCCACAGATTGACAGACTAGCTCACTACTAACTAGGCCATCGGGACACTCTCATTTTTTATTTATATTTGTATGCAATTATTTAAATTTCTTTTGTAATAATTCTGTTCCAGTACTTCGAAAACTTGCAAGTTTTTATCACAATTTACAGAATAGCCTTCCGGTACTAAGAATTTGTATCTTGTTGTTTTTCTGACTAATTCTGACTGAAACCTGTAAATTTAAATAAATAAATAAATAAAAATTAAATTTGCTAATACTTTATAGTTTTCATTTTATGCAGTGGAATGAACAGTTTTACCCATCTTAGAAAAAATATTTTTACCAAATCTTAAAACTTTACTACCGTTTCGCATACGCGAATATACAAAGACTTTTACTTATGTATATTGATAATTCCATGAAAGAACGCCCGAAAACGGAACATTTTTTACCTGATGCCTTTAAATTTCCATACAAATTTTTATACACAAACTCCTTTAAACCATTTATCGGTTTCATTTTTCAGTTTCACAAAATTGCACAAACTCGCGATATTTGCTTTCTCAATTTCTCAAAGACCAACAAATTTTAAAAGTATGTAACTTTAAATGACAATATCTCGGGGAAGGCTTTGTGAATTTTAATAGTGCTTGAAAAGTAGAAACGTTTTAATTCCATTACATTTTTTAAATGCATTTTTCGTTGAATATATGTGAAAAATATGGAATCTTCACATTAAATTAAAAATCTTTAATTTTTGGGACGCTCGCATCTACTATGAATAATACAATTTTTAAGAGAACGTCTTCCAAAATTTTCATATAAAAATAATATTTTTTCTTATTTTTTTGAAAAAATGATTTTAATTTTATGAAAGTTAACAAAATATATAAAATATGCAATTTTAAATATTGATATCTCTTGAAGTTATTGACGTATTTGTATGATTTAAAAAGCATACTAAAGGCCAGTGTCTTATTTCTGAGCAATTCTATCATTTTCTTGATAATATATATTTCGTTCAAAAATATTTGCAAAGTTAAATGCAATTTATAGATGCATTTTTGACAATTCTGACAATTCATTAAATTTAAATTTTTTAGATGTATTTTAAATTTATTTTAAATAGCAATATTAATTAGTGTAGTACATAAAGATTTACTAGTTTTTAATTAATTTAAAAAAATGTATTTCTTATAAAACATATTTTAATACCGACAAAATATAATTTTTATATGAAAAAAAGTAAAGAGTTTGAAGAAAAAGCGAAATTGAGCATAGTAGATGTTGTGTGCGTCCCAAAAAATTTTAATTTTTTTTTTAATCTAATGATTACTTACTTTCCAAATATGTTAAAAAAATTAAAAATTTTAAATAGCACATTTAAAGAAAAATGCATTTAAAAACGCAATTGTATTAATATGTATTTTTTTTTTTAAATTGTGAAATATTTGTATAAACTTTCCCAGAATCTTTGTTGTTTAAAATTATATACTTTTAAGTTTTTTTTTTTAGTTTTTTTATAAAGTATAGCGATTGACGACATACGTATTGTCAAAATTTATGCGACATCTAACATTGCTATGTTATGCTGCGTTCTTTTTTCTTATTTGCATTGCATACGTGTGCATAAATAAATACGAGCAAAGAGTCGCCAACTTAAAAATAAAACATCACACATGAACGAATAAATGCATTGTACGTTTTAAGTGACTTTTCTTCAAATGCGACACGTGAGACACGTCCGACTCCTTTTTCTTTTATATGAAATTTCATAGGTACGCAATATATACTACAAAATTCTTGTATGTTTTGTTTTTTTTTTTCTTTCGGAAATTATTGTCAATAAACAAAAAATCTCTTGACAAAATGTATGGATTTGGAAAATGAAGCTATAAAAAACTGATACAAAAACACCGAGAAAGAAAGATATAGTCGGTCAAGACCGACTACCATTTTGTATGACTAACAACTAGAACATCTAGACGATTCCTGGAAGTGGGTTTATATGGAAGCTGTGGTAAATTATGGACCGATTCTCATAAAATTTGGCAATGTTGTTTCTACTTACATAAAACTTATTTGTCGAATATTTACTTGATACTAATATTCGTATGGGATTTATGCACGTTAAAGTGATTTTCGGAAAAGGGGTTTATATGGGAGCTATAGTCAATTGTGAACTGATATTCATAAAATTTGGTACAAAGATTAAACTTGCAAAGAACTTGTTTGCACCGAATTTCATTAAAATATTCCTATTTTTAAGGCATTTTTGAGTGTTTAAACTTTATTCCAAGGGGACATTTGTATGGGAGCTAGGTGAAATAATGGACCGATCGCAACCAATTTAAATAAGCTTCGTCTCCTTGTATCACAAAAGTCCCACATGCCAAATTTCATTGAATTATCTTTAAAATTTCGACCCGAAATTTGTGCACAAGGTTTACATGAACAGCCAGCCATTCAGCCAGCCAGACTGATTTATATCGTTAGTTCGATTTAAAAAGTGATTCTGAGTCGATTGGTATATATAAAGCACAAACGCATGACACCCCAACTACCTTTAGTAGTGTAGGGTATGCTGATGTGTATATTGCATAAACTTATGTAATGATTTGTATTTCTAAATATAAATTTTGTGTTGGAAAAAATTAACTTTACAATTTCTGTTTTAATTCAAATGATTTTTTTTTTTCATTTCCATCAAGTTCTTTAATGGTTTATAAATATATTTTTTATTATATAATCTGAAATTAATTGAATATGCACTAAAAAGTATGCACTTAGAAATGTAGATAATCCTATTTTGTATACGAATGAATGAATTTAATTTATTGTATGAATTTATTGAAAATGCAAAAATCTCAATTGAAATCTGCTAACATTTTTTATAAAAAAATAAAAAATTTACAAAAATTTTAAAGAAGCAAAATACTTTTATAATGGTAGGTCATAAAAAGCAATAAAAATAAAAGAAAGTATTTATTCTTGTTTTTGCTCTGGATTTTCCATTTTCAATTATTTTCTTATAGAAAATTTAACATCTACCTGTATATTTTTCAGTTTGTTTTAGAATGAAAATTAAATTTATTCATATATATATATATATATATATATATATATATATATATATATATATATATATATATATATATATATATATATGTATGTACCTTATAAAAATAAGCGAAGCCCATAAAAAATTACAGGTATTTGACAGGCAATAGAAAGTGACTTTAAACTAAATATTTCTATTTCGCTATAAAACAGTCGGAATGTACAAAAGGTCACACTTGACTGTTTTTTTGTTCTCAAATTTGTAAAAATATGTAGTGGTTCCGAAATAAAATCAAAAATTGATAATGCTTTATTTAAAACAGAGAAAAGAATCTCCAAGGATGAAGTTTTCGATATAATGTTTTGCAATAATGTTTGAGGCATAATTGCTTTCAAAATACAAGTCATCAAAAGGATTCGCTCCAGTAAAAAATTCAACTAACTAAAGAGCTAAAAAAGGAATGTACTGAACTTTTGATACAGTGAATTGTTAGTGACTGAAGACCACTTAATATCGCAAACGATGAAAGACTTCAAAATTGGCTGATTTTTTCATCAAATGTGGTCATGAGTTTGGACATAACTTAGAAGTGAAGAGTTTAATCCCACATTCTAAGACTGTATCCAGAAATATTGCTACACAGATCTTTAATAGAAGAATTATGCTCAATAAAAAATATTTGATTTAGTATAACATGCGATATGTGGACTGACAACTATGTGCGATCATCTTACATCGGCATTACAGTTCATTGTATAAAAGGTGAATCAATTTTCCGTAAAATTCTGGGAATGAGAGAGGATAAAAATACTGATAAGTTTAATTAATCTTCCATACGTTCGAACTTATATAAATTATATGTATATTTACATACATACAATTTATTAATATAAGGAATATAATCACTAATACGTTAAACGAGTTCGGTTGCGAATTAAATGAAATGGTCACAGTTGTCACCGACAGGGGTGCAAATGCGAAGGTGGCATTTCAATAGGATACACTATGCGACAGTCAAAATCGGGATGGGATGAAACCAACGGGAAATGTTATATCGGTAAAAAAGAAGTTATACGTGTCCCGGCGTTTCGCTGGGTCAAGTCTAGGAATCGAGATATATCGATTTGAAATTAGTAACTATCATATAGGGGAAATTGTGACCTTTGGTGGTCTTTTTTTTGACATAACTCGAGAACCACCAGTCCGATTTTGCTGAAAGAAATTTAAAAAAATTACGAATTACAATTCCTTTAATCTATTCATACAACGTTTCGTTACATAAGCAACAGTTTCGTAGTTATAAATAAATCTATGAAAAAAAACTATTTTTTGCCTAAAAATTGAATTTTTTATTTTTAATTCATAAAAAATCCAAAACGGTAAAAAAAGTGTCAAGTCCTATTACTTTCACGTAAAATCACATAACCTTTAAACAAAATGAGACATAGATCATGAAAATCGATGGACGCGTTTCGCTTTTATGCACAATTAAGTGAAGGTATGAATTTCAAAAATTTGCTCGAGATATGCTCAAAATTCCTTGGAAAAAACATTGATGACTTTTTTTTATGATTGTCAGAATTAAAAAAAAAGTAATAAACAAAAGGTTATTTGATTTTTATGGTAGCGGTAACAAACTAAAAAACGGTCATAAATGTGCGTGGACAATTAAAAGGAAAAAAGGAAAGTGCACTTTTTTAATTGTCATGTTTTAGAACGTTTTGAAAAATTTAAATCGCACACGAATCAGATTTATAGCCACCCTTAAAAGATGCGCGAATTCATAAGTACCTCTCAGTAAAATATTGAAACTTACGTAGTATTTATAGGTGTTCACTGATCGATTTTTGTCATTCAACAAGTGTCTCCGAACGCGCAATGTACGGTTTTTTTAAAGTGACGAAAAAGTAATAAAAGTATAAAACCGAAATGAGTGCAAATTATCCAGAAAATATCAATTTATTTTGTTACGTTTGTGGCAAAAGAGGTATTTCAACAAATGCTGCATTACTCACTGAGCAAGTGGAGCGCGCTTTTAAACTTTATTTTGTTTGTTTAAATAATTCGCGGCGTTTCGACAATTGCTATTCCAACGATACTACACACTCAACGAAGGGAGCACATTTGTTTACTGCCACGATATAAAGGGACTGATGGAGGCGATGGTCATTAATTATGCCGCAGCTGATTGGCGAATGTTCATCGATTCTTCGAAATCAAGCCTGAAAGTCGTCTTGCTACATAAATATAATAAAAAACCAAGCATTCCCATTGGCTACAGCACAGACATGAGCGAAACATACGATTCCATGAAAATAATTTTGGGTAAAGTTTGCTACATTGATCAAATGTGGCGGATCAGTTGTGACCTGAAAGTTGTGGCGATGTTAAGAGGTCTCCAAGGAGGCTATGCGAAAAACATGTGTTTCTTGTGTCTTTTGGATACTTGATTTAAAGGAAACCAATACGAAACGCATGAGTGGCTTGCTCGAGATCCAACGGAGAAATTACATAACTGCGTAAATGATCCACTGGTGCCAATGTAGAACGTCCTCATGCCCCCTCTCCATTCAAACTGGGAATCGTAAAAAATTTCATCAAGGCCATTGTGAAGCAACCGAAAATTCTTGATTATTTGGAAAATATTTTCCCACGAATCAGCGAAGCAAAATTGAAGGAAGGTGTTCTGAATGGGCCGGATATACGAAAGCTCATGAAATCAAAGGAATTTAAAGGTGCTTTAAACGGTAATGATTACTTTGCGTGGAGGGCAGTGGAGAAAGTCATACGATATTTTTTGGGAAGTACGCGAGCACACAATTACCCCGCTCTTGTGACCAAGATATTGCACTACTTCCAGAAAATTGGAGTGAATATATCCCTCAAAATTCACTTCTTGCATCACCATCTCGAATACTTCAGCAAGCAGGTAGCCTCAGAGTCGGATGAACATGGCGAGCGCTTCCATCAAGTGTCAATGCCAATGGAAACGCGACATAAAGGCAAAAGGCTCGATTCGCTGGTGGCTGAAATTTGTTTGTGGTCGCAAAAGACGTACGATCCCGACAATGAAGATGAAGAAGAATATACAATGGGAGTTTCCTCCGAGAGTAAGTCACAAAAATGAAGTTAACTGACTGATTAAAAACAATTGATTTTTTCCAGATGAAGACAGATCCTCATCCGATACAGACTCTGAACAAGTGGGCGAACCACCACGTAAGAAAGTAAAAGGCGCAAACAAACGAAAATAAGTTTTGCGTTCATCGATTTTTATAACCTATGTATCTATGTAATAACCTAATAATTACCTGTAATAATTTTTAATTTTACGTGTTAACAATTATTATTAACATATATTAATATATAATAAATATTAATAATATATAATAAATATTATCCAAATTCATTGAAACATAAAATCAATATTCTTGTCAAAATGAGATACCTTCACTTAATTGTGAATAAAAGCGAAACGCGTGCATAGATTTTCATGATCTATGTCTCATTTTGTTTAAATGTTATGTGACTTTATGTGAAAGTAATAACAATTGACACTTTTTTTACCGTTTTGTATTTTTTATGAATTAAAAATAAACAAATTCAATTTTTTAGGCAAAAAATAGTTTTTTTCTTCATACATTTATTTATAACTGCGAAACTGTTGCTTATGTAGCGAAACGTTATATGAACAGATTAAAGGAATTGTAATTCCTAATTTTTTTGAATTTGTTTTAGCAAAATCGGACTGGTAATTCTCGCGTTATGTCAAAAAAAAGACCACCAAAGGTCACAATTTCCCCTTTATGATGGTTACTAACTTCAAATCGATATATCTCGATTCCTAGACTTGACCCAGTGAAACGCCGGGACACGTATAACTTCTTTTTTACCGATATAACTTTCTCCGGTAGTTTGAACAATTCCCGATCACTGACCCCTACAATTTGTCGCACAGTGATATAAACATATTTTGTATAAACTATCTTATAAATAATGTCCTTGAAATAAATGCTATTTCTGAGGTATTTGAAGTGAGGGCAATAAAACAAAATTTGCTTTAAGTTGGTACAATATTTAAAAAATCTGGGATGAATAATGTTTTCAATGTCATACTAAAGATCTGTACGCCTACACGATGAAACTCAGTTTTTTATATGATAATGTTAATTCAACAAAACTTTGTTGATATAGCTCAAGTGTTGCAGGAAAAACATCAAACCGGTCGACTAGCTAATATCAATTTATCTAACATTAATGAAATTGTACACGTTTTAAAATCATTTGAAGAAGCTTCGAGGCTTTCGAAAGGAGAAAACTATTCAACAATTCATCAAGTTATCCCACAAATTCGGAAACTGAAAACAATAACCAGCATAAATGATCCAAATGAATCTGAAATTATTAAAAAATTCAAGAAAAATTATTGGAAAATATTGAGTCTATTATATATCAAAATATTAAGGATTTTCATAAAATATCTCCGTTCTTATTTCTAACGGCAAACGAACTAAAAAACTTTTCTGCAAACGACAAAATATAAATATATGAAAAGTGCAATTAAATGTTGAAACCATACGAATATCTAAGAGTTGTTTCAAAAGCACATCATTTGCTTCCCGGAAAAAGGTCAGCACTTGGAAAAGATCAGATTGGAGTAAATCAAATTATTGCCTTAATTTTTAAACATAAAAATATATTTCATATCATAAGTATCTTTTTATTTTATTAAAAAAATAACAAAATTTAAGTTAATTTTCCCTCACGTGGTTGAATCACTAACCTTTTACAACAAATATGAATAGTTTGCAATGAAGCCATGAAATGTTTGATAGAGATTTGTAATATATCGATGTAAAATTTTGTTAATATTAATTAAATGAATGGCCCTGTATTAAAAGTAAAAGAAATAAATATACACAAACAAAAATAATTTCATTTACCGATATATTTGTTCCATTTCTATATATTAATAAATTTATTCATTTATTTACATATTTATTCACTTATTTATTTATTTATTTTTGTTTATATATATATTTCAATCTAAATTCAATCACAAATGTTGACACCATCAAACATAGGTATTTCATATTCTACTTTTATGTAGCACAGGCATAGCACAGTACTACGAAGTCATGTGATGACACTACTCGTATTTCGATATGACACTAAACAACATTATATAAGCCAATGCGTGATATAGCACTACATTACATTATCCAAGGGACGGCGGAGCACAACATCAAATTTTTACTACTACATTTTTAAGCAAAATGACGTCTTACACAGTCCTTTAGTTTTTTAGATGCAGAATCAAATTACGGTTTTGAGAATTTCGCGAATGTGAAAACTGAAATCGTTACAGATATCCGTAGACCAATTACGTACAAAATTTTATGAAAATCGAAAGGCTGTCGGTAAATTTTTGGGCGTTCTTTCATGGAATTGTCGATATATATAGCTCATTAACTTCAAGAAGGTGATAACTCAAAAAAAAACTAGCTTTGAAAAGTTTTGAAATGCCATATACTTTACCAGAAAAAATAATAATATATATTCTCTTCTTCTCTTCGGTGGCCATAAAACACATGTATACGATATTTTTGCAGAAAATCGATCCTAATATAACGTGTTTTTCTACATTATTATTAATTCAAACTCGTTTTTTGAGTTATAAGGTATATATATATATATATATATATATATATAATATGTATGTATATAATTAATATAAATATATATATATATTCTTCGAACTATTTCATCACGCATTTAACATTATTTGTGTTGTTCGAAAATTCAAAATATAAAATCAAATTGTTAAAAAATAAAATTAAAACAAAAACAACTTAATTTAAAAACTTTTTAATAAAGTAAATAGAGATCGACTTGCTAATGCAAAAAGCATTTGTATTTAAGAAAATGACTAAGATAATATTTAAATGGCTTTTCCCTCTTTAGTTTATTGTTGAAGTTGGTGATATTGTTAAAGGTGCCTTGAAGAGCATTTCCAACTTATCCATTCTCTTCTTCGTTCTGTCTATATATAAAAAATGGTCCATAATTATCCTCCAAATTATCTTCCTAATATTTAATTTCCAAACTCTATAGTTTTTGTTTTGGAGCTACATCTTAAATAGTTGGAGCTGGTTGGGCACATTCCATAATTTAAATATAAGATTATTTAAAACTTTCAAAAGTATTTCATGAACAAGGCGTTTTCAATTTGTGACTATTGTGACTAATTATTTAGAAAAAGAATTGTTTACCTTTTCTAATTTTTTATTAAAAATATTATAATACCTTCAAACTTAATTAATGTTACTGAATCTTTACTCAGTTCCTTATTGGCTATATTAAGTGGCTTCAAAGTGTTACAAAAGTCGCTAAAAAATTGTATATCACTATCCGAGAGGGTAAGCAATTTGTATTCAAGTAATACATGATTGACGCATTTATAAATTTCCAAAAATTTTGACGCTAATTTAGATAAAGATGTTCATCGATGTTTAACATTATGTGTTAGTATTTCTTGATGCAAAACATAAGACTGCAATGTTTTCTTCTTATCATTAGATTTATTGAAAATTTTGCAACATTTACTTACTAAGCGAACAATAACATCACTTATAGAACAATTTCAGTTTCTATGTATTGATTCCAAATTATTGTCTGTTTTTTTTTTTTTTTTTACTAAATAACAAGTGCTAGATGCAGTTATTTTATTTTTAATTGTTCAAGTCTGACATTCAAATTTTTAAATGATTTGCTTTTAGAATTATAACCTCTTGCTGTAACGTTTATGTATTTATAAAAACAGTTATCTAAATCTACTAAATCTCATCTACCGTTATGGGAGGGCAATGGCGACCTTTATTTTTCAATAATTTGGCGGATTTCCGAAATAATAATATATAGTTTTCTTTTCAGAAAAGAAATTGTCAATATAATTTCATATTTCAGTTATGTAAATAACAGGCATATATTTAAATTAAAAAAAAAAAAAAAAACATAAATAAAATTGATGCAAACTATTATATATTTACACAAATAGTTAAGTTATACCCTTTGCAATATCAATATTTCATACTGGACTTATATCTTACAAACATTTTTGATTTAATCTGGAAATGTACTTAATACTTGTAAACCGGTGTTAACCATAACATCGGAAATTTGTAACGTAAAGAGTCCTCCAAAACCCATTGACTAACGAAGATCGCTCAGACCATCTGTATTGAATAACTGAATAAAGGAAAGATATACACAATTGTAAATTTCTTTTCAGTTTTCTACTAACAACTTCTTTGCTAAAAAGATGCTTTAGAATTAGTTAGTTTAAACTTGAATTATATATTTTAAAATTTTCAGAATTTTTCACTTCGGGACTCTAAGGCATAATTCCACCAAACATGATATGATATCTTATTATCTACATTTAAAACCCTAAAACACAATTACAGTAAAGTCATAATTTGTCAAACTTATTATTTTTACAAAAAATGGTCCCATGTTAAAATAAAATTCAAATGGATTCTTCGAATATATGAATCATGGCTTGAAGATTTGTAATCTAGAACACGTCCACTAAACTATCTTTACCCATAAAATATTAATTATATGTTCACATATACATGTATATTGTTAATAAACAATTACATGTATATGTGAACAGTATAAAAATCAATTTACAACACTATATATTGAATATATTTAAAATTCAAAAATGTTCAAAATAATTTTTTTACATAATTTATTTTTTTATTTCATAATTTCAAAATGCCATGTGGCCTAGGGGGTGAGAATTTAAAGCTGGCAGTTTCAAAGTTTTCGAATGGGTCCGGACCCTATCGAATGGAAATGTAATTTTTATTTAATAGATTTTAAAGAAAGATTTTTAATTAAATAAAAATATATTTGAAAGTTCTTTAATTTGACATTTCATAAATTTAATTTTTGCTTGAAGAAAATTTATAAAACAATATTTCGAAGTCTTGGCGATCGAACTCAGGACTTAAAGTCTTTTAGTCGCAAACCCAAGCGGATATATTACATCGATATGTTAAAATCTCTACCGCTTATATAAAAAGAATAAAACGCAACTCAAAATATGCTTAGAAATTCTTTTCAAATTATTTATTTTTTTTAACTAATGAAAACTTTTAAATTTCTTTTTTTTACGAACTTAGGCATAAGGGTTTGTAGTCTAGACGCTTCCATTAGATTATTCAATCTAACAACTTTCTAATAGAAAAAATAGTGTTAAATTTGGACAAGGAAAATTTAATAAATTTTTGAGGCTGTGCTAGAAAATCGTTTTTAACTCCGCCATTCCCAAACGATTTTCGCTGAATTTCAATACCAAGATTTTCGAGACTATATGCAACATATGTGCTGAGAGAGAAAT
Source organism: Protocalliphora azurea (assembly GCA_932274085.1). Lineage (NCBI taxonomy): Eukaryota > Metazoa > Arthropoda > Insecta > Diptera > Calliphoridae > Protocalliphora > Protocalliphora azurea. The sequence goes on from OW026521.1 coordinate 113,345,265, forward strand.
GTATTTATTGAGCTATAAGCTTCTCAAAATCCATTTCAATATACAGACGGACAGATTGACAGGCAGACATATCAAAAGTTATTTTTATTTATAACAATTACGAATATTTTTCTATTTGAGGTCTTGGATATAGTGTATTTAAAGATTTTCGTATTGTTTGATTGTTTTATATGAAGGCAACAAAAAAAGTATTATAATATTAAAAAAGAAAATTATTCGTTTTGTTTCAATGTTCGACATCAAAATATACTAAATACTTTTGTAGATTAAGTTAAATTTCTACTTTTGTAATACAAATTTTAACGAAGCCCTTTTCAATATCAATGTCTAAAAAATTATTTGTATTAATATGTATTCATCATTGCGCAGCCTAACGTCTGAATCGGTAACCCTATATATCCTAACAAATAAGGATAGAAAAAAATTTAATAGGTATTTATTTAAAAAATAAACCAACAGGTGTCTGATACTTTTTTGAAATTCAGCCCTTTTAGGGAGAAAAATGATAAAAACTATGCTTTATTATATTTTTGGCAGTCTATGTGTTTTATAACTATAATTGTAGTGACCACAATCTAAGAGCAACATATTGTGAAACGAAACGAAAAATATAAATGATTATAAGTTATAATTATTATGATTCTATTTGATCATATTGTGTCCGATTTTATGGTTTGTTTTTTCATGTTGTGGTTCTAGTTTTACATATAGTTGAACAATCTTACTACATCATTATCCTATTCTATCAGATTATGGCTTGATGTTATTATATTATCATTCTATCTTGTTATATTATTATAAAACATTGTCATATTATGATTTTATCATATTATTATCCCATGTTATCATATTATTTTTTGTTATCATATGTTAAAATAAAACGTATTAATAAAAAATTATTTTTATAAATTTTTGATTGTAATAAAAAAATAATAGAAAAAACTTTTTTCATATTATTTCTTCATTAATTATATTTATTTGTACAACCATATGTGGTTTAAATGCAGGATATGTTTTTTTAATTAAACCAAACCTTATCTATTTACATTCATATATAAACTAAGTGAGAGTTACAATTTACGAACAAACAAACAAACACTAAAAACAAAATATATTTAAAAGCAAACAAGTATTTAATTTTTCAACAAAGTTTGTGAAAAGGATAAGTTTTATATTTATTGGAAATATTTTATTGTCATGAAAATAATAATGCTGAAAATTATATGCTTTAAAAAGAGAATACGGTTTAAGAACAAGGAAAAATATTGCAAATATTTAATGATTGTAGAATAAATTATATTTTTCATATTAATAAAATTTTGTTTCTGGTAAAGATATTTAAAAACATATAATTGTTGCAGTCAACCATATTAAAATTTTTATTGAGTGTAATCATTAAATGACAAAATTTTAACAAAAACATTGTTATTACAAACACAGAGTTTTCAAAATTCAAGAAAATTAACAATGAGAACATAGTGTCGTTATAGTCGCTTTAAAAAAAAAATTCCTAATTATTGACATATATTGTACATGTGCGTATTTTAATATTACGCCATAATTTAGAAATTAATTGGAATAAAATGTTTATTACATCTATGGGGAAATTACACTTTAGTAAAACTAAATAATTAATTTCATATTATATTAAACCTAGAAACATAAACTTAAGTATACATAGTCCTAAGTGAGTGAGAATTCACAAGATGGAATCTTATGGTACTTTTTCGTTTTTTGATGGTACTTTTCGAATTTTCAACAACCTAAAAACCAAAAAACATGAAATTGAATATATATGGTCCTAAATTAATAAGAATCAATAAGAGGGGATTTTATGGCACTTTCTTGTTCTTCTAATGGCACTTTTTGAATTTTTTATAATATTGAACGAAGAAACATGATTAAATACATACCCCTATGTGGGTAAGAATTCACAATGTGGACTTTCTGGCACTTTTTCGTTCTTCTATCGGTACTTTTTGAATTTTCTATAATATTGACTTTAAAGATACATGGTCCTAAATGAATGAGAATACATAAGAGGGGAATTTGTGGTATTCTTTAGTTTTTCTAATTGCACTTTTTGAATTTTGTACAATATTGAGCATAGAAGCATGAAATTGAAGATTCGTTTTTTCGATTTGGTGATTTTTCCCGCTTATTCGATTTTTTTCGTTTAGTATATTTTTTTATTATACCTTTATATTCGTTTTGGTGAATTTTTCCGTTTTGGCAATTTTTATTTTGTCTATTTTTTGTGTGTTTAACAATATTATCAATAAAAATCAGGAAATAACTTTTATATTATCTTAAAAAAAATTCAAATCATAAAATAACTGTTATTTTTGCTAGAAAAATATGAAAGTGAAAAAAATCCTCTGGCTTTTATGATAAAAGTCGTAACAGTTACGCACCCTTGTTTTAAATATCCAAAAATATCTAATAAAATATTCTTATCTTGCTAACGCAAGTAAAATAATTAAAAACAAAAAAAAAAAAAATACATTTACTAAAAATAAAAATAAGAAATCATAATGAGGGACTGTGTGCCATTTTTCGCTCTTCTGATGTCAACTTTTGAATTTTCTATAATATTAAACATAGAAGCGTGGACAAAACAGTTCTCAGTGAATAAGATCCTATAGAAGGGGACTTCTTGGTACTTTTTTAACTTTCTTGTGTATTGAACATACAAAAATTATCTTGAATGTATGTGGTGATAAATGAGTGAGAATCAGTTGTGGACTTTATGGTACACATTGTCTTATAGAAATTGTACTATAGATACTTTTCCTCCAACATTTTTAGCGTCTAGAAAAGGTACTTTATACGTCCTCTAGACTGTGAAATGTAAGAACAAAATTTAAATATTTTTTCCCTAACCCAACTAATTAGCTGCAAATTCTGTGAAACCAGATCTTTGAATTGGTAATATTTGTATATAAATAAAATCTTATGACTAAAGGTATGTTCAGCCTAGTCAAATATTTGACGAAAAAAACGTAACCACTATATAAAATAACTCTTAGTTTTTTTCATTAGAAAAGTATTTTTGACTTACCGTATATCACAACTGATATTTTATTGAATTTTGTTTGATGCTGTTTTCTCATATAAAATATATATAAGATCAAACAAACAATGGCAAACAATTTTGTTTTATAAAAAAAGGGGTCACGCAACTTCGATAAAATATTTGACAAATGTGAATAAAGCTTTACGCCAAGATAGGTCTTAAAAATATGCGATTTATTTTGTATGGGTGCTATTTATTTTGTATAAAAGCTACAACTGTCCTCGGCCCCCTTCCTATATTTATCACAAATATGAAAATATGAAGAAAATTATTCATACAAAAATTTTAAGACTGACGCTACAATAGTTCTGTAGACATGCGATAAATAATATTTGATTTTATGGAGACTAACGTCTCCCCTGCTCTGATCGAAAAATAAAATTTTTGGTTTGCGTGTTTACATTTATTCTTAAACCATTTGTTTCGATGTCGTACATGCTTTTGTTTCTTTTTTATATACTTCGTATAAAATGAAGGTTATATATATGTTTGTCATTTTATACGAAAGTGTTTAAATATATATCCAAGGACTCAAATTGGAAAATATTCGTGTTTGTTATTAATAAGAATAACTTTTGAAAATATATGTCTGTCTGTCTGTCCGTCTGTCTATCTGGATGTGGAAATAGATTTTTAGAAGTCCATAGCCCAATAAATACATTTCGTTTTTAATACGTATGTGGCATATAGTCTCGAAAATCTTGAAAATGAAATTCAGCGAAATCCGTTTAGGAATGGCAGACTTATAAACTACTTTCTAGTTAATAAAAAAAACATATAATGTGGTAAATTGACTTTATACATATAATTCTTTCTCAACAAAATTGCTATGACTATAGATAGTCTAGTGGAAATTTTCTGGGTTTCGCATCGTCGTAAAATCCATTTGAATTTTGTTTTAAAATGAGCATATTTTTTGTGAAGAAATAAGTTTGACAAGTTTGATTTAAGCATATGAGACTTTTTTTCTTAAAATACATCACTTAATGTGTTTTAGGTTTTTAGATGTAGATAATAAAATAGCTTATCATGAGATTGTTTCTTAGAGCCCCAAAGTTAAAAATTCTTAAGTTCTGAAAATTTAAAAATAGCTAATTCAAGTTTAAAGGATCTTTTTCGAAAAACAAAAATTGTTGGTAAAAAACTGAAAATGAATTTACAATTTTACATATCTCTTCCTTATTCTCTTCAACACAGATGGTTTGAGCAACTTTCCTAAGTCATATGCCCAAGGAGCTTTTGGAGACTCTTTATTTTACAAATTTCTGTTTTCCAGATTAAAACAAAAATTTGATAAGAGATAATTCCAATATATATATATATATATATATATATATATATATATATATATATATATATATATATATATATATATATATATATATATACATATATATATATTTATATATTTATATATTTATATACATATATACAGATTTTTTTAAGGGTGTAAAAGATTTGGCCCAGCCGAATATAACACTTCCACTTGTCTAAAAACTCTAAAGGGTCTGTATATAATTCTGGTAAAAATTACGCGCAATATCAAAAGTTAATCAAATAAAAAAGCATATTTTAGGGTTTCCTTGTAAAATTTAAAAAATCTTTAAAAAAATCGCAATTTTTAAAAAATTTTGCAAAAAATGAGGTTCGAATCTAGGTTATTCCTCCATGTGTTTCTATTCGAGTTTATTTCACAAACAAATGATATTAATATTGTTATCTTTTTATAACCCAAGTAAATATCTTTTGGTCCTTAAAATTGTTATTTTTCGAAATTTTTTGATGCGGTTTTACATATTCACTAAGCCTTACAAACACAACCAAATTATGCAAATTATGGTAGATTTAATGCCACCTATGCGATGTGCCTTTGCAAAATCAGTTTTGCCAAAAGTGTCCCTTTTTCAACTATCAATAACATGTGATTTAAATTTATTGTCTCGATGAAAATTAATTTTTAAAATAAGAAAAAAATTAAGTACACGCAGTAACCCATGCTATTCTATATAAAACTGTGAATGTGGCTCGCGAAAAACTGACTTATTCATTCATTTTCGCTCTTGTTTTTCAAATTTTTGGACTATCTACTGCGTTGACAATTTTGGGCACATCAACGAGATATAGCGAGAAATATGCGTAATTACAACAACTACTAAGTCCTGCTTCAAAATTTGTATTTCGCTGAGGGTCGAACAAACTCCGTCCAAAAAGCTAACATAAATTAAAAAAATTTTGTCATCAAAATTTCACTACCATGTATTTAACTGTTGAAAGTCTGCACAATAACAAAGAATATGCAGAATTTATCCACGAAGTTGGATTAGTCTATATGAGATCGAATGAGATCAAGAAGTATATATGTGTGAACAAAAAGGATAGAAGAACGAGAACGTTTTTCTAAGTTTTTCAATTCTGAACACCAGTCATGATTATAAAATGAAACATATGTTGACAATATTTTTCACTCTATTATTATTATGTTTTGTGAATTAAAATCTGGAGCCCTTTTTTTTAAATACGACTTTCTAAAGGTTTAAGTCAGTTTGAACTAGGTTAACATTTTTTGGATCGTTATAAGTGGGGGAATTAATTTACAGTGTCCGTTCTTACCAAAAACTGACAACAATTTTCCGAGAAAAGAAATTTCTATGAAACAACAGTTAGAAGCGGAAAATAGAGTGGAAAAAGCTTGATTTAAAAAATCCCAAAAAAACACACACTGAGATTTTACCTACTAACGGAACTACTTATATTATAAAATTATACGTACCTTAAACAGTTTAACACTAAATTTAAATAAAAATACACTATATACAGTTGTGGTTTTGTGGCCACTATTTTTTACTGCCTCACTAATAGAATTTATATTTGTGGTTTAACCACATTTGCTGACATCTTAGTGGCTTTATAAATTTAACACACTTTTTTGTACAATTTAAAATTGCTCCACTACATTATAAACCACTGCAATTTCGACAACAACATATTGCTTTCGTCGGCTTGTACCAGTTTTTGGTCAGAAATATAAAAACAATATGTCTATGTTGTTATTTTTATACCCTTCACACAAAATGGGTGTATATAAGTTTGTCTATAAAAATATATATCTTAATATAAATATATATATATATATATATATATATATATATATATATTTCGATGTGGTATAACGCTTGGGTTTGTAAGTGTAATACTTTAGATCCTGAGTTCGCTGATTGGCCAAGACTTAGAAAAATTGTTTTATAATTTTTATATTCAAACAAAGACTAAAATTTTGAAATGTCAGTTTAAGGAACTGTCAAATATATTTTTAATTAATTAAAAATGTTTCTTTGAAACTTATTAAATAAAAAGTATATGTCTATGCGCCAGGACTCGAACCCATATGAAAACTTTAAAACTACTAGCTTTGAATTCTTATCACTTAAGTCACATGGCATTTTTAAATTCTCAATTCAAAAAATAGTTTTACTTTAGGTTGTATAAAAAAATAATTTGTCAAAGTTGCTGAATTCTAAATATATTCTATATATATGTAGTGTTGCAAATTGATTTTATACTGTTCACATATATGAGAAGTATATATAATTGTTTTTCATCAAAATTTTTATGGGTATAAATGGTCTAGTGGATTACAGATCTTCAAGCCATAAATCGTATCCTCGTAAAATTTGTTTTAACATGGAAATATTTTTGTGAAAAAAAAAAAAAATATATATATATATATATATATATATACATATATATACATACATATATATATATATATATATATATATATATATACAAGAAAATATTTTTTACTACATTATTTGTGGTGCATCTGTTAATTTAAGTATTTTTTTCGCTAAAAATCTTCGAAAATATTTCGTCAATATTACTTATGAGTTTTCGTTCAGTGTATGGACCGATCTTTATGAAATTAGTCACAATGATTTATATTTATAAATAAACGTATTTGTACTTAGTTTCATAAAATTGTTGCCATATTTAAGGCATTCATGATCTTTTAAACCATATTCCGGGAAGATATTTCAATAAGGCCAAATAAAAAGGCATATATAAAATTTCATTCGTTTATCTTTAAAGTTGCGACCAGCATTTTTATTACAAGGTTTACATGGATAAATGGAGGGATATCGATAATTCAACTCAGAATTTTCTGTGCGTTACAAACATTACCACAAATTCATAATAGCTCAAGCACCTATGGTAGTTTAGGGTATAAAAATGTATGTACATAGTTGACTGAACTCAGTTCAGTTGAAATGTTTCGCTCACATTTAAACCAAACAAACATTAGCAGACCAGCCACAATGAAAACAACCGCCGCAAACAACAGTGTGTATTTAATTAAACTTGTTGTAAAACAGGTTAAATTTATCGTAAAACTTGAGTAAATAAAATGTACTTTGCTTTCATCCATTATTATGAAACATCAGTACAGCTGAGAATTTTTTTCTGTAATTTATTTATTTAAAATTATGCCTTTTATTCTTATTTACCTGGTTAGTAAATTTACTGGCTTTTTAATATGGGCACTTATTTGTTTACTCTGCGGGTGGTTATGAAACTAAAATAATTTAAACTTTAATATTAAGGTGTTTTAATTTAAATTGCATTATATAAATAAATATATATATATATATATATATATATATATATATATATATATATAAATTGATTTACGTAGTTTCTCCTTTTTATCACAGAAATTATATGTATATATATATATATATATATATATATATATATATATATATATAATTTCTGTGATAGAAAGGAAAAACTACGTAAATCAATTTTTAATTTTTTTTTTAAAGTTATTTTGTTGTTCTTCCATTTTTATAAATTGAGATTTTTTGGCATAATATCGCATTATAAATTTTTGAACTTATTGTTATATATGTTAAATTATGTATATTTTCCAATTTTTAATTTCTGTGTCAAATTTTTAAATATGTTCTTCTTCTTTTTCTAAGTAATAAGTAGTACAGTAGTAGAATTTAGTAGTACGGTAGTCTCTGCTCTCTCTCGTTTTGGTGGCTTATGCATATTGTCAATCGTCACCTATAATCACATGTATGCTGCACGAGTTATTTGCGGTTAAAAATCAGTTTTTGACAAAATTTCTTACGATCTTCTGAAGTACATTTTAATGTGTCATCATTAGTTTTTGAGCTATAGCTCATTTTAATATTGATTTAATGTTTTTTAATTGCCGCTATAAAACAGTATATGAATATATAGATTTCCATAGCTTCAAGGTGGAACAAAGGGTCACTACAAAGTTCATGCGTTGTAATCTGCTCTGAGTTATCTTTAGTTCGGCCCAGGTCATTCCTGTTGAGTTTGTTTTGGTTTCAATTGTCTTCTCCAGGTATTGGCAGGTTTTCCTCTTCTTCTACTACTTTGGCGATTCCATTCTATTGCCATCTTACATTATCAATTCAATTCTATTTTTGCTTTGTAATTTCAACAAAACTCAGTGTTTCTCCTGCTTTCTCCTATAAGTCTCTAATTGAGATCACTTTCGTCCAGGATATTTTTAGCAGTTTCCGAAGAGAGCGGTTAATGAATACCTATAAGAACTATAAGTCGTTAGCTTAGGTGTTTCAGGATCGCACGTTTGAGGAAAATAGGTGGAGCTTGGTTTTCAGATGTATTCACATACCCTTTACAGTAATCCAAATGAAAAATTGATTAGCCCACTTGATGCGGTTTGCAATATCCTCACGAAAGCCTACCGTTGCTGATTTAAAGCTTCCGAGATATATGAAAGATTGGACGTCTTCAAGCTCCTCACTGCCTATTCTAAATTTTAAGGAGTTAGCGGCATTTAGGCGCAATACTTTGGCCCTCTCAATATTTATATATAGACCCGCATCAGATACTGTCGTTTGAACTTCAACTAATTTGGCAGTCATATCGTTAAATATGAAATTCCGCACATTTTTCAAAAAAATACTGGCATTATCAGCACTTTGTATTAAAAAAAATCGATAGAAAATCAGACATATTACAAGTTATACTCTAATCTAATTAACCTCTAATTAACCCAGCAGAGTAACGTAGACTATGATGAAAATGAAAACAGACCAAAGTCTCTGACGTGAATCGAACCTCCACGCTTATAGATTAGCTAACACCAACTTGCCTATCGGTGTACTTTTTTCGGTTTTTAATTCTGTTTAGAAAAAAGGATTTCTTATAAAAAGTCAGGAATAAACTCTTTTAAAATAACTATATTGTTGAACTATAATGAATCGTTCACAAATTTAACGCGGTAAATACAGAAACTAAAATGTGTGTATCTGCTTAAATCAGAATTTTCGCAAAGCATTGTAAATTGTCTATTTAATGAAACAAAATAAATTGAATCGGTGGTTTTGTCATACAGTAAAAAACATTTGGTGACATCTTTTTATCTTAAATTTTGAAATTAACTGTTGAGCATTCCAAATGAGCTTCATAATAATTAAAAAACTATTTGTATATTCAACACTTTTCATTACAATAGTTCTTCCATTTTATTAAGGTTAATTAAAAAAATAAATGCTTTTCTGTCCAAACAATCAAAATTAAATAGAAATAAGTCTTAGCAAAAAATCGGCATTTTTCAAGCATAAATCGGCAAATCGGCACTTTGCCATTTTTAAAGAAAGAAATCGCCATAGTGCCGATAAATCAACAAGAATAAGAGATATATATTTTAAGCATAGTCCATTATCACGCTAAATGTCAGATGACAGTGAGATGATAGCCTAGCGTGTATCATATGTGCCAGCACCTTTTTAACCATTGGCAGTAAGGTTATGCCACTGCAATTATGGAATTCCTTCAGATTTTTCGGTACTTCTATTATTAAACAAACATTGAGTTCGTATGATAAATAGTGCGGAGTCCAGAAACTCTTGATAATAGACCGAATCATCCAAGCGCTTAGTCCGGGGTCAACTTTAAGCAGTTCAGGGTTGAGGTTGTTTACTTCTGATGCTTTGCTATTTAAAAGCCCATAAGGGCTTGGCGATTTCCCCTTCATCCAAACAGACAATATTTATATCATTTATATCAGTTCTGACCTAGCGAATTTCGCATTCCCAGCGTAATGTTGTAGTGGGTTCCGTTATTGACAGCATATCGGCGTAGAAGTCACACCATATTTCTAATTTCTCCTGCTGGGTCCTTCAGTTGTACACTTGTTACCAGAGATTTCCTTTGCTATTATGTACAAGTCTCTAGTTCTGTGTGTTTCAGCCACAGTCTGTGCCTCAAATGCCAATTTCACCATCCATAACCTCTTATCCCGTCGATCACTGCGTTTAACCATACGGTCCATAGACGAATACTGGGTCTGCAAAAAATGCTTTGAAATGCCTTGTTCGGGCTGCATTCATAGCGACTTCTCTCATCGATAAGATACCACTATCCGAAATTCATATTTTACGTCTTAAGTTAAGTGCTTAAGTCCAATTTGTTGCTTCGCGCAATCAGTAAAGAGCTATTGAAATGTACACATCTTTTATTATGCAAATTGAAGTGCTTCCTAGCTCTTATCATGGTGTCCGAAAGTACAAAATTTTGTCGTTACATGCTTAAGTTGCAATTCCAAATTGAAAAGACTAGATTATGTGTCTTTTCACTTTGGAATTGTAACTTAAGCATGTAAGAGGACTGTCTTTACAAATTTTTATTAAAATAGGATCATGTTTAGAGCCAGCGGCGTATTTTGCTATTAATCTCAAGTGCTATAAAATTTCTGGTTTCTAAATTTTTAATAAAAATTTTCAGGTGTATTATAATTTTTCATTCATTCATTCATAATTATGATTTTATTATGTCCGTCTATATGTCTTTCTTCAAAATTTAACTTTGACCCCTATGAGTGTTTTATTAACATTGTTCAAATTAATCAATTTGTTTATACAAATAACTTAGCCCTGGAATACCAACTTTATTTTTTTTATTTTTTTTTTTATTTTGCTTTTTGATACGGAGCTCAACAATTGATTGATCGTTGTGATTAAAAATAACTCCTGAGCATATATGTCCGCCTGTACGTCTGTTCATCCGGATGTCTGTCCATCTATATATTTCCAATTTGCTTTACTCAAATTTGATAATGTTTTATATTTCAAATACAATAATATATAAATGTTTTTGAAATTTATATTGAATTAAAATTACACTTCTATTCGTCAGGATTCGAACCCATGCGAACATTGTAAAACTCCTAGCTTTGAATTGTTACCCCTAAGCGACATAACATTTCGAAATTCTGAAATCAAAAAATAGTTATATTTAAATTTTTGTAAAAAAGTAATTTCAACATTGTTGAATTTTAAATAAATTGAACATATACAACACTAAATGTTGATTTTAATTTTTTTGTACTGTTGAGTACATATATATTGTGTTTCAACAAAATTTCTTTAGCTATTCGTTTTTTTTCTGTTTTAAGTGGGCTTATTTTTTGTGAAAAAGTAGTTTGACAAGTAAATCTGAGTATGTGAGATATTTTTTCTTAAAATATTATTACTTAACTGTAATTTTAAAATAGCTAATTCAAGTTTAAAATATCTAATTCTAAAATAACTTCTTCGAAAAGAAATGTTGGTAGAAAAACTGAAAAGGAATTTACAATTTTGTATGTCGCTTCTTTATTTAGCTCCTCCACCATCTGTGTGGTCTAAGCGATCTTCCTAAGTCATATACTCAAGGAGTTTTGGGGACTCTTTATGTTATAAATTTCGGATGTCATGGTTAACACCAGTTTACAAATATTAAGTATATTTCCAAGTCAAAGCAAAAAATTTTGATAAGAGATAATTCCAATATGTTTATATATTTATGAAATATAGATTTTGTGAAGGGTGTAAAAGATTCGACCCAGCAGAACACTTACAGTTGTTGATTCTTAAAATTACCTTAAAAATGCTAAAGTTTTAGTATTTCAATAAAGAATATTTCTTTCTTAATACTTTTGTTTTTACATACAAGAATCGAGATTATTTTTATTTTATAAAAATCTTCGCCTACGGCGCTTCATTCTCAAAAAATAATTGTAACTTAACTCATTATATGGACTTAATTAATTATTTATTATAATTATTTTTTAATACACCATGTTAAATGTTAGAAGGACGAAAAATCACCCAAAAATTTTAAAATTATTAATCAAAAATTAATTAATTGTATTTCAAGAATGACGAATTCCTTTAAAATATTGGAACATTTTTCATATGAAATATAATCCAAATTTGTATAGAAAAAAATATTAATAGTAATAAATTTTTAAATAAAAAATATAAGTAAATAAAAAATATTAGTTCTTTTCTGGCCTTATTTTTTTGGTGCATTGAGTTTATTCTCTCCCTTTTTGAAGCACAATTACGCTTCTTTTTTTCTCACCTTCTGACAGCACTATTTCTGAGAAATATTTTTCGCAACTAGGAGAACTAGTTAGTTATCTCAATATTTCATTTAAATGTTTCATTTAGTTTATTTGAAAAGTTAGAATTAGCAATTATCTCAATATTTCGTTTAAATATTTCATTTAATTTATTTCAAAAATTAGAATTAGCGAAGCATTGCAAAAATTAAGATTGAGGTTTGAAAAAATCAATTTTTTAATCTGCCGTTTAAATTGCTTAATGAAATTAATATAAACAGTTAAAACTATTAGTATTAAAGCTACATCAAATTTATAATGCAGATGTAATTTTAGGATGCATTTTTGAAAATTTCTACCCTCTCAATTTTCGTTTCCTTCTGATATTATAACTATTATAATATTTACTAAAAATTGCAATATAAATTGTTCTGGAACAAATATTTAAAAATATTCCTTGTGATTCTTTAATATAAAAGTATTATTTTTTTTTTATAATTTTCGTGTTTTTAGTTTTTGTGAGTTTATTTTATAATTAATTTTAGTTATAATATCTATTAATTGGTTACTTGTGGTATAATATCTTTTTGTCCCAGAATTATTACTAATATATTGTGGAATAAACATATTTGTATTCAATATTAGGCAAAAAGGGTAGAAATTTCTGTAAAATGCATCTGAAAATTACATTCTTGTTGTGAGTGCATCTTTAGCAAAAACGTTATCTTTGAATTATACAATATAATATACAATAGTTATTGTAAAAATTGTTTTTTAAATCAATAAAATCTGACGTATGGACACTTGAAGTTACATGCTACTAAATGAAAATAAGCAAAAAAATGTTGAAATACGAAATTATGAAATAATTTAAATTTATGTATGAAAAACTGATACTAAATATTGTTTGATCATAATAAGATAAATTTGAAGCATAACATGATAAATTTTTAACATTTTATAATTATTTTTTTATGATAATATGATAAAACCGAATAATAATATGACAAAATCGATTCATATCCTGAGAAAATCAGATCATAATGTAATATGAAAGAATCAGGTCATAATGTGATAAAGTTGGATCATGTTATGATTTTCATGATCGTATTTGTAATTCATAAGCGTATAATCTAACCATAATGATATTTTTCTCCTGCGTGCATAGTTGTCATTGGACGGATGTCCTTTTTTATTATTCTTATTCATTGAAATTTTCTTAGAAATTATGAAACCATTTTTCCTGATAAAAATTATATCTATTTTCACCTTTTTGGAATTAATAACTTCCAAAAAAAGTGCAAAATATGCACTTAAAAATGTTAATTTTTTGAAAGCTCTTCATCTTTTTTTTTTTGGTGGAGAGCGATGCAGGTGCATTTTCACTTTCCTACATTTATAGGGAGATCTTCAACTCTTTTACAGCATTGTACGAGTATCCCACTTACACGTTGCATGTTGGTGAGCAAAACATAGGAAAAATATTAAATAAATAAATAAATAATTATTAAATAAATAAATAATTATTTATTTTTTATAAGTAACATTTACCTTCAGTTTTTGAACCTGAACTAAACCTGAAACCTGAACTAAAGAAGAATTTGAATTTTTGTTTTAATCTTTTCAGTATTCAGCTCATCAATCGCATCGTTGAGGGGTCTTTCTACATCGAAATTACAAAAAAAGCGTTTCCCACATTGTACATGATTAGCTTTTATTCTCTTTCATCGCTGATAATATCCCCAAAAACACTATTATAAGCTCCCAAAAATACAAAAAAACTAACTACCTTCAACAAACTTTAATCTTTTTCTTTTACAAGATTATTGCCCCACATTAATAGAATTTTTCAGAAGATTTATTTATATTTTTTGCCAGCATTACAACACAAAGATTTATTTAAGGATTTCACTTTTTAAAAGATATACAATTCAATTTCCGTCCATAAAAAAACAAAACGATAAAAAACCTGTAAAGACCAAATTCACACACACATACATACGTATGGAAGCATGATAAATGACAGAGACAATAAAGAAAACAATACCAAAAATAGAAATGAAACTAAAAGTGTAAATATATGTACATATGAATCTTAACCTTTCTTTGTGCGTTATATTGTTTTGAAACTAATGTTTTAACACACTCCGGACACACATTAAAATAATGACATTTATTAATTTTATAGAAACTTACTACCCAGCAAAAAAGAACGAGAAAGTGCTTCTAAAAAATTAACATTCTCAAACTTAAAAATTAGAACTAAATTATTTTTTTTTAAACTTATATTTTTAGCACGAAAAAGGATTAATTATTATCAAAAAAAAAAAAAAAAAATTAAAGTTTCAACAATTTAGAAATATTTTTATTATCTTTTATTTTATAATTAATTTGATATGAACATTATTTATTTAATTTTTTAAGACTTTCACTCTAATACTACTTTAGATATGCGAAAATTAATATCTGCTTTGTATGGGGGTTACCTGTCTTCCTGGCATTGTCCATCCTATTTTCATTTAAATAATGCGATATTATAGTTCCTACGAAGTTTGAGGGCTGTCATTATAATAGTTCCTTAGAGAAGCCATAATGAATATTTTCTTTGTATGCAGGGTACCGCTTCCCCTACTCCGATCGAAAAATAAAATATCATATTTGAATTTAGAAACACACAGAATGATGCTGTAAAATTCTTAGAAAAATCGGATCAGCTGTTTGAGAGTTTTAAAAACGTGGGCGTAAAATATGAGCGTGGCATCCGATCAAGATCCATTATAGCCCATCGCAACCTCCAGTGCAAGCACTCTCTGTGTGACAAATTTCACTTGAGTAGCATAATTTATAATGTGAAAATTTTAAAAAATTGCTTTTTTTAAAAGTGGCCTAAGTCCATTCACAAAAATGGTGAGGTTAAGTATGAAAATATTTAAATTTTCACGCCACTATTTGATTCGTACTTATTTTTATTTTTTTCTTTTATATTAAAACATACTAAGATTTCTGAATGAATGAAAAAATTTAAATGGAATAAAACTATAACGTAATAATTTAACTATTTTTTATGATTAACTCGATTTTTTTTTATGAATAGGCCAAAATAAACGGCTCGTGTATGGATTAAATAAACATAGCTTTAAAAGGAAAACTTCAGAAGGAGCGAATATTGTTCAGCCTAACCACTTCCTTCCAATGACAACACTTTGTTTTTCCCAGCTCTTTTTTTGCTGGGTACATACATAAATACTCTTGCAGTCATTCTCTCAATATTGTGAACATTTTGTCGTTAATATTTAACCTTCGATGAGATTTAAGTTGGTTTAAAAGGTGTTTGTAGTTGTTTGTGTAAGTGTAGGAACATTGTTTCAACTACATATATGATAACACAAATACTTATATTTATATAACTCCTACGTGTAAATACCCTGCCAACATTTTCTATCCAAATTTGCACTAAAGAGTAACCTCAAGTTGTTTTTAACAGTCGAATATGATATCATTTTCTTATCCAAGAAGAGTCACCGTGCGGGAAGAAGTGTGCAGCATTTCTAATACTTTTTTAATGACACTATTAAGTGCTTTTTTTATGTGTCAAATTGGAGTCATTTTGAGGAGCAGAAAAAGTCAATATTTCTGTCGAAATTCTAACTTAATACTATCAACATTACTATCCAAACTTTAACTAAATAGTATGCATATTTATTTTAAAATAGGAAAAGAAAAAGAAGTTATTTTCCTATCGAAGAGGACTCATCTTTCGGGCAAAACTGTATCGCAGTTTGGATACTTTTTTAATGACACTATTGACTGCTTTTTTTGTGTGACGAATAAAGTCATTTAGGGTTAGTGTTAGGGAAAATTAAAATAACTTACCTTAGTAAAAAAAATTATAGATATATTTTGATAAATTGTAACAGAATGTTTTTGATTTCGAAGGGCCTAACAACTTTAAAAATTTAGTTGAAAGGTTTGATGAACATGCATATATGGGTTCACTTTCACTAAAAAAATATACATATTTTTATGAGCGAAACGCAATTTATTTCGAAATTTTATATTATTAAAAGCAAGAAATAAATCCAAATTTATTTGTTGTCTTCAAAATGAATTTTCGCTTCGTTTTACTAAATAATATTTATTTTTTAATTAATTTAATTTAAAATTTCAAAATTTTTTTTCACAATTTTGTTTTCATTTTGTCTTCATTATAAACAACATTCACTTTATCACTCTTTTTTTTTAATTTTTTCTTAAAATTTTTAAAAAATCGATTGCTTGCCTTTGAAAGCAAGACACCAACTAAGTACTATCGCCTTCCTTACATTTTTTGTTTTTAATTTAAAAACAGCGTAATGGTTTTTTTACTTTCAGAAGGTCGAAAATCGAAATTAATGTTATTTGTTTTTGTAAAATTTTTTACTATCAGGAAAATAACATCTTGAGAACACTAATGGGAGACAGTTTTTGGTAACTTTATATTTATCCAAAAACTAACTTTTAAGTGACTTTTTCGACATTTTAGTTAGTAAGAAATGTAAAATAAGTAGATCAAAAATCGAAATTAATGTTATTTGTTTTTGTAAAATTGTTTACTAACAGTAAAATAACAACTTGAGAATACTAGAAAGAGTCATTTTTCTGATAGTGGATAAAACTATCACCTAATTGCTGGCAGGGTATATAACTATGTATGTGTATTTGTATCGAGAAATAAAAGTTTAGTCATTATGATGGTGTGGATCATTAGTTTGATTGCTTTTTACTTTTTTGGTACCAAAAAACAGAAAAACGAGACTTTTTGAGGAAGGTGCTGGTTTAGTACAATGGTTTCCACCAGTTTTGCCAGGAAATGGGAATTAAAAAAAAGCTAAATTGAACTTTAAAAAAGGCCAAAAAATAAAGCCACAAAAAAGTTATTATTATTTTTTAATTTAAAAACTTCTTGCTCATTCTGATTAGTTTTCGATATCTTATACAGATAATGTATTAAACTTATAAATTAAACATAGAAAATAGAATGAAATGTTCGTTCGTTTATCATATGAAATATGATCTAAATTTGTATGTGAAGTTTTGCTATATGATAAATAAATATGAAAAACAAATATTTAAAGTGATTTTTCATCTTTTTGAATTATAATTACTTTTGGATTAAGCATTTTAAAATTTTTTGGTAACTTTTTTTTCGCCTTTATACCATCTTTTTAATAATATTCATAAATTGTTTCTTTGCTTAATGATGTGCAATATAAAAATCAACTTAAATCCACAAAATTAGTTAAGTTAATTTTTATTTAGTAAATCGGGTTAAATATAAATTATACAAGTTATTATACAAGTAAATATACAAAATATTTAAATGGATAACTCTGTAAATATAAAGTTAGTAATATCAAATAAAAAGTTAATTTATGAAATGCTAGAAGAAAGCTAAAAGATAGAATGAAAATCTTGAGGCTAAAAGCAAAATAAAAACGGCTAAATTTAGCCTTAAAAAGGCTGAACTGGAAACACTCATTTTCACTAATGAAAAAATAGTGGTGGATAAAACCAAAAACAAAAAAATTATCCAGGGTTTAATAAAAGCAAAGACATTTATTAAAATATAAAAAAGTATAATAATAAATACAAAAAGCCATACCATACCCTTCTTCATTGATCACATTTGTATTTAGATTATATAGTGGAGAAAAACATGGTTATGGCATTATCACTACAAATTATTATTAAAGTTAATTTATTATTAAAATTAATTTTCATTAATTTTAATAATACTATAATCATGATAACAATGTTCTTGTTTCAGTTTTATCATTCAACGTTTACATTCAATCAAACTATATTAGACTACAAACAATTTTATGTTTTTGAATATTTTTACCAGAAAAAATTTTTCATTAATATAAAAAGTATTATAATTTCTACAACCATGGAATATTACCAATCTTTTTCTTTGTTCTTAAACCATATTTTGTTTTCAAACCATATTCGTATTATTATTATTCCCATAACAATAAAATATTACATTATTTATATTTTTTATTTTTTATATTTTTGGCAAATATGGTTGAAAAATTCATAACTTATTTGTTTTTGAATACATTTTGTTTTTGACGTTTGTTTCCCACATTTATTATAATTCTCATTTAGTTTATACATGAATTAATATAAGATGACAAGGTTTTGTTATATTTGGTATAATTCAATATCAGACATTGATTAACTACTAGTAAAGGGTTTAGTTAATAAAAAATATCTTGTATTATCTTGCACAATTAATTATGAACAAATTTATAAAAATAATAATTTTGAATTAATGTGTTTTATTCTAATATATGAATTAATAATATTATAAAATGGATATGGATAAAAATGTTAGATATGCAGATTTGAGTGGGTAAACTTACCTAAATTAACAAAGTATTGAAAAGTAATATTTCCTATAGGTTTTTAAAAAAAGAGATCGTATGCAAATTGTTTTAACATTGGTATCAAAAAATTTATAGGAAAATAATTCACGCCATTTTTATAGTTAATGCAAAGACCAAAGATTAAATTTTTATTTTTTCAAAGGTATAAAGGTATAATAAAACAAGTTGCTTCATTCTGTTGTAGAGATTCTAATTAATTTTTAACACTATGGAATCATATTCAGTCTTATATTTATTTGTTATTGTGCACTGTCGTTAAAATAAATAGAGGATTATCTTATTAAAAAATCATAGTCTTCGAAAAATTATTATTATTTTTTTAATTTTTCTTAATTTAAAAAGAGAAGCTTTAAAAATAAAATGAATGTTCCTGTAAATCTTTAAAAAAAATCCCTAAAACCTAAATAAATCCCCAATAAATCCCATAATTCCCAAACCAAAATTTTCATACCCATTTCTTAAAATAAATCCCCTATTTGGGGATAAATGTGACAACACTGATTAATTTACATATTAGTTCTTTACATACTAATTACTAACATATAATTATTTGCATAGGAGCTTCGTACAGTATTTTTATTTTCTCCTTGGAAATAAAATTCAATTTTAGCGATTTAGAGCTAACCGAAGAATAAAAATTCTCCGTATTTTTCTTGATTTATAAATGCATTTAAAACCTTAAAGTGAATATAAAGAGATTTCAATGCAAGTGGAATTAGTAGAATTATGTTTTTGATTATCTGGATTTTTAATGTAATATAAAATGCCACTTGAAGGTTTTAAATTTTTACTATTTTATTTGCATTTATTTAGTTTATTTTTACAAATATTCACTATTTTATTCAAGATCATTTAATAAATACATACATTCTTCACAAATAATTTGATTACATATTGACAAACGTCTGTATTGATACACAAAAATGTGTATCCAATAGTTATAGAGAAAAAAATATGTTTTAAAAGCAAACACTCAATAGTTGCGGATAACCAAATATGGTCCAAAAACAGAGATTCTATTTTTGAGGAAAACATAACACTCAATAGTTGTGGAAAATAAAACATGGTCTGAAAACAAAGATTTTATTTTTGAGGAAAACTTAACATTTCTAAAAATAAACATTTAACAGTTGTACAGAACAAAATAAGGTTTAAAAACAAATTAAAATATTGGCAACATTTAATGATTATGGAAATAATTAAATTTTTTCATGTTTATAAAATTTTGGTTTTGGTAAAAATATTCTAAAAATATAATATTTTTTGTTATCAACAGTATTAAAATTTCGATTGAGGTTCACCATTATATTATTAAATTTTAACTGGAACGTTTTTATCATGAACGCAGTATTATTGAAATCTATGAAAAATAACCATAAGAACATAGTATTATTGTCATGATAGTGCCGCAACCATATTTTTTATTAAAACATGTTGACTTTATGGACAACATTCCAAAAACTCGCATTTTCAGTATTTTCACCTATTTTTTTTCTTTTTTTTTTTCTTTTGGAATTGTGGGATTTCTTTTACAAAAATCTTAAATTTTTTACACTTTATCATATTAAATGATAAATATTTACAGTTTTTCGAAAAACCTTTTTTTAATTTTACTTTAATTACAAAACTAAATTACGTTGCCTTGCTGACATAAAATTGATCCAACCTGCCGATTAAAAGTTTTACATTTATTTCCAAAAATTTCGATGCTGAAATAAAATCTGAAAATTTTGCTAATATTTTCAAAAAGTTTTTAAAATTTTTGCAATGAAATATTTTAATGGGCCCCTCTGAACATGCGATGTTAAAGCTAAAAAACAAAAACTTAATTTAAGCAGGAAACCGATGAATGTTGTCCTCGCGCTTACTGATTTGGAGAGTCCAAACTCTGTTACTCATGGGGGTACATTAATATGATACGTCATACGCAGAGAAAAAACATGATAACGGCATTGTCAACAAAACAATGTTATGTTCTCATGGTTAATTTTCATTAATTTTAATAATACTCTATTTATGATAACAATGATTTTGTTTCAGTTTTATTTAGTCAAAATGTTAATAGAGTTGATTACAAAAACTTTATGTATTTGAATATTTTTACCAGAAACAAAATTTTATTAATATAAAAAATACCATTATTTCTACAACCACTAAATGCTAACGGTCTTTTTCCTTGTTCTTTAACTATATTTTGTTTTCAAACCGTATTAATATTATTATTCCCATAACAGTAAAATGTTATAAATAAATATCCTATTTACAAATATGGTTAAAATATTCACAACTTGTTTTAGAATATACTTTGCTTCTAACGTTTTTTTTTTCACCTTGATTATAATTCTTGTTTAGTCTATACATGAATTAATATAAGTAGAAAAGATTTTGTTATATTTGGTGTAATTCAAGCAATATAAGGTATGAATTAACTATTATTAAAGGGTTTGGTTAATATCTTGTATTATTTTGCATAACATATGTGTGATAAATAAAATTAATTAATGAACATGTAAATAATATTTATATATTATATAAAAAAATGTAATGGACTCAATAAACAATTTATAAAAATCATAATTTTTAATTAATATGTTTTATGTTAATATATGATAGCATGGAATAATAATATGATAAAATGGAATCTTAATTTAATATTATTGGATAACAATATGATAGGATGGGACAAGGTTAGGTTAGGTTAGATTAGGACAGTTACAAAGAAAATGTTCTACTGTCTCTTCCTCCTCCTCGTTAAAGCAACTTCTGCAATAGTCGTTGAAAGGCAGTCCTAGTCTCCTAGCGTGTGCACCAGCTAGGCGCAGACTCGTTTGTCTAACTTTGTTGGGCCATTCTCGACAAGTATTGCAGTATCATTGATCTGCAAGATGACAGTGGTATGGCCACTAACTGGTCCGTTTCTTCACTTTGAAGAAGGAAACCAGTTCTGGCTAATTCATCCGCAATTATATTTCCCGGGGTACTTGAATGACCCATTACCAAGACCAACTCCAGGTTAAAATATCTCACAACCTCATTTAAAGATATCCGGCATTCATGTACCAGTCTGTATATCGAATAGACACCCGAAAGAGACTTATTTCCCGGGGTACTTGTATGACCCATTATCCAGACCAACTCCAGGTTAAAATGTTTCACTAACTCATTTAAAGATACCCGGCATTCGTGTACCAGTCTGTATGTCGAATAGACACCCTGGGTGTTCTAGAGCCAGAACGGTTTGGTTCCAGTATTATACCCAGTTACTTTACACTATCTGACACCTTTAATTCAACTCCATTTAGGCAAGGTATTGAAAAAGATGGTATTTTGTATCTCCTTGAAAAGAGAACTAGTTCCGTCTTTCCAGGATTTCATGCATAGCGCAGTTTGAAGTCGGTGAGATATACTGTTTAAATATTTTCCAGATACGGCACCGGTACATAGTACGCATACGCAAATTTTTTGAACCTCAGGTAATCAAGTTCCCTGAGCATTGTGTTGACAGCAATATTCCAAAGAAGTGGATATAAAACTCTCCCCTGAGGAGTTCCTCTATTTGCTACCCTATATATGACATCCTCACCCATAGTGAACATTATAACTCTGTTACTTACTGATGCAAAAAATCGACTGATATATATTCAGTCTTTCCATAGCCATTTTAATGGTATCCGGGGTCACATTATTGAAGGCTCCCTCTTTATCAGAAAGGCCACTAATGAATATTCCCTGTGCTCAAGAGCGTATTCTATATGCCCTACAAGTGAATGCAACGCCCTCTCAACTCTCTAGCTTTTCATGTTGAGACGCTGACAAAAGGTTATGGTTGTCTTGAGAAGGTGAAGGTCAATCAGCCTTTCCAAAGTTTTCAGGAGGAAAGACGATAGACTAATAGGTCTGAAGTCCTTCGGTCTCGTATGGAAGGTCTTACCCGCTTTTAGGATAAAGACCACTTCTAGTCCATAAACCGAATATATCCGAATCAACCAAGGCCCGGGCATTTAAACGGGGCAAAGCTGTTCAGAGAACATCTCAGTTCATCTTAAGTTATTTGAATCTGAACGTCACTTTGGTCTGAAACTGTCGCAGGGATCTCCGCTGTAGGGTGGCTTTCAGGAAAATGCGTATCCACGAAGACATCTAAGGTCTCATGGCCCCTTTTCGTCTAGCTGCCATAAGGTTTCAGAATGTAACTTGAATGTAACTGAATAGCCTTCCTAGCCGCTACAGAAGACTTTCCAAGATTTGCATTTCGCATTCCTGATAGATTTTTTAAACCTGTTTACTGAGGATTTATAAACTGAACAGTTTCCCAGTCTCTTAACCTCATTAAATAAATGGCGGCACTCTTTGCGAGTGTCATCTATTTCGGAGTTCCACCAATGTGGTTTACTCCCTCTTTTGCAGACCTTCGATCTGCATATTGGAGGGGTCGCAGTCAAATGCATTTGTTAGCAATTCTACAGAGGACTCAATATCCCTCCGATTACGAGTAATATGACAGAATGCCATATTGTTCCATCCAGTTCGTTTTCCTCCTGTTTTGAATCGGGGTTACCCCTGGTAAAGGGATTTCTATAGTGAAGTCTATGTGCAAATGATCAGAGAGAGAGCACTGATTTTGAGACCCTCCATTCGCTGATCAAATTCGAATACCTAGTATTTACTAGCCTAATATCGAGAACCTCCCATCTGTTACAAACTACAAAGGTTGGTTCCTTACCTTTGTTTAAAGCATCTATACTACTACAAGGGATAAAATCAAAAAGAGACTCATCCCTTGCATTGGTATTCGAGCTTCTCCAAACGATATGGTGGGCGTTGGCGTCAGCTCCGACAGCACGCCGTCTTAAAAAGGCCCTTATGGCGGGTGTGGTGTTTGCTGCTCTTTTACTGGCGGTGGAAGGTGGTACTTGGGTTATCTTTTTCACAGAAGGCACTGGGTTTGCTGCTGCTATAGTTGATTTCGAGCAGACAGCTCGCGAAGCAGGGTTTTTTTTTGCCGATGCGGGCCAGAGCAGCTTTCTAGGTGCTTGGTTTGAAGCACAGAGGCACCCTTCTACTTTTGCTTCCAGAATTGGAAGCTGGTCTAACACATTTGGTGGACTTGCTACCTTCTGCTATTTGTTGTTCCGTAAAGATCTTATTTAGTTTCTTGTTTTTATTTTTATAGATTTCCATATATTTCTGTTCCTACGATTAAGCTCATATGGGCTTCGACCATCCATGTATTGACGCCGTATATGGACTAGGCTACTCAACATTTACAACCGACCTGTGCCCTGAAGTCGGAGAGGAGTTGTTAGCGACTAGTCTTCTTTTTCTGTAACCACTAATTAGCCATTCAGGTTCTCGGTACAGCTTCCAACCACCTTAATCTTACAAGTGGTAACAGTTTTGATCAACGGGAAGTGACTAGATACGGCCTGAGCTCATGCCATTACACAGATTTAACAGCGTGGTTTGTTAAAATCTAAGTAACGACAAAGCTCCCCCTATCCGCCAACTGGAATAATAATAAGATATAATGGGAGAATAATACAATGCGATAAAATAATATGATAAAATGGGACAATAATATGATAATATGGAATGATAATATAATAAAATTAAAATATAATCTGAGAGAATGGAAAAAATTCTAAAAATGGTTTAATAATATGAAAAACTCAAATTGTAACATTAAAAAATTAACCATAAAATCAGACACAATATAATAAAATGAAATCATAACAATTATGATTTATTATCATATCTATTTCTAGCTGCACGTATTCCAATCATACTAAGTTGCTTTAAATTATGGTCTATAACTATATTTTTTCTCTGCGTACAAAAACAAAGCAGAATTACTTAGTTTCATTTGCCAGTTTAACCTTCTTAAGGCTAAATTTAGCTTTTTATTTTGCTTTTAGCCTCAAAGTTTTTGTTTTAGCTTCTAGCCGTTTTTCTAGCGTTTTTTGATTCTTAAAATTTACTTAAAAAGGCACTTCAATAATGAAGAAAATAACTTCTTATTATCTACTACTAATTTCATTTTTACAGAATCATTCATTTAAGCATTACTGTGTATTTATTCGCATAAAAAATTTATATTTTTTATATATAACAAAAATTTTCGCCTGCTGCGCTTCATTATCCACATCATGAACAATTAATATAATAAAATGCTAATAACTAATTAGATGAAATTACTAAATCGATTATTGTAATTAATTTTTTATTTGTTTCATTAACCATAGAAACTATTTATAAACATAAGTTTAGTAATTTTTTATAAAAGCAAAAAATCACCTAAACACTTAAAATGCTTAATCAAATAGGAATTATAGTTTAAAATTTTATTACAATATCTTTAAAAAGTATAAAAAAAAAACTAATGATAACGAGAAAAAATAAGTTTTTTGAAGCTGAATTTAGCTTCTTTTTTTTGCTCTTGGAAACCGTATATGACAACAAATTGCATCTTTATGGAGAAGTGCACATACATTGATATCAAAGTAGAAAAATATTAAAATAGCTAAAATTTTGGTTTCAAAATTTTTCATCGTATAACTTTTGGCCGAATAGCGATAGAGTATAAAGCGATAACATATAAAGTAATTTTGTTCCTCTATGTCTAGAGAGCAGTTCTCTTATACAACTTTTACACCAAAAATTTTAACGTGTAACTAATAACGATAAAGATCATGGACCACAAAATTTTGCAATTTGATTAATTATAGCCAAAAAAAAAAAAAACTGTATTCGAAATTATTACAACATTAACTCGGTTTCATTGGTTTTTAAATTATTGAGTTTTTTCCTATATATCGGGTTAAATTGCCCAGTATTTAAAAACATAAAATTTTTGAGACATTAAACACTTTATATTTATGATTGATGTGGAGATGAGTTTTCCATTGTCTGTTATTAGAAATCTTGTTAAGAATTAAATTTTTTAAAAATGTTAAGCCTAGTGCTTCCCCAATTTTTTGCTTACATTCACTGTATAGCTACAATTGTTAGATAGATGTATGAAATTTCTGTTTTGGGTTAATGTCATTTTAGAGATACTTTTTTACATACAATCTTGGTTAAGCAGTCACGAACAAAAAGTCTAAAGGTAAACTATATATTAAAACTAACAACAAAATCAAATACATAAAACTAAATGTAACCACAACAATAACTAGAGCTATGAAAACAAAAGGAGCAAAAGTAGCATCCTTTTTGAGGATAAATGTAATTTCATAAAAGGCAGCATAAGTGTTTAGATTTGTACTTAAGATGTATTTTAATGTAATTTGTGGACGAGTATGAATGAGGCTACATATATACATACTAAGGTATCCTATTACTCGGGTTTTCATATTAATCGGTTTATTCGACAAATAATTATTCGAGGTTAAAAGTGGCAAATTATAAAATTAACCGGATAGTATAGTAATACATGTAAAACATATAAATAATACTAATTATAGCATTTAACTTTTTGAAATAGTTATTTAGAAACATAATGTAGATCACAAAGGTCTTATCGTATTGGTTCTTTCAACATTTTCTTTGAAAAAAAAAAACTCTTTATTTTCTGTGCGAGAATTATTTTTTGTCATAAAAGTAAAAATTAATGTCGATATTTGTACGTACATTTTGTTGACGAAAATTAATTTTTTCAGAACTTTTATTGTAATAAGTTCAAGAATTTATGAAATTATAATATTCGTTTTTCATGTCGCATTTTATTAAATATTCTATCTCAACAAAAAAAAAATCCAAAGAAGTTAATAAAATACCAAACTTATGATCCAGATATACTATTTCTGGACCATTTGCAATAAATCTTTTCATTGGAAGATGTTCTTTTTTTTTTTTTTTTTTTGATACCTGTTCACTGAGAAGGAAGTCGTGATCACGATTTCATGCAAAATTACAATAAATATCAAAGTTTTTTTTTTATCGGAACAAGGAAATTAGTTTCATTTTTTTTAGAAACCAGCATATCTTTTAATAAAAAAAAAATCATTTGTTTAACAGCTCTTTTTAGTAACAAGAATTTGAAAAAATAACAAACGAATCTCAACATTTTATAGCAGAGCAATTAATTTGAATTTGATGTTGTTTGTGTTAATTCTTAAGCATAAAAAACGTACATTTATCGATACTTTCGTAGTAATGAAAAAGTACTTACCTAAAAATTACTTTTGTATATTTTCGCTGAGATATAACAGACATTTTCATAAAAGATGTGGTTAACATAAATTTATCTTAAAAATAAAAGTATTTCTGAATTTTTAACTGCAAAAAATAAGTTTCGGTTAATCGGTTATTCGACACAAATTATTCGGTTTATTCGTTATTCGAAAATAGAAAATTTTAAATTATTCGAACAGTTAATTGAAAAAAATTTATCGGGTAACCGAAAGGCAGTTAATCGATTATATACCCTAATACATATATATTTATGAGTTATGTTACGTTTTCTTTTTATAAATTTAGATTCTTTGTTTGCTGGCCACATATATATAGCCACAAGTAACAAATCTCTATAATGATGTAAATTTAGCCTCATAGTAAATAAATTTTTTAATATAAATATAAAAAAAAAACATCCGATTTTTAGTTTTTCGTTTCTATTTAGGAAAAAAAACAAACAATGTTCTTTTTTGTGAAATGTCACGTTCATTTAATAAATTTAGTCCTAGTTTTAGTGTTTATTTGGAGCTTTATTCGTCTTATAGTCATTTTGTATTTAAATGACGGTATTTATTTGTACGTATTCGTGTTTATTAAAAGCAAATAGTGGTTACAGTTGATAAGGCATTCTTCTAAAATGAGCAAATAAATTATAATTTTTACTTGAGTCCTTGCCACAAATACAAGCATGTATACAGAGAGTGTGTCAATATTTCATTAGATTTGTGTTTGCCAGTAGCCTATTTGATAAGTTTGCATTATGAAAATTTATGGTTGAGACTCTAGAGGCTCTAGAAAGGACTTAAGGAAATACAAAAATTTTTCAATCGTAAGTTTTTATTAAGTATAGGATACTTAATTTTCCTTCGAAAATCTATTGTATTATTTTGAATAAAACCAAATATAAAACAAGAAATTTTTCTATCATTTTACCGGTCGGCAGAAAAATCCTCACCTAAAGAAGAATAGGTTAAATAGGTGGACTTTGACATGATAAACACGAATATGATTATTTTGTCCCTAGCAAATCTTGATTTTTTCTATGGAGATGCCTAATATTTCTCATCTAAATAAAGCGATTACAAGAGTATATTTTATCATAACTCGAGAACGATTTGTCCTATTTAGATTTCTAAAAATCAGAAGATATGGAATAAAGTTATCTTTAAGTCGCCTTTACAATACTTTTTATTTTTTGCTCAATAGTTTCGTAGTATTTGTATCGGAAAAATACTTTTTCATGGAAAATTAAAGAATTGTTTTCCTTAAAAGCTTTTTAAGAAATGAAAACTTTCAGTTTCTTTTTTAAATAAGCGAAATATGCAATAAATAGCAATTATTTTTGAGTTTTATGTTTTGCTCAAATTATAATGATTATTTTTTTGATTTTTAGTTCTCGATTAAAAAATAATTTATATTAAAAGATAACAATTATTTTTTTCTTTCGCTTAAAAATTATGGTTATTTTAGAGCAAATAAAAATAAAATAATTTTTAAGAAATAAAAGAACCATTAATTTGTAATCGAAAAGTAAAACTCAAAAATAATTGTTCTATTTTGAGTAAATTTTTTCCCAAAAATTAATAAGAAATAATATTGTAAAAATATAATATACTAAATTAGAATACTCGTAAATGATTCAACTCTACATTTATAAAATTAAATTATTGTATAATTATAATGTTGTTATTTATCAATAAAGTTACAATTAAATTAAATTAAATTAAATTTAATTAAATTTAAAAAATCGTTCTTTTTCACCAAAATATAGATATCAAAAAATAATAATTAAATTGTCTTTTTTTTATATTGCTCATAATAGTTACGGTCCCTGCTTGAGATACATTTATTAGACAGATGGGCAAAAAATAAATAATTGTTTTTCTGCTTTAAACAAAAATAGGCATATTATGTCGAGAACAGTTTCTTAAATTTAGACCATAACTCAAAAACCGTTGCGTAAATGGAATACTAAAGGATGCATACGAAAATTGTGTTCTCAACATTATTTTTTTATCCAAAAGTTTTCTAACTTTGAATGATTTTTTTCCGCCACTAATTTCCGCATAACTGCGAAAATATTGAGCGAATATAAAATAGTATTAAGATAACTCGAAGATCGGAATCTATTGAAGTTTCATTTATCTAAATTGGACAAACCGTTCCCGAATTATACTAGTTTGACCGCCTAATAAGTTGGTTATATTAGTTACGGACATTAAAAAAATCATTAAAAAAGTGAAAGCAGATTCGTATTCCGCTCGTCAAATTCCATCTAGTTCACCTATTTTTTGTAGCAAAGTTTGGCTTCTATAAAATATATTTTTTGTACATAATTAATAATTACGTCAGCATTTATTTGAAAATTAAGAATTACGTCAGCATTTCTTTGAAAAAAATGGAGTCTATAATTTCTCCGATTTTTAAAATTAAATTAATATTTTTGTAAAAATATTGTTTTTCGAGAAACTATTAATATTTTATCGCTAATAAAATCTCTCTTAGTTAAGATATCCTAAAGAAATTTTCAGTAATTTTTGATTTTGTCGTTCAACGTGATGAAGTGTAAAAAATTTCAGATTTTCATAAAATAAATCCCGCAATTCCCAAAACTCCGATGAAAATTCAAAAAATGGATTTGGAAAAAGTTTTTGGCAATCTCTGTGGAACATATTGGAGTTTCCGAAACAGTATTCTATTTGTAGATTTATGCTTAAGGTTTTTAGAGCATATAAACTGGTAAAAATTTAGATACAAAATAAGTCAAATTCGGCAGGATCTGTACTTAGCCTTTTTGGGTACTTTGGCTTGTTCTTAATTTTGAAAAGATCTACGTGAAATTACCTTTCCGAAAAGTATAAAATCATTACAAGTTCGTAATGCAAATTTCATTTTAGAGAAAAAAAGTGTTGACATCTTTCTGGCAAAAAAAAAAACAGAAAAAATACACATTTTTGTAATTTTCAATTTTGAAATCGTTTATTATTTTCTTTTTTTTTTTTTGACTCAAAAAAGATATGGACTTAATTTTTTTATCCGATAGATAATTTTGTTTTTTAACAAATTACAGAAAATCATAGGTAGCGGAAATGTTGAGCTATACATGAAAAAAACTTGACCAAGATCATTAAAATTTGAGACAGTTGAAATTCAAATGCAAATAACACGAAAACTGTAAGAGATAAATAACACATACAAGATCTTAAGAAGAGCTGTGAAAAGATATAAAAATCTTTGAAATCAGGTAAGAAACAAAAATTTGGCAAGAGGTTAAAAATTTCATATTTTGAGCACCCTTATTTCCCTCGCGCTGTGTGGTCCTTCTTGCAAACTTAAAATTTTGTACTCCGCCACTATGCCTATCTAAAATTTAATGTAAATTCAACCAGCCTATTAGAAACTACAGATTTATTTCCAAAATTTCTCGATTCTACCCCACTGTGAATTGTAGCTACACATAATTATATGAGGGCGATAATTGTTATGACTTTTATTTTGGATTTTTATTTTTTCGAGCAGAAATAAAATCTATTTTGTGATCTTTACCATAAAACAAAATCAAAAAAAATAAGGGAATTAAAAAAAAGAAAGAAAAAAGTATCAAAATGAAAAATAGACTCCTAAGTGAAAAAAGACAAAACGAAAACAACTCCAAAATGAAAAAAAATCCAAAATTAGAAAAATTAATGATTTTACTTACAGTATCATCAATTTTGTAAGAAAATCTAAATATTTTATTCAAATATTTTTCAAAAAATGCTTTTAAATGCAAACGTATTTTAAAAACTTTTCAATTCTATTTCTTAATTTCCTGAAATAAACTCTTTTATAGATTAAACAATTTAATCTGCTCATTCAATTTTTAACATAATGCCGTGAAGTTTATTTATTAAAAAATAAGAAAAGTACCATTATAAGAAAAAAAGTAAAAATAATTAATATATTATATATAATTAATAATTAATAATTCCATTCCGTAAAATAACTGTTATTTCTGCTCGATATATATATATATATATATATATATAATAAAATAAAGATCTAAATTTTAAAAAGCATATCGCTTTATGAAAGTAGAGTCCGTATAGATCACTCACAATGATGTAAATAAATAAAAAATTAATGTTAAATGCCTTAAAAATGAGGAAATATTAGACATGCCCGTAAAAAAAATCAAGACCTGATAGACAAAAACTGAAAGGAGATTCGTGTTCAGCACTTCAAATTCCATACTACTTTCGTTTAAAGGAGCAATAAAAATAATTTCAAAGATTTTTGTATTTCTGTAAGCTGCTTGGCAAGATAAAGAAAAAATAAGTGTATTCACGTAAGTTTTTTTCTTACAGTTAACAAGATATTTTCGCTTAAATTTTGAATTTTTGACTTTTGTCTGTAATTTTCAATATTTTTCAAAATAAGATGCTGAAAATTTTTTTTGATTATCTCAGTTCGTCTATTTTTATACAAAAATATATCACCATTCTTTCACTTTTTTCTCAGTTTTTTAAGTAATAATAATAATTAATAAAAAAAATTTAAATTGATTTACGTTTGTAACCTACATTCAGCATTTGTCAAAGATGGTGAATTTTAGAAAAAAGTTAAATTTTTATCGATTTTTTATTTTAATGATGCTCTTAAATAAGAAAATATATTTAGATCTATTTGGCACTAAATTGCTTCCCGCAAGCCAAAAACTAATGCAGGAGTGCAGAAAAAAAAAGTAATTTTTTAAACGAAATTTTTTTACGTTACACAAAAAAGTATATTAGAATACTATTTTCACTGTTATTTCTCATGTATTACAAGAAATTAATAATAATCTTTCACTGTTAAAAAAATCTTTGAAATAGCTTTAAAAACCAACAAAGAAAAGATATATTTTTTGTATCAAATCTGTCTACTTTTCAAAAACTTATAAAATATTACAAGAAAATAAAAATTGACTTGTCTGTCAATTCAATCATATGTATAAATATGTATATATAGGTCGTTTTGAAAACATAATGGCCTCAAGACTGATAACTCAAGTCAATTCTCACTAAGTTCACTATTTTATAATAACTTACTGTGTAAAAGTAAATAGAAGTTATTTTTAAGGAAGTACTTTTTCATTACTTCTTAAGTTTCACTAGTTGTACGGTTTCTTATGCTTAATAGGTTATATAAACATCATTAAAAAGCGATTCAAATAATTTTTCTGATATAAAACTTTGAGAATTCACAAATAATTGTAAAGCTGTGTTCACATTTGGCATATATTTGATCAATGTTGCGTGAACACTAGTTTTATAAAAATATTTTTTGCCGTTGTTTGATCTTGCAAATGTTTTGTAAGAGAAAACAGCATCAAACAAAATTCTATAAAAATGTCAGCTGTGATTAATGATAGGTAAAAAATCGTTTCCTATTAAAAGAGAGAAATTAGGAATAAAATAGTGGTTATGGCATTTTTGTCAAATATTTGAGTAGTCTGAACGTACCTTTACCTAATAATAACTGTTTTAATCAGATGAAAAATATTATTATGCATATTTGTTAAAACAAATTTGGTTTATATAAAAATTAAAAATTATTTCCTTGAACTGATAAAAAAGAACAATTTTACATGACATGCTGAACATGACTTCCTAGTCAGTGAATAGGTATCAAAAAAGAGAACAACTTCCAATGAAAAGCCTATTTTAAACTAATAGGAAATGATCTGAATTTGCACTACTTCTGGATCATAAGTTCAGGATCTTATTGACTTCTTTGGATGTTGTTTTTTTTGCGGGGATGTGTAACAAGATAATATTCGTAAAAATCTATTAAATTTATTAAATATTTTTTTTTGCAAAATTGATAAAAATTGGTTTGTAAAATCTTTTTAAATGAGTTTTTTTTTTTTTTTTGAGAATGAAAGACCAGCGTTACCGTTGAGAATTTTTGAAAAATGTCCAAAAAAGGGGATTTCAAAAAAGAAAGTCGCCAAACAAGGGAAAGGGGCCAGCTACATTACTACTTAAAAATCTCATGAAAATTTGTTTATTTGATAAAAACAAAAACAAAAGTATTGTATTTTAATGAAAACTACTGAACTCAATTTTATTAATAAATAAAATAAAATAAATATTTTTTCATAAAAATAGTTAACATTTTATGAATATGAAATATTAAACCTCCATCAAATTGTACGAGGACTTCACTGGTGTCCGAGCATCACAAATTCCCGCCTAACAAATTTATTACTTAAATCATGGATTCACAAGTATTTTTCTTAGTAATAATTTAGAAAAAAAAAACGTTCCGCAGAGGCATTGCTATTAACCAATGTAAAAATATAAATTTCTCGTCATTTATCACATAGTCTTAAAAAGTAGCAATTTAGTTCCATTTTAAAAAAGGGCCCAAAAAAGTGGCCAGGTGGTTGGAAAAGGGGCAATTGTCGACCAAGATCACCAATCGCTAACGGTGTGAAAAACTGATATTTATTTTATACATTACATAAGAAATAATGGTAAAAATATTATCCTAATATCTGTTTTGTGCAATTATAAAAATGTCGTATAAAAATTTACTTTTTTCATAAAATCTGCGCTCCTGTATTCTTTTTTGGCCGGACGGAAGCAATTTAGTGTCAAGTCGATCTAAATCTATTTTATGATTTAAAAAACTGGTGTGACTTTTTTTATTTATCGATAAAAATTTAACCTTTGTCCAAAAATTACCATTTTTCACCAGTACTGGGTGCAAACGTAAAACAAAATTAAAATTTCCTTATTTACCATTTGTGAAATATGTAAAAAAAAGTTTTTATTAAAAAACTTTGATAAAAAAGTGAAAGATTACTACTATAACCATTTTTAGTGCTAATTTCTGATTCTGAACATTTTTCACGTCTAGACGAATTGAGAGAATAAAAAAATTTTCAACATATTATTTCGGAATATATTACATATTACAGAATATTTTTTAAAAATTTTTTCTTTATATACCACAGCACTTATACCCGAAAAGCTAAAATAAATTCAAATTTTAATTATAAATATCTTTTTAACTGAAAGAGATAGGTTAGGCGAGTAAGTTTATTTTCTCTTTACCTTGAAATCTGAGTTGATTTGTGAAAGATACATACTCGAGGTAGTTAACTTCGATACCCTATTGCCACGGGGTGACTGCAAGATGATTTTTCTGAAAGCTTAGGTCCTCCTCTTAAACTATTCCATACATTTTAATTCTATCTTACCAGTAGCTTAGGAGATATATATTTATAACCAACAATTTTGCATTTGACCCCAATGCCGAAAACGAATGTCTGATCTTGGATAAAATTTTCATTGCAACACCTCAAATAATATGATTCGCATTTTTTTCGCTACTTGGGCATTAGTTTGGAAGCAATTATGTTGCAAACTAAAATTATTTCACTAATCATTGTTAAAAAAAACTTTTTAAATTCCTATATTAAAAGTAAGCTATGCAATTCTGCCACATATATATGTTTTTAGAAATTGGAAATTTTTTTTGAGAATATTGATTTATTTTCAATCATCTGGTCTAAAATATTGGTCATAAGATTATCTTTCTGGTACATTAACGGTCTGTAGAAAAATTTTTTATTTTTCTAATCACAAAAATTTTAATGCTAAACTTTATTGGACCAGGCATTTTTTGCAATAGGTTCCAGAGGTTGAGTCTAAACAGAATATTAAACTCCAAAGTGTCATGAGTTAGTATCAAAAATAATTCATCTACTACTACTTTCTACCATTTCCACCACAATATTTAAAGTAACTACTTCAAATGAGGAATTTCAATTACTTACTTGAAATATTGTTAAACTTTTTTTTGGCAAAATGTAATGGCCACCTGATTTTCAATCTAGAATATGAAACTAAATATGGATTTGAAAATTTTGTTAAAATATTTTTCCTATAGTTTATCAACAGGCATCGCTTGATCTTCCTAAACTTTATATTAACTTATATAGCCATTTTTAAACAATTTGTAACTTGTCTACTCAAATCCGTTTTTAAACAATCTGCAATTTTCTGCTTAAATCTAGGATAAACAAGTAAGAAAGATATAGTTGGTCAAGGCCGACCATATGATATCGTACACCATTGTGTATGAGCATTAGAATTCGGGAAGGGCTCTTATATCAGACCCGCGACCAATTTTGGACCGTTTTTTTACTAAGTGTAAAATAAAATATACGAATACAGAATAATGCGTTGATACTAATATCGATATGATTTTATGCATTTTAGGGCGATTTCCGTATTTATATAGGAGCTATGGTAGATTATCGACCGATTCTCATAAAATTTAGTTCTATTATTTCTACTTATACATAAACCTTATGCTATGATCAATTATGGACCTATGATCAATTATGGACCGATCTTTATGAAATTTGGTACACAGATTTATAATTATATAGTACTTCTCTTTGCCAAATGTCATGAAATTATTTGCTATATTCAATGTATTTATGAGCGTTAAGCCCTATTCCGGAAGAACATTTTTATGGGGGCTAGGTGAAATAATGGACCAATCATAACCAATTTCAGCAGGCTTCGGCAAATTTCATCAATATATCACAATGGCATCGTTAATTCGGCTCAGGAAGTGATTCTGAGTTGAACGGTTACTTTAAGATGGGGGCCTGATGATTTTTAGTGTGGTTTATAAACATCAGACAAAAATTAAGTATTCTCCTCCTCCTCCATCCTCAAAATTTATTGTTGATTATCTCAGTGATTTTCCTCAAATTATTGAATAAATTATACTTACATATCTTGTATGTGTATGTTTACATACCTTGTGGCATACACACATACATACATACATATATACATACATACATACATACACACATACACACATACTTACACACATACATACATACCACTACTTACATATGACATTCGTATGACATTTACGACAAAATCTGTTTAAAAATTCATGTAATCTCCATAAATGTATTTAAATTGCTATAGTGGATGTGCATAATTTCTCTATATATGTATGTCAGTTTGAGTGTATGAAATGCATGAAAGTAATATCCAGCGGAAAGGGGTGAAAAGACCTTTTAAAAGGCCTTTATCAGAGCCGGGACTCCTTCCTCAAATCTTCAACTTGCACTCCGTGTTCATGTATTTTTTACACGCGATGTCATTGCAGTCAAAGCCTTACACATTCGAGTTGCGGGTTGACTGCAAATTCGGGTTTCTAAAAAACCAAACAAAGCTTTTAACATAACTAAATTAATTCTTGTTATTTTTTGAAATTTGATCTTATTTTTGTTATGTTGTTGCTTAAATCAAAAAATATATGTTCTTACTTCCTTTCTTCTTCTTTTTTTTTTTTTTTTTTGCAAAGATTTGTTTCTGCTTAAAACCAAATGTATTAAAAAATACAGCTTATTACTCTACTTCTAAAAGAAGGGAAGTAGGAAATTCTATTGGATATTTTAGAAGGCAAAGATGAGGCATTATTGAGGGCCTCACTATAGAAGGCAGGTTAGCATGAACAACTGCATCTTAAAGAAAACCTTCCTTAAGGCGCGATGGAGGCCTTAAAATTGTTACCGCTGGGAATTAAACTAAATATATAACATATAAGTATATTCGTGTGTGTGTGTGTAACAACTGGTAGCATAATTTGTGTGTTTTATATCTTTAGGGAGACATTTAAAATGCAACGTCACGTCTGTTGACATTTATGTTAAACGGTTTAAAGGAAATTTTGTGACAATGCTGTTTCCAATTTTTCAACTAAATTTACTGCGTGCGCTCAGAAGTCGTCAGTAAAATGTCTTGGGGTTTTAATGAAGTTTTATATCCAATTTGCTGTTTTATTTTAAATATATAAGAGGAGTATAGTTGTTTATGTATCATAAGGATATATCATTAATAGCATAACCACTAGTTGCAATAATTATCAGAAAATCTGAGAGATAAACTAAAAGTGCTTTAGTTTTCATTATTTATTTATTTTTTTTTTTTATAATCACAACAAATATCTAAAAATAATTTTGTTATTCCGTTTGCAATTTTTTTGTCTATTGAAATATGCTTTGATAATATTTCCGATAATGTACAAGTTGCGAAGTCATAGTCTACGGATTTTCTTCAAGACCTGATAGAAATTAAACTAAACAACTTTTATCAAAAAAAAAAAAAACATAAATTAAAACAAAATTATCTTTAAAAACAAATATCAATTCTAAAATTATGAAAATATTTTTTTTTTTTTTTTTTTGCTTACATACTAATATATACATTTTGCATTTCACGTTATTATATAATTACATTCATTATTAGATTTTATTGAATTTCTTCAGAATTGTTTCTGGCGGGTTTAACGTGACCTTGGTAAAGGTAAAGAGGTTATGACAAGTGCATTAATTTTTTTTATTTCAACCCAGTTCGTTTTAGTGGGAATTAAACAATGATTGTTGGCTTATTGAAAGAAATAAAAAATAACTGGAATTCTACTATAACCAGGGAATCAAAAAAATAAGTTCTTAAAAAAAGGTTTTATGAGCATTAAAAATGCGAAAAATATGCTCTAAAACTGCGAAAATAAGCCTTTAAAAAACAAAAAAGGGAGTAATTAAAAAAATAATAATATTTTTTTATGTGTTTTAATATTAATATTTTGTGTTTTATTAATATTTTAATGTTGCAAAGTAACGCAAAACTGAAATTTATCAACTGTGGAGAAATTTCATTCCACATTTTTTTGTTACATCACAATCACTTACCCATCTAATTGTAGACATTATTATTAGTTCAGAAATTATCAAAATTATTATATGCTTTCATAAAAAAAACATGATACAAAATATTGTTTAACTTATAGCAAGTTTAAAAGCTAATGCGTCTTCTATATTACATTTTAATGAAGATTAATTAAGAATGGCTTAAATAAAATCCACTAATCTGTTTTTAAATATTCAATCTAAAAGTCAAGTTCCTCAACAATAAAATGATATCAATTAAAGTTAATTTTAAATACTAAATATTTTTGGTTTTCTTTTTTTTTTATAAAACCAAAATCCCTAAATGCAAAAATATGCTGTTAAGGGTAAAATATATAAAAATATGGACTTACAAATGGAAACCAAAATGCTTTATTTGTTCTGAAGCGGATATATATTTTATCGATGTCTTCATTCAACGTCCACGAGAAAACATGAAATTGCATAGAACTTAATTTTTGCAAATCAAAAGCCAGCATAATTTTGCCAGCAATGTTTACTATTTATGTAGTTAAATTAAAAAAATGAAAATAAATCCTTATACAAGTATACAAGATTTTGGACTTAAGCATCCCACAGTTTTTGCTAAAGTTATTTAGGACACTGAGATCTTCACTAATTTTTGCAAAATGGGTTCTGGTTTTCGAGATATCAGCAAAAACATTTTTTTACTATATTTGAGAACTTATAATCAATTTATTCAATAAAAGGTGATAAATCGTAATTAAAGATTTGTCAAATTGAATCTGTCATATTACTTTGGAACTGTTTCACTTATTAGAGTTCAACAGAATGAATTCATCATTCCCTCGTTCCAAAATTCTTGGTATTATTTTTTTATTTTCGCCAAATTTTATTGTTAAAAAAATTTTAAGTATAAAAAGTTTTAAGGATATTCAAAATTCAACATGTTGGTATTTTTTTTTTTTTTTTTTTTCAACAAACTCACCATTATTTGTATTCACGATTATCGGGAAAGTT
The DNA here is from genome assembly GCA_932274085.1 of Protocalliphora azurea. Taxonomy (NCBI): domain Eukaryota; kingdom Metazoa; phylum Arthropoda; class Insecta; order Diptera; family Calliphoridae; genus Protocalliphora; species Protocalliphora azurea. The sequence goes on from OW026521.1 coordinate 113,384,069, forward strand.
GCTATAAAGATTTTCTAATTATGCCCCCGTGGACCATTCATTAGATGTTAAACATTTTCTTTAAGATTCCCTTGGTCACTGTTAGAGAGCGGATTTTTATGAATTTATTTTCGAAAATATTCGCCTAACAAATGCATTTTAAAATACAAGATATACCCTAAAAATTATAATTTTTCTTTTTTAATATTTACTAAATTAAACAAAAGATAGACTTTTATATTTACATAATCAAATGTCAAATGTAAACGATTGTCTATTTTGGCGTAAAAATTAATATACATAGAAAGTAACCTTCACTCGTAAACAGATTAAGTAGAAATATATTTGAATAATTATAGTTCATAAGGAGAGTATTCTTCTGAACACAAGATATCATCTGAATGTAGAATAATTGAATTTTCACATAAAATGAAGCCTTAAAATATACATCCAGGATATAAAAAAAAAAAAAAAAAATAGTTGTGATTGTTTTGATTAAAAATAAATTTTAAGAATATTTGTCTGTCCGTTTGTATGTCTGTCCGTATGTATGTTAAAATGGTTTTTTTGAAGCCTATAGTCTAACAAATACATCTCTTTTTCAGCATATAAGTACCACTAGCTTATCTCGGTACGCTTCGCTGTACTGTTAAAACAAAATAAGTTTGAAAAAATACAAATATATTTTTTATGATTTAATTTGTTTATTTACATACATATTGTATTTCAACTTGTTTTGTAAATATACACTTTTAACAAAAAAATTATTTTAATATATATTTATTTATATTATCAATAGCAACTTATTCAATTAAATAATTCATATTATTAATGATTAATGTAATGCTTTATGATCTGTCCACCCAGCTCATTTTTATTTTGAAATTTATAGTTTTCCATTATAGTGACTTTAACCACGTTCTTCAGTTACGCGATATTTAATATATGTATCATATGGGGGTATTGCTCGCCCTGCGCCTACCCCCTTTATTTTAATTTTCAAAGGTGTAGTTTATCATAAGAGTAACTCCTACCAAGTTTGACATTCTCCCTACAACAACATTGGCGTCTTATGGGGAGGTACCACTCCCCCTGCAGCTTTCTTACTTCAATTTCGGTGCTCAGAAGATCCTACTACATAAAATTCAAGAAAGTGGGTGCAGCGGTTCTTAAGATATCCGATACTTAATATTGGTATCCTATGGGGGATACCACTTCTCCTGTGCCTATCGAAAGTATAAGTAGCTTATTTTATTTTCGGGGCTCATGTGATGTTACTGTAAAAATGTCAGGAAAATCGGTTCAGTCGTTTAGGAGTCTATAAGCCAACAAACAGACGAACAAATTTCATTTTTAATATATATATATATAGATATAGTTCCGAAAATCTTGGTATTGAGACTCAGCGGCATCTGTTCAGGAATATCGATTTTATAAGCGATTTTTAAAACTAAAGTTTTCGGTCGAAATTTTTTGCAATTACCCTATACTAATTTTAATGGAAATTAAATGACAAAATGTCATTTTTCGGGTCTTCTTACATGGAATTGTAGATAGTATCTTTTTTGAACATTTACGGCCAAGTGCTTTCAAGAAGTTCTTGGTAAGGTAAGATATGAAGATGTGCTTGGAAATGTATTCTGTGATCTTAGAAGTGGTGAAGAGACATTTTTAATTTCCGCCACAAATTTTATCGAACATTGTATTCAAGAAATCAAATAAGTCGTTGAAGAATCGGTAATAGTATCTCATTTTTGGTGTCGTTTACATTGAGGTTTATTCCAATATCCAACATTTTTTACCCCTAATACCGTCAACTAACTCTGCGAACTGTGTTAATAAATTCAAACTTTGAATCAAATCATTCAGTTAAGTTAGTGAAACATGTGTTTTCTTGTTATAAAATTTTCTTTTTAAAGAAGAATGACTCAGAAATTAATTTCATTGACCGAAAGTCCAATTTTTTGTTAACACCAATTTCCAAAATTTCGATGCCATTCAATAGTAAACACATTGAAACTAAAGCAGCCAAAAAATTAGATCAAAATATTGGTAATTGTGGGCGTGATATGCTGTTAAAGGCAAATGTTTTATGTTATTTTATAAAAAAATGTAACTTTTTTTTTTAAATTTGATTAAACGTAAATTATCATTACTCACAAACTATTATCGATAATTGGCTGCATTTTTTTTGTTGGCAGGATAATAGTCTTTAAAAAATTGTATGATGTCTCACTGTACCGTTTATAGCTGCTGTGTTATTAAATGTTTTCTCTGGTACTATATTTTAGTGAAATTTGAATTTTATATAGAATTTGGAATAGAAATTTTGTGGATCAAAATTTTACCCATATATACTTTTGTACCTGTCTGGACCCGTCTGTACAACACTTTTTCCATTTGAATGAAATTACTCCCAAAATTTTTTCATGGAACACATACTAAAAATCAGTTATGATTTGGATTTTAAACTTACAGGATTAATAGGAAACAATGACACCATTAAGTAGTTAAAAAGTGAAAAAAAAATAAACATGTTCAGGACGAATTTCTCAAATTTGGGTTGATTATAGATCAACCAAAACAAGAATTAGGCGATCCGAATGATGGGAACATAGCAAGGAAGTTCTTTTCAGATCCCGAAAGGGATTGTGAAATAACAATTGTTGATCTTATTGCAAGATTTAAAACAATTATCGATGTACTTGTGTGCAGTAAACAAATTGATGCTGATAAATTTGTACAAATATATTCAACCAAATATCCTTGGAGAAATATGTCTGCAATAGTTCACAAAATCCTTTATTATGGAGAAGATGTCATTAAGCATAATTTAGTACCACTTGGAGATCTATCAAAGGAAGCCCAGGAAAATAGAAAAAGGATTACAGATTTTATAGAGATCACCATACTAGAAAAATTTCACGAAATACTATAAATGAGGATATATTTAACATCGGGACTTAGATATAGAAGCAAAAGGGCTGCTAGAGAACGGAAATATTGTAGAACTATTTTCCAACCGAGTGAATAATAATTATAATTTTATTTTATTGTTAATTAATTGAAAAATAAAATAAACATTAAAAAATTTAGCTATTATAAAAAATAAAAATGTTTGTCATTAATATTATTTAAATGAAAAATAAAATAAAACAAAATAAAATAAACATTAAAAAGATCGTTATTTTTTTGTCCGAAAACAATCGATTTTAGTGGAATCTTTTTTTTTAACCGATTCTAGTGGAACCTGTTCTAGAATTGATAAACTGGGAACCTGCTCACAAAATTATCCAGGATATTTTTAAAATGTTTTTTTTATCCGCTGATTTAAAAAACAAAAAATCCGCATTTTCGTACTAAATTCTATAAATAAATTAAAAGTTCAATTTAGCCTTAAATTTCTTAGCAACTGCTAAACCGATTTTAATAAAATCAGAACTGCAGAAAGCTTCAAGAAAATATCTCTCCATTAAGAAAAAAATTCTAAAATATTTTTATCGATTCAAAAGTTACATACTTTTGGCCGATGGATAACGATTCTGTATGCTGACGTTTATGCAAAAGTTCTCACAGGAATTACGCACTTTGTTATAGGTAGTGCGAAAGTTAGTGCGAAATAACTTTCTATGTGGTTGCAATTATATTAAAAAAAAAAAACTAAATTTGCATTTTTGTACTCTCGCAGGACTAAAATTGATGACGTGAATTACTTCAATAAAAATTCGTCTTCGTAATGCTTTTTCTATATTTCTACACGATCTGGTCAGCTGTGACAGCGCGTCACAGCAACATGCGAGAATTCCAAAACTTGAGAAATAATGCCATATTTGAATTCAGTGCCCTCTATTACATTAGTATTAGTTTTCATCTGCTTTGGTCCAAAAGTTTAAAGGAATTTGTATTTGTGTTTTATGTAAATTTTTTCGCTTCCACAATTATTTCTCATAAGTAAATTAAAATAAATTAAAGTAAATTGAAAATTGGTATTCAATCATACTTCCCACAACGTCGACTACAAACTTTTTTCTCTGAAAATTTTTTATGATTACACTGATCGGCAAAGAAATCCTTCTTTGTTAAAAGAGCTTTTAGAGAACAAATTTTTAAATTTTGCATGAAATAATTCCGACACTATTTTTATATAAATTCGAAACGTTGAGCAGATAAAAAAATAATGTTAGAATCTTTTGGTATTTTATTCACATTCACGGTTCTTGAGTTATGGTTAAATATACTCGTGTAATTGCCTTATTATACATGCCTATAAAAATAAAATCAGTACTTTATAGAAAAAACTGAAAGCAGATTCTTTTTTAACATGTAAAATTTTTTCTATCTATCTATCTATCTATCTATCTATTTATCAATTTTTTTATGAAAATTTTTTGTCGACTAGTGCCATAATTTAAGGAGAGCAGTAAAACAATTTCCACTTATTACCATTCATTAAAATTAATATCAAATTAAATTGAATATTGTATGTAAATAAACGCGTGGGAATAATTTTATTATTGTATACACAGAGAAAAAACATGGTTACGCCATTGTCAATACAACAATATTATGTTCTCATTGTTAATTTTCATTAATTTTAATAACACTGTATTCATGATAACAATGTTTTTGTTTCAGTTTTGTTATTCAATATTTACATTCAAACAAAATTATAATATTACTGATTACAAAAATTTTACGTTTTGAATATTTTTACCAGAAACAAATTTTTTTTAATAAAAAACATATCATTATTTCTACAACCATTAAATATCACTTTTTTCTTAAATCATATTTTGTTTTTAAACTATATTGATATTATTATTCCGATAACAATAAAATGTTACAAATAAATATGCCTTTTATAAATATGGTTGAAAATTCATCTTGTTTGTTTTTTGAATATATTTTGTTTTTAACGTTTGTTTTCCACCTTCATTATATATTATATTAGTTCTGATTTAGTTTATACATGAATTAATAAATATAGACACGTTTTGATTATATTTTGTGTAATTAAAAAAATGTGAAATATTGATTAACTATTAAATAATTTAAATAATATCTTTTGTAAATAAACGCGTGGAAATAAAAAGTAAATCAAATAAATAATTGATCAATTCATAATATAATAAATTGGAATCATAATAGAAAATCAGATCATAATGTAATAGAACTGGATCATAATGTGATAAAATTTATATATATATATATATATATATATATATATATAATATGATAAGTTAGACCGCTTTATGATTAATTTTCATATTTATTATTTACGACCATGAAAATTTTTACAGTAACAATATTATAACATGTTGCTATTAGATTATGGTCACCGCAACTATATCTTTTTCTGCGTGTAGGTAGCTGAATTTTTTTTGCATCAATTATGAAAATCAAATATACAAAAATTGTTTACAATTATTTATACATATAATTTGAATAATTGAAAATTAAAACTTACGTAAAATTATTCTTGTTCTTTTTGTTGCGGCTTAAAAATTGTAAAATTTAAATTAAAAGCTGATCAAACCAAATCTGCAGAATGGAAGTATTCATTAAAAAAAAAATAATAAATAAAAAAAAATTAAAAAAACACAAGCTATGTAAAAATCGTCAGGTTTTATTAGCATGTTATGTAGAAAATATGCCCTAAAAATATTATTTTTTTCTAGAAAAGTTTTTAAATTATATACAAGTCAAGGTAAAAATAGCAAAATTTCTATTAACAGTTCCTAAAAAATATGTTATTTTTTCCTTAAAAGTAATCGAAGCTAATACATTGCACTATGAAATTACAAAATTTTTATCATTTATAAAATTATTAGGGAATCGGATTTGTAAAATGTAGGTGACTGTAAAAAAATTTTGCTAATGGAAAATTATTTAAAAAATTGTACTGGATACAAAAGAAGCAAAATTTTTCTCTTAAGTGTAAAATGTGCAAAATTGTGCTCTTAAGTATAAAATATGCCTTTTAAATGGCTAAAATATGCTCTAAAATAAGAATTTTCCATGAAGATATGACATAATATGCTGCTAAGTTCAAAATATGCAATAATATGCTATAAAAATCGATTCCGAAATTCTTTAAATTTTTTTAAAATGGATAAATTACTAACAGTTTGGTTCATTTGAGGCTCAGGAAAGAATATGATTTTGCATATTTTTGGTTGCCCTGATAATTACTTATTTTGTATTGGAAATGTTTCATTTAACCTTCTTCACTATATTTAGTATAAGGAGTAAGAATTAAGCGGAATTATTCACGATGTAATTTTTTTCTAATTTTTTGTTGACTTTGTTATTTAAATTCGGATTTTAATTTATTTATTTTTTATTTTTGCACACTTTTGGTGTCTATGCATTTTTTGTCTGTACGATACTAAAAATTTTACCATTTCTACGGTCATGTGTTAGTTATAACAAATACAATTATCCTCTCTATACTCACTCGTTGCACCTCATTTTTCCATGATTTATGAGGGTTTATTGAAAAATTCTTAATTTTTACAAATTTAAAGCCTTTGGGGTAATTTGGAGGCTTGACTTATACTACATTTTTGTAACACCATTTCTTGTATGGTAACTAGTTTGCACTACGTATTACCTAGAAAATTATATAACCTAAAAACGTCTCAGGGAAGCATATTTTATTTCGTCGTTAAAAATGTGACGAAATGGTGAAAAATCGAAATGTTTCTGGTGATTGGAATGACAATACCTATAATGTCTGCAATTTATTTTTCACAAAAATTTTTATGTTAACCTGTTTAGTGGACGAATTTATATAAACTTTGGATGTGTGTTTTATAGTTCTATAAAACTTACGTATGCATAATTTTATCATGTTACTCATATTTACCTACACCACCATGGGCGATTGGGGTATTAAGCGTATGTGATGATATTTGCAACGCTCAACAAAATCTACGAAACTCATCATAATATACACCGTTTGACATAGAATCAATTTCTGTGTCGATTTAACGATATTCGTCCATCTGGTTGTCTGTCCATATAAAACTTGCGAAGGAAGTAGAGGTCGCAATTTTGGAGATGTCTTAATTATATTTGGCAAGAATAATTAATTTGTCACAGGGACGAAGCTTTTTGAAATTGGTTATGTTCGGTCTATTATTTTACGGGTTTAACGCCTATAAATGAATTTAATATGTAAATAACTATAGATCCCATATGAGGCGCTCTTCACATTAAAGTAAACTGTTTCACTCGGTATCACTTTCTGAGTTGAATAAATATTCAATCGTTCCTCTCACAAATATGGAAAGCTAGCCATTAGGGTGGTCCAAAATTATTTTTTGCGAGTTGAATTTTAACGCACCTAAAATTACAAAAGAGTACAACATGAATATAATATAAATTTATTATAATTGTTGTACCCATAGCCAAAGTTCAACTTCATACAATGCACGTTGTGATAAAAGGGGTCGAAAATGGCGCTTTATTGATGGAAAAGTGAATCTCATTATTTTGATGATTAATATGTACTTTTTTTTTATTTACTATTAGATAAAAGAAATTTATTTTTATGATTTTGTGATTTTTTCGTCAAAATGGTAATGTCTGTCCGTTCGTCTATATATTGGAATTAATTGGGTCGAAAATGGCCGCTTAATTCAGAAAAAGGTGATATCAATAGCATTCTTAGAATTCTATGATTTTTTTATTTTTTGCAGACTAGTAATGTTCGTCCGTCTATGCTTTAGGACAAAATGATATCAGTACTTTTGCGATCAAGTTTGATTGTTTTTCTATTAGTAAGTAAAAAAATGTGCTTTTAGAATTCTAAAACTTTTTTTCTTTTTTGGCAGAATGATAATGTCCGTTCGTTCGTCTGTTCGTTAATTTCAATTATTTTTAATAATGTATGTATTTCTTTTAATTTTAAGTATTCAAAAATTAAACTTGGTATATATGATAACTTTTATCTAGGAATATAGTATAAAGAAATCATTCAAAATGATTCATTATTTCAAGCTTTCATACAAATGGACTCCCCATCAACCAAAACTCTGACAAAGATTAGTTTTTTTTTTTAATTAAGTTTAATATTCTTATATATATTAACAAATTTTTATTCACTATAACTTCCGTCACTACTATCGTCAAAATTTGAACCATCAATATAACTGTTGTCGTTTTCATCGTCTTCAGTAAAAATAATCAAATCAACTGCGGATAGTAGTAGGACTATATGTTTCTTTTTAATATTTTTTCTCATACTAGATATGATTGGATCGAAACTTATCAAAAATGTATTAAATATATCTTCGTTGGAGAACATTTCGTAAAAAATGTTTCCGGTAATTTTTGAAATCTTGAATTCTTGGTTCCTCAGCAAGGTGGCCAATTGGTAGAAGTGCATGTTTTATAATTTCCGGGTCGGGAATTATAAACTTGTGGAGGGTAGGAGACATACAATATATTTTTATACGTAGTATCCGGCTGTATTGTTTGCTATTCTTATGAATAGCAAAAAAAGTTAATCTAATTTTGTTATTTCAGAGGAAATATAGGAAATATATAATATATGTATGTATGTATGTATGTATGTATGTATATATATATATATATATATATATATATATATATATATATATACATTTGTGAAATTCTCAAATCGCAAAGCTGGGATCAAACAAAAATGATTTTAGGTAAATACCTCCATATGTTGGATAAACACATAAGTATTTTTTGATGGAAGCAACGACAGTACAACCATTTGAATGGAAAAAATCAATTATTAAAACACGTTTTTTCCGGGTTGGGATCTTGGGTATTTTGGTACAAAGCAGTGGGTGTGTTTTTTTTAAATTGCCTCATTTTCGGGCAAGTCTATCTATATTGTGACAAAGTTTCAGTTGAATGAAAATTTAAATGTGTAGGTTTAAATTTTATTTATTTATTATTTCTAAAAAATATACTTAAAGTTTTAATTTAAAGTTTTTAATTTAATTTTAATTGTAATTTAATTTAAAATTTTTAAAGTAAAGTAATATTTTATATATTTTCACTAAATCCGAATTTCCATGTTCTAGCCCGAGATGACCAACTTTTTTCACTGTAGCACTGTGTAATTAATCACTTTTTACACAAGCTGATTGTGACTTGTAAAATGTCATTTAGATCTCTCTAAATATTTCAGTTAGTGATGTAATTAAATGCTGAGTTATTACATTCTGTCCAGCTATCAAATCTTGTGTTATCAAATTACATAATAAATATTTCAGTTTAATTAATTTATTGTATATGTATAAATTAACTTCAAAACCATAAAACACCGTGTGATTGGTTAAAATATTGGCTAAATAAATTGTATCCATATTCTGCAGCATTTGCTATCCTAAGCGGCTATTTATTTATCTTATCTGCATAGAACTTTTTAATACAGAAGTATTAACTCCTATGTAATGCCCATTTTTCTTCGTCTAAATACTTACAAACCATCACACTCTTATACATTTATTCATAAATTTTATATGTTAAAATATTTATACAAAACTTACGTGTATATACAAACACATGTGATATTACATGTACCAAGTTGACCAAATGGTCGTAGGCGACATTGTCGTCAACGATTCATGTACGACATGTTCACTGTTATCTAAATTTTCTTAACAACAATTTTAAGGTAATTATCGTTAACGACAAGACGAGAGACAAACTATTGATTTCTGTCTTCTTTTATGAACTTCAATATGAGCGACAATTTCTTAAATATTGTAATCGTTAAGCCATTATAAAGACAAGAAGAAAAACAATGTTGCCTTATATTAAAATATTGTGACGACAAAATGAAATACAGTGTCATTAATGTTGTCATTTAATAAACTTTACCAACAGAAATTTCGGTAACATAGTCTTCAATTTTTTCCAATATTGTCTACTATTGATGGCAATATAATTTTTATGAAGGTTCTCAATGTGTCATCCATAAACAAAGTTAAAGACAAGAATGAAGACAATGTATTCAATGCAGTCTTCGATCAAATAAAAGATGAGCGACAAATATATTAATGTTTTCTCTTATTTAGTTTTAAGATGACAAGGAGAACGACAAGGTTTTAAATGTTTTCATTTGTAATAATATGTTTCATGTCGTTCTTTATAAACATAAATTGTCGACGAGAAGATCGAAAATATCTTAAACGTTTTCATCAATAAACTATGCTGATGAGAACATAAGCGACAATATCTTAAATGTTTTCTTTTGTCGAACTTTTTTGATGAAATTAGAGCGACAAAGCTTTGAATATATGTCTACGACAAGATAAGGGACAATGTTTTAAATATTGTCTTCCATATTATTCCGGTATTCAAGAATAATGGTAAATTAACGATATTTATAAATAAAAGATAAGCAAACTAAAAGAAAAAATATTCATTTGAGCACGACAAGTCAGAGTGTTTAAACATGAATTTTTTAAATGTTAAGGAAATAAAAATTATATATTACTAAAATAATAAAATTTGGTAAGCATTTATTAGAGTATCCAATTATTCGAGTTTTTATATTAATAGGCTAATTCGACAAATAATTACTCGAGGTTAAAAGTTGATCAGTTAATGTCCGATTAATGGCAAATTATTCGATTAACGTATAAATAACACTAAATTTGGTATTTAATATATTGAAATAGTTATTTAGAAACATAATGTAGATCAAATTATTTCATAAGTGGTTCATGTTATTAGTTCTTTTGCCCATTTGTATGAAAAAAAATAGAATTTTTTGACCTAATACTACCAAATTTTCCCCTAATTTAATATATAAATTAGTCTTTTTATTTTTTTTTCTGTATAAAAATATTTTTTTGTCATAAATATAGAAATTAATATTGGTTTTTTGACGTACATATGAAAAATAAAATTTTTATTACTACGTAATTTTGAATTCATTTTACTTAAAACTATATTTTTAGAATTGTTACTGCCACAAGCTTAAGTATTTGCGAAGTTATAATACCATAACCTTTTTATGTCACATTTTATTAAACATTCTATCCCAAACAAGAAAAAAAAAACCTCCAAAGAAGTCCATAAGATCCTGAACTTATGATCCAAAAGTAGTGCAAATTCGGAATATTTCCAATCAGCATTTCCGTTTGGCGACTTAGTAAAAATATCCCGATGAATTTATAAATGAACTGAAACGCTTAAAAAATGAAGCTATTGATAAAGTTTATGAACAACTAATTAAAACATCAACTACAGAATATACTTGGACCGGATTGGAAAAATTAAAAAATAGATTTAATGTATACTTATATCCTAATTTATATTTTTATTTTGATTCACAGCAGTTTCTTGGTGGAACGTCTTTTTTTTAATTATCTCTAATAAAAAATAAATTATCGAACATATTTGAGGTCAACACTTGTGAATCCATGCTTTCAGTCCTAAATTACACGGGAATTTGAAAGGAGTCTGAGTGAAGACCACATAGTACAGAAGTACAGATGTATTCATAAAATGATAACTATTTCATAAAAAAATCTTTATTTTTACAGTAATAAAACAACTATAAGCAAATTATTTTGTTATTAAAAAAAATTGAGTTTAGTAGTTATACCCTACACCATCATAGGTGGTTGGGTATTATACGTTTGTGCATAGAAAAAGTTATCCAACACCCATCTTAAAGTATACCAATCGACCACCTAGTCCCCATACAAATGTCCCCCCGAAATAAAGTTTAAACACTCAAACATGCCTTAAAAATAAAAGTATTTTAATGAAATTCCGTGCAAAGGAGTCTTGTATAAATATCAATCTTTGTACTAAATTGTATAAAGATCGGTTCACAATTGACCATAGCTACCATATAAACCTCTCTTCCGAAAATCATTTTAACGTCGAATGTTAGTATCAAGTTAATATTGGACACAAATAAGTTGAAACAACATTGCTAAATTTTATGAGAATCGATCCATAATTTACCATAGCTCCCATATAAACCCCTCTAAAACCCATATATACACACTTCCAAGAATCGCCCCCTAAGTGCATAAAATCATCTAGATGTTAGTATCAACGCACTATTCTGTATTTGTATATTTTATTTAACATATAGTGTAGCGTATCATATAGTCGGTCTTGACCGACTATATGCTTTTTTCTCGCTTTTTATTTGTTTAATACAGTATACAAGTATTCGCAAAAGTAACAACCCAATTTCAACGTTTTATGACAGAAAAATTCATTTGAAATTCTTTTTGAATATATATTTGAATGCTCTTTAAGCACAAGAAAACGTACACTTATTGATACTTTGAAAGTAGTAAAAAATACTTCCCTAAAAAAATTACATTTTTTTTATTTCTGCTGTTATGTAACAGACATTTTCAAATCTTAAAAAATAAAAAAAGAAAAAATAAAAATTGTTTACTTCATAAAGATAAATTTGAATTAATAGGTTATTCGAAAAAAATTATTCGGTTTATACGTTATTCGAAAATGGACAATTTTAAATTATTTGAAAGTTTATCGACCAAAATTAATTATATAACTGAATGACGATTAACCCTAGCATTTATGCTAAAAAGGATTTGCTTTATTTTTTTTTTTATATTATTATATTAACGTTAACGTTATTATTATTATTTTATATATACATATTTTCAGATTGCATCAATAAAATTTATATAAACGGAAAATTAAAAAAATTCATATAATTTTTATCAAAGTCCTCAATATTTTCTATAATTCAATCATTTAATTTTAATCACGAAAATATTTCCTTAAATTATTTCATTTGTCACTGATGTAATCGTAGATTACATCATTAACGACAAAGATCAAGATGCTGTCATCTATAAAGTTATTGATGACAAAATGGACGATGTTATCATCAATGTAATCAATGAAGATTTATCTGGGGACTTGTACCCCATGTAATCGTTGCCGATTTAAGACGACATAGTCTTTATGTTAACGTTACCAACAATATTACAACTAATATTTCATTGACGAATATATGGATGAAAATTTCGTTTATTTTATCATTATTTTACTGACGACAAGATGGCGACATTGTCTTTCTTTTAATCGTACACGGTTTTCGCGACACTTGTTTGAAAAAGTCGTTGACAGTTTGTTCTGGCTGTCCTGCATATATCGTCTAGGATTTAACATTTTCGTGCACCCATACTCGAGGATGTCTTAAAGACATGGCCAACTGGGTATATATTTTACTTTTGTATTACAATAAATGTTATTCTTTGATTTAATATTGTTTAAATATGGTACATATTTATTTACTCATAAGGTAATAAAATAAAACTTTTCCCTATTTTTCTTTTTCCCACCAGCGGTATTTAGGGCCCCCTCTAAATAATAATAATAATTTATGCCACTTGTTAAAAAAGAATAAAAAAACTAAAACATAAAAAAATAATAATAATTATAATAAAAATCGTATAAATTTCATTAAAAATAATCATAATCAAATTCACAAAAATGTTAATATGTACGTATATTGTGCCCTAATAAATAAAATATAACAGAGAAAAGAAGTTTGTTTATTTTAGATTACTTACAAACATTTACATGAAAACAATAACAAATACATATGTATGTAAGGACTATGCAAGAAAGGCTTACAAATTTTACTCTATTTAAAAAAAAATAGTACCGTTAACTTGTTTATTTTTGATATTATTCCCAATATCTATGTGCTAAATTTTGTTAAATAGCGCAATTAGTTTTTATTAAAATGTAAATTTAATAAAATTCATTCAAACGCATAATTCAAATTTATAGCTAAAGTACATGTCGGCTATATAAAACAATTGTTAGGAGTGCTGGCGAGTTTGGGGATTCAGTTCAAAACGGAGCAGCTAAAACTGCAGTAAAATTCTAAATATCTGCAAAAAGCCATTTATTTCCAATAAAAATAAAAAAACCACGGCTGAATTTGGGCGATAACACCTCCACTATATTCGTAATCAAAACAGCAGTTTTTTTCTCAGATAAATCGAAATTAATGTTAGCAATTTCGATGAAATGAGAAGTGATATTTGCAGTCTCTACATTGTCAGGTAGTATAAATCATGGAGGCGACATATAATGGTTTGGAATGCTTTTCGCGACAAAGATTAGGAATAAGAAAGTGCATCGATTCTGCATGAGGTAATATTTTAACATGTCGGAGATAAAATACTGAACCCTTGAATATTTAAACATGATAAGGCCCAATATAAAAGCAAAAATTAATTAAAAATTCCTTACATCAACAAGTGTTATTTGTCTTCGACAAGTCCATACAGTCCCATTATCTTAAGAATGTTTGAAACTTATTGAAAATAGTAAATCAGAAGAGCAATGGGGAATAGGTCAGCGGTGACTCAGAGAGAATCTCCTGTGCAATCTTGGAAGCTTGGACATCAGTACCAATGCTAATAATAGATATTAATATAAGCCTAAGATATTCTCTGAAGTAATCAAAAGCAAAGTGATTGTCACAGAATATTAATGTCAACAGTTTGTTTTGTGGCATATTTTTTTTTTTAATTTTAAGTTTATTTAATATCTTATGTTATGTTATGAATATGTATCTTTCCTTATATATATATGCCGCATTAATAAAAACAAATTTTCTACTTTCTTTATGCATCTAAGACAATTCTTTTTTTTTAACTTGTTTATTGGCAAGCAAAATTAGATAAAAATACTATAGTAAACACTAGTTAACAATAACTTTGTATACATATATATATATATATATATATATATATATATATATATATATATATAGACAGAGTATATATATATATATATATATATATATACTGTCTCTAATTTGGTTTTTACAAATGTGAATTAATTTTTAGTAAAAAGAGTAATATGTTATATTAACACTCTTAATTGCAATGAAGATATAAAAAAAAAAACATTGCTTGTAGAAGAAAAAAAAAAAAGAAAGGAAAAAATCTTTTCTGGAAACTTTGTCAAGGGATAAAAATTAGAGAAAAAAAAAGAAAAGACATTTTATTAATTATTTGAGTAACCACCAAAATTTTTTGGATTTCGTATTCTTTTGCACTAAGTGCAAATCTTTGCTAGATATGCTTGTACTAAATCGTATATCCATTTGATCTAAAAGTAAACCGCTATAATGTTAGCACGGCTATGGTTGTGGTAAAAGACTGTAGTGCCATTTTCAGCTTGAATAATGCTTTTACTATCAAGGTAAAGAAAGGCTTCAGCGGGAACAAATCCTTTAACTAAGGATTCTACTATATATTCATCATTCGTATAAAAAGGAGCCATTATAAGGTTATTATCTACACTGTGAGCACCTTAAGATATAATTTCTAATTAAATTGATTATGAAATTGTCTATACGTATAATGTTTGCATTATTATATAGCTTTTTATTTGAAATGTATTTTAAATAACCACTTTATGGGTTTCTAATAGCGAAGTGCAAGCTCTTAAACATTTGCTTTCAAAAACTCTAAACTTTTCCATATTTGAGGGTGATATGTTGAACCAAATTGGACATGCGTAAGTTAAAATTGGTCTAATTAGGGATTGATACATTATTACCTTAATCCTTTTTTCTATATATTTTGAATAAAATAAGGGTCTATATATTATGAACGATTTTCTTGCTTTTGCAATGGTTTCTTTGACATGTTGATTAAAGTATAGGAATTTGTCCATATATACACCTAAATATTTAACCACGTCCCTGTTGGGAATTGTACAATCATATAGAAGTGATTTATTTTCAAACTGCTTCCAGTTATTTCTAATATTGTAGCAATATTTATTTACAGGGGGCGTAAAAAGTATAGTTTCGTATTTTTGTGCATTAATTTTCATGTTCCAATTTATTGCATATTGTTCGACAAGGTTATAAGATATTTGAAGGTTTGAATTAATTTTTTCTATTTTGTCTTCAGAATAACTATATCCTCTGCAAAGGAAATTATGTTTTCGATATGCTTTAATAGGTCTAAAATATATAAAATAAACAGAATGGGAGAATTTACAGTTCCTTGCTGTAATCCATTGATAACTTTAAGGGATTTGTGGCTTCTCTCATTCTGATAATAAATGAAGAAATTTTTATCACTTATCATATTATATATTGATATACTTTGATAGGTTGGAAGCTTATATTGAATTAATTTGTATATTAGACCAGCAATCCATATACTATGGAAAGGCTTCTCCATATCAATGAGACACGCTCCTGTACAGTAATTTCTATGCCAATTCCAATTATCTAAGACAATTCATATAAAATTAGATTTACACAAGGAACAGAAAATACTGTATATTATAAGATTTTGTCTATATGGGTACTACGCCTCTTTTTTTTAGTAAATTTTAAAATTTGTTTACTAAGACGTTTCCTTCATTCAAGGATATACATATGTGTCAAGTTTCTTTTTAGTCGGTTCAGCAGTTTTGACGAAGTAAACAATATTATAAAAAAAATAAAAATGGGCGTAGAAAGAGAGTGACGTCTTTTAAAAATTTACTACAATAATGCTAGTAGTATATAAAATAATAACAACATAAAATAATATTTGTATTAATGATTTTTATTTCTAATCGTATTTAAAAAAGGTCTCCGAAAACTCCGAACTTTAAGAGGACCTAAAACCGAAATTCGAACTAACTTTGAAAAACAATTTGGGGTCTTGCTAGAATACTAGTACACTTTCATTTGTTTTGAATTTATTTAGAAATTTTTTTCTTGTTACACTGTGTAATTTATTTCTTATTGGGTTTTAATTATTGCAAGCTGTTTCGCAAAGACCTCTTTGGCCTTTTTAAAGTTCAATTTAGCCTCTTTTTGCATACCACCTGGCAACACTGATTGGAAATATAATCAACTCATTCATTGCGTTCTGTGAAATTTAATATATCTTTTCACTTTTATTAACTGAAATAGACTAATATGAAAACTATTACAAAAAATGTTTATACAAATAAATTTTTACTTACACTTAACAAGCTCAAGCTTTAATGAATTTTATATCATGAAATTAAAAACATTAACTTAATACATAATTCTTATATTCTCTGATATATACATTAGAATGCACTAAAATTTACCGACTTTTGAATTTTGACCGTACCTTCACTTAAAATCGATCTTTGTGTTGAAAGATCATACTCTGTGAAATAATATGGAAATCGGTTATCGTTAGCACGTGCCGCATCGGATCTTTAATATTTTTTAACAGATTTCTTTTTTCATCTTATTTGATAGATAACTACGTGATAACTACGTGGTGATTACAATTTTTTAACATTTAGTGGCAAAACAAAGTATTTAATAGCTAAATTTGTCTAAAAACGGTAAAATGGCCAACTTTTTTTCCATATAAATACAGGGTGCAAACTTCAGGACCGATGCGGCACGGGTTAACGATATCCGATTTCACTAATATTTTACAGAGTATGTCTTTTAACACAAAGATCAATTCTATGGGGTTTGTGGTCGAAATTCAAAAGTCGGCAAATTTTAGTGCAGTCTAATATACATATATTCTTCTTATATTCTCAGAAAATTTTATGTAACCTTTTAGTAATAAAGGTTAACAAGAAATTTAAATTAAATACTTTTTACTGGATTTACTTTTAAAAATAAATTTGTTAACCTTACAAAGGAAAGGTTGATTATATTTCGATGAATAGATATTAAAAATTGTAATGAATTGTAGTTGTTCCTAATTCATTATAAAAAGGTAATTGTTGTTATATGTTCAATGTGCAATATCTAAAGCATTTGCTAATTGTATTTTGTTGTATAATAATTACATTGCACAGTCGGGCAGAATCGTTTTTTTTTTTTTTTTGGAAATAAGTCTGTAACTTCTAACCGGGTGGATAGATCTACACAAAATTTTACACGGTCGTAGCAGAGAAGCGTGTCATTATAAGTTTGAAAAAGGGCGGAGCTGTTGGGGCTCAAAATAGGGTACCACCGACTTAGAAACCACTTGGCAAATTTTTGTTTCTTATTCGATTTCCAATAATTTATTTTTTAAATATAAAGGCCAACATTTTCATCCGATTTTCTAAGTTTTTCTTCTGTTAGTTAAAGAACAAAATTATCTATCGAATAAAAGAAATTTAAATGCCAAAAAATATATATGATTTATATAATTGTGAAGTTGTTAATAACGAAATTAAGGTAAATTAAAAAAATCAAAATGGCGGACTGAATACAGCGGCCAATAAGTGTAATGTATAATATTTTGCTATTAAGATTTTTATTTAATGTTTAAATTGTATATGAATAGTTTTATACAATTTAAATATGTTTTTGTATTAGAAAAACTCATATATTAACAATTCTTTCATCGAGCGTATCCTCAGGTAGCGGATAGGGAAAGCTTTATCATTATTTAGGTTTCACATAACACGCTGTCAAACCTAAGTAATGCCATGAGCTCAGGACGTGTCTAGTCACTGCCCACTTGCAAGGTTAAGTTAGTTGGTAGCTGCGCCGAGAATCTGAATGGCTAGTTAGTGGTTAAAGAAAACTAGATGCTAACAATTCCGCTCCGACGACAGGGAACGAGTCGGTTGTAAATGTTGCGCAGACAAGTCCATATACGCCGCCAATGCATTGATGGTCCAACCCTTTACAAACATAATCGTGGGAATAAAATTTATGGAACCAAACAAACAAAATAATAAAGAGCAAGACAGAAAAACAAACAGCAGGAGGGGCCAAGTCCTCCAGGAGGGCCTTTTTAAGACGGCGGGTGAGTCTTTATATAATTTTATTCTTTGTAGTAGTTTAGATATTCTAAACATTGGTAGGGAACTAACTTTTGCAGCAGCTAATAGAAGGAATGTTATCGATATTACTCTAGATAGTACCAGCCAATTTAATATGATTACGGATTGGAGAGTCTTCAATGACTGCTCATTCTCTAACAACTTATGTATCGACTTTAACATAGAAATCTGTTTACCTAGAGTTAAACTCTTTCAAAAACAGGAGGAAGACAAATTGGTTAGATCAACATGATATTCTGTTCCAACTCCTCCCAAATCCTCTGTCAAAATGCTAATAAACGCATTCGACACAGCGACTTCTGCTGCATGTAGACCCAAGGTCTGCAGAAGTATTCAATGAGTTTATAGTCTCATAGCCTCATTGAATACAAATAGGAGATTGATCTGCTTATAAGTCTTCAGTAAACAATTAAAAACCAGATAAGAAATGCGAATCGTAAATCTTGGAGGGCTCTCTGTTTACGACATAGAAGGCCACTCTGAGACTAGTCGTTTTCGTAAGATTCAGGCGTCATCACCTACTGTTCCGAGTTTCATCCAGAAACCATATGGCAGCTGGACAACAAGTGGTCAAGAGACCTTAGATGTTTTAATGGATGCCCACTTTCCTGGCAACCTTCTTTTAACGGAATACTCTGCGATATCTTCAGAGATCATCAATGGTGTTCCAATTCCTATAACGGATAGTGAACTGAGTTGGGCTCTGAAGAGCTTCTACATTCCCGTTTATAGGAAAAACATCTACTTCAAATTAACAGATCACTACAGTATCCTTCAACCAGAGATATCGGCCATAAGGATTTCGGTAAACTGGTTAATGTGCTATAGGTTATTCAAAGTAGATATACAAATCCGTACAGTCAAGCAGCGATTAAATCGCTCTCGGGTGTCTTTTCGACACCCAGGCTGGCACATGAATGCCGGACATTTCTGAACGAGTTGGAGAGACATTAAAACCTGGAGCTGGTTTGGTTAAGGGTCATTCAAACTAGCCAAAAATGGTTCCCTTCTTCAATATAAAGATACGGACTAACTGGATGGAGTACTGAATCCCCTTACTCAACTTTGAGGCAAATATGGGACTACCGAGGCATCAGTTACGAATTTTGGTAGCTATCATCATAGGACACTGGATTGCTAGTGCGCATGCTAGGAGACTAGGAATCCCTTTTAACGAATTTTGTGGAAGCTGTCACGATGAGAAATAGGAAGCGGTGGAGTTTCTTTTATAACACTGCACAGTGGGGCAGAATCGAAATTTTTAGGAAATAAATCTGTAACTTCTGATCGGCTGGTTGGATTTTCATGAAATTTGGTATAAGCGTAGCAGGCAATTGTACAATATTAAGTTTGGAAGGTGGCCACAACAAACCCCTCAGTGGCGGAGCTAAAGGGCTCAAATTTAGGTACCTCTGACATAAAAAATTTTTAATCACTTGCTAAATTTTTGTTTCTCGTCCGATTTCAAATATTTTTATATATTATTTTAGACCCTGACAAGAGCTATAAAAACCATGCTCACTTGTACTATTTATCTCTTAGAGTTTTCGAGTTATTTGCGTTTGAATTTTTAAGCACCATAATTTTGCATGTTCTTGGTCCAATTTTTTTCATCCTAGTATTTCCGACCGATTTTATTAGTCTATTTCTCAACTAGTTAAAGAAAAAAATTTTGTATTGAATAAAAAAATTTGAAGTCGATATCTTTACCGAAAAAAAGACGACTTTTTGTGTTTTTTTAGCCGAAAAAGTATCTACACTCTTTTTTATCTAAAATAGCAATATATAATAATTTTGGACTCTTCTGAAAGGTAACTTCACAGAGATGACTTTATGATAAAAAAAACAAGCCCAGTAACTCAATTGGTCATGGTACATACCCTCCCGAATTCGACCCATTTTAAATGAAAGTTTTGATTTTAGACCATATTTTCTCAAATCCCAAAGTTCGAATGGACAAGTGGAATATATTTTAAGAATCTTCAATATGTTGTTAAAAGTTTTAAATCAAAATCTACGGAACTTTGGAAAAATGTGGATTCTCTAGCCAAAAATATGAAAAATGCCATTTTTGGGAATTTTCATTAGTTTTTTTGGGAATTCAGGTTTCATTTAATTTATTAATAAGATTCACCTTTCCTGCAAATTTCATTAAGATATCATTATAACCAAATATGTTATTACAGTAAAAAAAAATGTATTTTCTCCAAAAACCCCAAATTAGGCCTTTTGTTTGGTTTATTTCTAAATAGCGATGAAATTTTAAAAATATGTACTCTAAATTAAGCTTATCCTTTAGCATATATAATTTCCGATCTTCTGCAAAACGATACAAGTCAATATCATGCCTCATTTCAGAAATATGCGCTCTTAAACTTTTATATTTCCAATTTATTGTATATATGACCATATTTTTACAAATTTGCAACTTTTGCCATTAGCTTTGCGTGAATATTTATTTAAAAAATTATGAATATTTCTGTATACTTTTAGTAATATCTATACACAAAATATTTTTATAAAAATAATTAATAAATATATTTTATTTTTAATAGGGTTGCCACATTTCCCAAATTTAAGTAAATCTTTATATTTTTCAAAGCTTTTATATATTTCTATTAATGAATTTAAAACAATAAAACCAACAAAAAATGTCTATTTTAACTTAATCAATATTATTATTTTTGGTATTTATAATTTTCCTTAATAAATATTCTATTTCTCATACGATTTTTTATTACTTATTTACATTAAATTTATGTAGACAATTTTTCTAATATTTTAAACTTATACTACCTATTTTCTATAAAATAATCTGTTGTATATGTATACATATCTAAAAGATAATAAAGGTCCTTCAAGTCTTCAGTATTTTGAGTTGATAAAGGCTAATAATAAATCCAACAATAAGCTATTAAAAATATCCTCGTTTTGTGACGTTCTGGAGCATTTCCTGGAACTGAATAATTGAACGTGCTTAAAATCTCTGTTTCTTGCTTCTTGAGCCTCTCCTATAAGCTCTCCAAGTGGAAGAATATTTCGTTCAATTATAATTTCGCCATGGCACAATACTTTATGTACTGTTGGTGTCATTTCTTTCCATGGATATGGAGTAGTTTAAATATTTCTGTTGCACATTCTCCAAATCGAGCAGAGTTAATTTTGTGCTTACTATTAATTGTCATTAATAGTATGTTAGTTCTTTCAAGTAACTCTTTACTAATACCAGTTATTTTTGATGTAGCTTCGAAATTTCCGAAAAACCTTCTTGCTGTATTTCCATCATTTGTACTACCACCAGTCGGCAGAGGTTTGTCGATGTTTAATCCCGTCTCTTCTCTGAATTCATCCTGGATTCTACTTTTCTCAGATATTCTAAGTGTTTTTAAATCCTCGTTATTCCTGGTAGGTTTTGTTAAATTTTCTGGCACACTTCTATACTTTAAATCATATGCTATGTGCAGAAAATTCTCCATGGACCGTATTCTGGCGTAAAGTGGATATATTCCGAAAGACAGAAATTCTTCATTAATACTCTTTGCTTTACCAATATCATCACATAGTGCGCATTTCCAAAAAGCAGATGTTTCCGTAATGGCATTACTAACATTTCCATCAATCATTGTTAGACTAAGTTGAAAGTATATGTCGAATGTGAATCGGTTTATGGTTATTGAAAGAGGTTGCAAATGATTTATTTCATCTTTAATATATTCCACTAAATCCTTTGTTGTTGTCTTCGACTCCCTTATGTATTCGGACCAAATAGGTCCGCAAAAATGTTTTGATCCTGGATGTTTTGATCCTGAATTTATATGGCTTAACATCATATATCTTCAAATGAGTTTTTTGCCCTTTGATCAAGATTGCTTTAAGGAATAAGATTGCATTCTTAATGGCACCAAAGATTCTATAAATACGTTTTTATAATCCGCCATTGTCTTACTTCCACTAGCATGCTTGAATTCAGGAAGGGCTGATAGTCCGTCACATCCCCACAATACAAAGTCGCTGTTATTTACTTTTTCCAACTGATCTGCAGAAAAATCTGCAACTATCCTGGTAGCTGTATTCTCAAGCAAAGAAGATAGCTCTACACATGCTTCCTTTTCTTTAATATCCTTGTATGATGGAAGAATTGAATGTCCAGAGCTCTTCTTAAAATTTGATATTTGTTTCGGCTGAGGTCCAGTTCAAGCATTAAAGCAATTGCTTCCTCCTCTGTAAAATTGGATTGTGATGTTGGAGTAGATGCACTTTCGGCAATCCGTTTAAGACGTTTTGGTGAGGCAGTATTTCAGCAATATTAATTGAACTCTTAGGTTGCTTCTTCTTTTTTAACATTTCTTTGAATGTGTCAGAAACTTCGAAATTATAGAAAGCTTACGGGCCAGTTTTTCTTCTTAGATCTTGTACTTAAGTGATCACATGTCGTGCAGGGTGCTCCAGTTAATATTTTGTACGCTGATATTTCTATATCAGTATCCATCCAATCGGAATGTTTAATTTTTAATCTATTAGTACGCTGATTCAAGGACTTCATTTTTACATCATACAACTTTAAAAAGCTCTCTATCTGAAATTTACCAATGACATCGACTTTTGCATGTTATGTAGTTTTTATGAATTCCACTATAGCTAAACGATTAAGATCTTTTTTATATAAACTTCACACAACACAACACAATTGTTCATGTTTCATTGTTATCACCATGGTAATCAATTTCGTTATGATGTTGATAAGGATTAGCTGCGCATTTATATATATATATATTATATATATCGCACAGGTACATATATTTATAGGTATTCTGTGAATTTTCATCAGGTAAAATATCTGAAAGAGTCAGTTTGGGAGAGTACCTATACCGAATTCATTGTTACTATATGTTGCTGTTAGGTATCACCGGAAAGGATATTACCTGCGCATTGTCACTAGCTTATAAAAATATAGATTTTAAACCATCAGTAATAGATAAATGCTGCAGTTAGGTAGCACCGGAAAGTATACTTGTACATTGCCACTAGATCATAAATATATAAAATTTTAACCATCAACAATAGATAAATACATTTGTTAAATTTATGTAAACACCATAAATGTAAACTAATAAAATACTTAATGATTAAGTTAAAATAGACATTTTTGGTTTGTTTTGTTATTTTAAATTCATTAATAGAAATATATGAATGCTTAGAAAAGGATAAAGATTTACTTAAGTTTGGAAAATGTGGCAAACTTATTAAAAAGAAAAAATATTTATTAATTATTTCTATAAAATATTTTGTGTATAGATATTATTAAAAGTATACAGAAATATTCATTATTTTCTAAGTAATTATTCACGCAAAGCCAAAAACAAAAGATGCAAGTTTGTAAAAATATAGTCATATATAAAATAAATTGGAAATATAAAAGTTTAAAGGCGTATATTTCTGAAATGAGGCACGATATTGCCTTGAATCATTTTGCAAAAGATCGGAAATTATATATGCTAAAGGATAAGCTTAATTTGGAATACGTATTTTTAAAATTTCTTTCGCTATTTAGAAATAAACCAAACAAAAGGCCCAATTTGGGGTTTTTGGAGAAAATACAAATTTCTTTTTATTGTAATAACATATTTGGTTATAAAGATATCTTAATGAAATTTGCAGGAAATGTGAATCTTATTAATATACATAAAATCGCGTTAACCGAATTTCAATCAGAGGCAGAGTTTTCCTGAATTCCCAAAAAAACTAATGAAAATTCCCAAAAATGGGATTTTTTACATTTTTGGCTATAGAATCCACATTTTTCCGCAATCCCGTAGATTTTGATTTAAAACTTTTAACAACATATTGAGGATTCTTAAAATATATTCCGCTTGTCGATTCGTGCTTTGGGATTTGAGAAAATATAGTCTAAAATCAAAACTTTCATATAAAATGGGTCGAATTCGGGAGGGTGTATACCATGACCAATTGAGTTGTTGAGCTCGTTTTTTATCCTGAAGTCATCTCTGCGAAGTTACCTTTCAGAGAATTGCAAAATTATTATATATTGCTAAAGAAAATTTTATTTTAGATAAAAAAGAATGTTAATACTTTTTCGGCTAAAAAAACACAAAAAGTCGTCTTTTTTGCAATTTTCAAATTCAAAATCGTTTATTTGTGGATTCGGTAAAGATATCGACTTCAAATGCAATAGATAATTTTGTTCTTTAACTAGTTAAGAAAAAAACTAATAAAATCGGTCGGAAATACTATATGGAAAAAACTGGACCAAGAACATGCAAAACGTAAGCATTTTTTTATAGGTCTTATCAGGGCCTACAACAATACATAAAAATATTTGAAATCGGACGAGAAACAAAAATTTTGCAAGCGATTAAAAATTTTTTATGTCAGAGGTACCTAACTTTGAGCTCCCTTAGCTCCGCCCCTGGATGGATTGTTCTGCCCCCCTTCCAAACATAACATTGTACATTCCTCTGCTACGCCTGCACCAAATTTTATGAAAATCCAAGCGGCCGGTCAGAAGTTACAGATTTATTTCCAAAACATTTCGATTCTGCCCCACTGTGCACTGTTCCACTCTCACTGATATTAGGACTGCTAATTTTGGCAGTCCGTTATTGATATTGACATCAGATGGATCAGTTCTTTTATACATGCGTTGAGCTGGTTCGATTCGTACACTGTTATGGACACGAGAATTAGTAACATATGATCCCTCAGGGTTTCACAACGGGGCCAAATTAGACCCAAGTGAGCTTCCTCCTATTGATTAGACAGTTGCCCACTGAAGCTAACCTAACCCATATAAATAACAAAAATTATTTTCAGATTAACGCCTTATTGATTTTTTATTTCTAACATTTTAGGTATACAATAGTAATATAGAATTTAAAAATTTCACTATATATTAATATATAAACATAACAAATTATTGTCCTCATTATGGATTTGCAATTTTACTTTTTTTATGAAATCATCGAAAATTAACATAACAATAAATTCTTTATTTTTCTTAATTTTTATCTGAAGAATTTTCACACAATTTTTTATAGTATAAAAGAATCATTCATTTATACTATAAAAAATTGTGTTTTACGAGAGTATTTGCGAGCAAATTTTTGTATAGTTATGAAATATATGCACCATTTTAGGAAAAAAATGGTGATAATATGATTTTGATTTTACTTCTGGCTAATAAGAAACAGTAAGCCGGATTAGTATAAAAATTTACAGGCATAAAATCTAAAGTTTCTAGATTATAAATATTCATAGATCTACCTGAATTGAACATTTTGCCCAGAGCGCTAAGCTTAAACCTACAAACGGAATACATTTTTGGAATCTCGGATTTTGATGTGTCTATGGGAGTTGAATAGTTTTATTTCCCTATAGCCCTTGATTATTTTTAGTCGCTATCAGATTTCTAGCTGATTTACAAAGCGTTCAAAAGAACTGCCGAATTAGTTGAGTCTTTTCAATTAAAAAATTAGGTAAGTTGTTGCCGAATTAGTTTAATAATTTCAAATCTGTCTTTATTTTAATTTGAAAATGCTTATATACTATAAATGAGATTTGAAGTTAGCCGTTCTCACTCATTCTATTTATCGACAGAGTTTTTATTTATCTCTGTCGGTATTATGAAGTTTACAATAATTTACTCCTTTTATAGTTATTCTTACCAATCAGAATGCTTCATTCATTTACATTTTTAACTCAATATAGTCTCATTCACCTACATTCTGATTGTCGTCATTTGGTTATGCCGTTAGTTGATCTTCTAAAATGCCCTACTCTGTTTAAATTAGTATTTTATGTAAATATCAGAGTGATCAATGGGTATGCGGTGGCAACTTATGAGGTACACTACACGAGCTATTCTTAATACAACAAATGTGGACTATATGGGCAAAATTTCAAAGAATCTCATTTTTATCATTTAAAATAGTAACATCTACAATAACCGAACATTTCGGTGAGATATCTTAACTGACAAATTTTATTAACAATAAAATATTCATAGTTTATTCAAAAACAATTTTTTTACAAAAATATTTCCAAAAATCATTGGAAAACTAAAAAACAGCCTCCCTTTCCTTTTGGACCTAAATGTCATCCTTAGTGTTATAGTAGTTTTTAACAGCTAACTTTAATGTTTTATACCCACTGGACAGCTTTAATTTTCAGTTCTGTCATGAATATTCCATTATTACTTATTTTCCTTGTGACAGCCGCCAAACCCTTCTTTAGATTATTCGACTAAAACATCTAAATGACACATAAGAATTTATCTCCTCAATCAAACCTATCATATGAAGAAAAATTGTCTATTTTTCGACATTTTAATTTTTTCATTTAAAATTTTTCATTAAAATGTCAGCATATTGTATGTTTTTCGAAAATATTTATTACCAATTAACAACTGATTCAATTAATTATTTTTTTGCTTAAATTTTGAAAAGAACTCAAACAACAGTGTTATTTGAAAAATTTAAGGCAATAATTTTTTCTATGTAGCAACATATTTTATTTCACATTCTTGAGGTTCTCTATCTGAAGTACTGGGCTCAAGATTTGGATTGAAATATAACATTTTAATAAATTTCTTTCAGTCACGTTATACATGCTAACTGGACGTTAATCAACGGACAAATGTCTTCACTATTGCGGTATAATTCTTAGATTAGATTTTATTCACCTAATTTTAATTTAACTAAGCCACTTGATGTAATTCCTAAATAAGAAGACTATCACTAAAATAATTTTCTTAAATCTAATATAATAATTTATGACCGGCAGATAGTTGGTATATGTATATTTATTATAAAATTTGTATTTCCACGAAGTTTTAAGATTTTCACTTCACTGTAATAGCTCTGTAGATACCAATTTCACTTCACATATACTCCCTTTTCCATCTCAACTAAGAAATTTGATTGGAAAATAGATCACACAAAGTTTAATCTTTTTAGGATCATAGGTTATGCAGAGCAAGTTATTACTTTTAATACTTAGGATTAGGGGATTTCATAAAATGAAATCGTCATTGAAGGGGATTTTTTTTTTTTGAAAAAAAGGGGACAGCTTCTTCAATAAAATATTCTTATTTGTTAAAAACAAAAACGCATAATAAAACAAAAACATAAAATAAAGGTTTGTTCATAAAAATAATTAATTTAAAATCCTCTTTCTGTACATTTGTATGAGGTCTACACTCGGACTCCAGTCTTACAAATCCCCGTCTACAAAAATTACGACTGAAAGCATGGATTCACAAGTGTTGACTTAAGTAAGACTTAAGCCTGTTAAACAATTTATTTTTAATTAGTGTTAATTTAGACAAAAGACTTTCCGCCGAGGCACTTCTATGAGTCAAAGTAAAAACTTAAATTAGAATATAAGACTTTTTGATTCAATATTTGATGTTTTAAACAGTTGTTCATAAACTTTATCACTAGCTTTAGTTTTTAACAGTTCAAGTTCATTTATGAATTCTTCGAGGTCCTTTTTTACATCATCATCACAAGATAATTAATTTCTTCGTTGGAATTAATATGTAAAAGGATCAAGATATTTGAAGCTATTTAGTTTCTAGTCATTTAGCTTACAGTCTTAGAAAGTCGCCATTTAGTTTCGCTTTAAAAAAAGTTAAAAATAGATGAAATGAAAAATCATTATCTCTTAAAAGAATTCATAATTTTTTTTTCACTCTCCGTGTAGTGCATTGTCAAAGTCACACATTGTTAGCAAGTTTTAATCACAAGGTATAAAAAGTGATAAAAATTTTATTAACTTAATTATTTGCTTTATTTGAGAAGATACCCAACAAAAACTTTTTAGTTCTCAGTAATGGAAACTATTTATTAAAGTAGTTTCTTAGTAAGGAGGCGTCATTGTTATTTGCCTACTCTATATTATATAAATAGTTACTCAATAGTATAATGACACAGTCATATTGTCATATGTCTAAAAAGATATTTTATACTAAAAAGTTTTTGTCACTTAGAAAACAAAGTGCGAGATAGTGTACTGAGTAAGACTTCAGTCATTAAAAGTGAATAATTAATTTGTACCCAAGTTCAAATCTCACTGGGAGCAAAATTTTTTTTGATTTGTATTTTGTTTAGGTACATATTATTAAGTACCACTAGGGTTTAAAAGTAAATACATGAATTTGTGGACAATTCGAACAAAAATAACTAGTTGTTCAGACAAAAACTAGTAGTAATTTAGTTTCCAATTATACCTGCCAGCTTACCAGGAAAGCAAAGTTTTTGCTGGGGAACTATATAGAAATTCCGGAAAATACTTAAAAGAGGTGGAAAAGTAACAGTACAACAAGTTTTGCCATACTGTGTCACTTTAATTCACAAATTTAGTTGTGAATTTACGTTAACGTGGCAGGGTCTTATATGGAAGCTATGGTTATTTATGGATCGATAATTCTGAAATTTGGCTGTAAGATTAATACTTAAATGATATTTATTTTTAGTAATTTATAATTTTGAGATTATTTATATAGGAATTATGAACGAAAAAGTAATTGCGGGAGGGGTTCCTGCATGGGAGTTACAGTCTATTTTGAACCTATGCTCATTAAATTTGGTAGTATGACATCTGCTTAAACAATACTAATTTGTGATGAATTTTATTTAAATATGCATATATTTAAGAAATGCATGAGCATTTGACCTTTTTTCTGTCAAATTTTAATGCGGGAGTTGAGTCTGGCGACTTTAGTCGCCAATTGTTCCTCTTTCAACTACCTGGCCACTTTTTTGGTCCCTTTTTTAAAATGGCGCCTTTTTAAGACTATGTGCTAAATGACGAAAAACGATGTTTTTTGAAATATATCGACCAATTACATATTAATTTAAACAACTAAATGAATTATTTTGAGATTGTTTCACAATATAGTGATGCAAAAAAAGAACCCCGAAGAATTTATAAATGAACTGAAACTGTTAAAAACTAAAGCTGATGATAAAGCTTATGAACAACTATTTAAAACATAAAATGCCGTATATTTGGATTGGATTGGGAAAATTAAAAAATAGATTTTGATGAATATTTATAATCACATTTATTGTTTTACTTTGGCTCATAGCAATGCTTCCGCGGAACGTCTTTTTTTTTAATTATCACTAATAAAAAATAAATTGTCAAACAGACTTAAGGTCAACCCGTGTTAATCCATGCTGTCAGTCCTAAATTTGTTTTACGGGCATTTGTAAGACTAGAGTTAAAGTGAGGACTTTGTACAAAAATACAGAAGTTTAATTAATAAAAAGAGAATTTTATGTTAACTATTTTTATGAATAAATCTTTATTTTTACAATAATAAAGATTATTATAAATAAATTATTTTGTTATTGATAAAATTAAATTTAGTAGTTTTTCTTAAAATACAAAAAATTTTGTTTTTGTTTTTATCAATAAGCAAAATTTGAAGAGCTTTTTAGATAATGAAGCAGTCGGCCCCTTGTTTTCAAAAAATGTCATTTTTTTTTTTTGGACACCTTTTAGAAATTCTCAATGGTAACGCCTTTTAGCACGCATTCTATTGCTTATTCTTGAAAATTAAAGGGTATGTAATCAATTGGAGTTAATTCACCCAAAATATTATTCAGAATTGGAAATGTGGAATATTTTGGTAGAGGAGATTGAAGACGTTTTTCCCATAAAGGAATGTTGCACATAAAAGCACCTATTGAATAAATTTCTGTAAATATATTTACTTGTATGCCTTGCAGTTTAATGCTGAGCTAAGAAATATATAAAAATTTTTCTCTACATTTTTTAAAAAGTTCATTTTTGCACTCGTATAAAAGAAAAATGTCTATTTCTGTCTTTAATTAATATAGTCTCTTCAGCATATTTCCCTATTTTTTATAAAATTTATTACGTCTATAGTAGTTTGAAGAGCATCTTCAAATATAATAGGTAAGGTCTTCACAGCAACTACTTGTCGCTAAATTACACAGTGAGATTTAAATTACTTGAAAAATCTGACCGCGAATCTATCACTGATGCGGCTACATCTGTACACCTTTGGATGTCCCGGATAAAGGTTTAGTAAAAAATAATTATTCCTTTATTTTACTTTCTGTAATAAAATAAAAATTGACTTAAATTAGAAACATCATATCTGACTGATGAATTCTTATGACTTTTTCCTTTATGATCTTATCTAACATTATATCTCCAACGACATCAAAACACGACTCAATTAAAGTTTATCGGTTGTGTGTGGTTTCTTTGATATTGCCGTTAGCATAGATATATTGTACGAAACTTCGATAGATATTTCCGATCCAAATGAAAGGCAGCTGTAGAATCCAATTTTGGCATAATTATATATGCCGAAAAAAAAAAAAATATATATATACATATATATATATATATATAAATGTATTATATATAAATTCAAATTTAATGGGAAATGTTTATTACCATTTGAAAGAACATTCTTTGGCATTCATTTTTTGAAGATTATGCCTATCAAATGTTGACCGTTGCTACATCGCAGATGGTCCATCCATTGAGTCCAATTTTCGATGACTCGTTCGAACATTTCGACTGGTAACTGGAGAATGACACGCGTGATGTTTCCCTCCAAGGACTGAATCGAAGCGGGTTTGTCCGCATAAACTTTAGAATTTACATATCCCCACAGGAAAGAGTCTACGGTGTGATATCACACGATCTTGGTGGCCAATCGACCGGCCCAAAACGTGAAATTATGTGCTCACCGAAGTGTTCTCTCTACAAATCTATTGATTGATGCGATATGTGGGAAGTGGCGTCGTCTTGCTGAAACCAAATGTCGTCGAGATCACGAGCTTCAATTTCAGGCATCAAATAGTCGGTTATCATGGCACAATAACGGTCGCCATTGACGGTTACGTTCGCACCGGCATCATTTTTAAAGAAATATGGACCGATGATTCCACCGGCCCACAAACCACACCAAACCGTTGTTTTTTATGGATGAAGTGGCAGCTCTTGAATCTCTTCAGGTTGCTCTTCGTCCCAAATGCGGCAATTTTGTTTGTTTACATACCCATTGAGCCAGAAATGGGCCTCATCGCTGAACAAAATTTGCCTCGAAAACGTCGGATCTTCTTGAAAATTTTCAAGAGCCCATAGAGCGAAGCGATGTCGCTTGGGAAGGTCGAGCGGCTTCAGTTGTTGCACAAGTTGAGCGAAGTGCACGAAACACATTCCTCACAGAACGTGAATTTTCGTAATAAAGTTGAACGATTTGTAAACGTTGTTCAGGCGTAAGTCTTTCCATTATGAAATGCCAAACAATACTAAACAAAAATAACATGACAGCATGACACGACTTACACGTGATTTGTCAAAAAAGGCTATTGGAAAAAGTATCTCTACTTGAATCACCCATTATATATATATATATATATATATATATATATGGAACTGATTTTACATCTGTTTCATTTATGAAGTGGATGTTACGGCCTTTTGACTTTTGTTAATATTGTCATTTTTGAAAACATGAATATGAAATTTCTTGTGTAGATGCATCTTGGATCAGTACATCATAAACCACTAAAAATCGAACATTCAATTTCAATTGCATTTCAGTTGGCGATATATTTTAAAGCAGAATATTTTATTTTTTATTTTTATTTAGAGTTTACTTTTTGAGAAAAAATGAGAAACGAATGGAAAGTCATTCCATAGGTCATTCCGTTTTTATTTTCATTTTAATTTAATTTAATATACGACATCGATACAGTTACGTTCAAAACTAAATTGCAAACAATTTTTAAAAGTTAATAAGTTATTTTATCATAATTATTTTTCTTATAACAAAATAATTATAGTTCAATTAACTAGCAAAATTTAACTGTTTGTAATTGTATTGATTTGTACAAAGTTTATCTCGATAAATACACTCTTTAAAGATCGCAATAGTTACTATCGTTAAAAAAATAAAATTTTAGTTGTAATTTCAATTTTAAATCGAGAAAGGAAAATACGGTCGGTCGGATACCCTATACCATTGTTTTGGAAATTCTGGAAGGGGACTTATATTTCACCTGCGGAATAATGCGTTGATACTAACATCTAGATAATTTTACGTACTTTTGAGCCCTTCCTGTAAGTGGGTTTATATATAAATTATGGACCGATTCTCATAAAATTTGGCAATTTTGTTTCTATTTATATAAAACTTATTTGTGTCGAATATTAACTAGATAATAACATTCGTATGGTATTTATGCAGGTTAAAGTGGTTTTCGGAAGAAGGGTTTATATGGGAGCTATGGTCAATTGTTGACCGATCTTCATAAAATTTGGTACAAAGATTGATATAAGACTTCTTTGTACCGAATTTCATTAAAATATTCTTATTTTTAATTTATTTTGGAGTGTTTAAACTCTATTCCGGGGCGACATTTGCATTGGGGCTAGATGAAATAATCACAACCAATTTCAGTAGGCTTCGCTCTAGTATCATAAAAGTCCCACGTGCCAAATTTCATTACATTATCTTTAAAATTTCTCCCCGTACTTTATTCACAAGGTTTACATGGACAGGCGTCCAGCCAGACAGACGGATGGAATCCTTAGATCGATTTAAAAAGTGATTCTAAGTCAATCGGTATACTTTAAGGTGGGTGTTGGATAACTTTTTCTATGCGTTATAAACATCACCACAAACGCATAATACTCCAACCACCTATAGTGTAGGGTACAAAAGCTGATAATGTTTCTATAGTAAAAAGCAACAACTTAATAAATAACATGTAAGAAAGATATAGTCGGTCAAGCCCGACCATATGATACCCCACACCATTATGTATATCAATTAAAATTCGTGGAGGGGTCTTATATGAGACATGTGGACAATTGTGGACCGATACTATTACTAAGTGGAAAATAAAATATACGAATATGGAATATTTCGTTAATACTAACACTTATATGAACTTATGCACTTTAGGGTGATTAATTATGGAGGTGAGATAATGGACCGATCATAACCAATTTCAATAGGTTTCGTCATGAGAGACCCAAATTTCATTTAATTATCTTTAAAATTGTGACTTGTACATGGGCAGCCAGCTAGCCAGTCATCCAGCCAGCCGTTTAGCCATCCAAACGGGCAGACGGACATCGTCAGATTGACTCAAAAAATATTCTGAGCCGATTGGCATATTTTTTGATTGGTATGATTTTTTCTGTGCTTTACAAACATCAGCACAAACGTTTAATACCCCAAACACCTATGGTGATTTAGGGTATAAAAATGTGAAAAAAAGTGCTAAAAAATGCTAAATCAGTTTAAAAAGTGCTAGATAGGTAACACTGACTAAAAGATATTAAAAAACTACGAAAGAGGATTAAGTTGGTCGTTTTCTTAAAATTTGCATTGGTATTGAAACTGAGAAAATTATAACTGAAAGGCAAATAGCATTTGGAAAATTAACAGAGAGAAAAAGAAAGTTATAAAATTAATTTTATATTTTGTTTAGGCAAATAAAAATTATTTATTTTAATTTAAAATTTACACATAATGCGTATGAGCAATATTTAATATGCTCTAGAAAAAGGATTTTGTGCGCCTTAAATTGCAGTAAAAAACGAAAAATATGCTCAAAAAACGAAAATAAAATATTGAACAAAATTATTTAACACAGATTATGTTTTTATTAAACGAAATATTTTAATAATATTTTAATGTCATAAAATAAGGCAAAACTGAACTTTATCAACTGTGTCAAACAAATGTTATATATCTTCCATTTGCGTACCCGCTAATTCTAATCATTATTATTTCAGAAATTATCAAATTTTTCATATGCTTTCATTAAAAAATAAAAATAAAAAAGTATTGTTTTCATAAAATTAACTGATGCTATTTTGACAGCTTTAAGAGCTAATACATCTTCTGTATAACATATCAAAAATAACTTTAATGAAAATCAGTTAAAAATGGCTTTAATAAGATTAAATATTTTGTTTCTTAATCTTCAACATTGTTGTTATAAGTCAAGCTCCTCAGCGATAAAATACTGTCCATTAAAAATAATTTTAAATATGCACTTACAAATCGATGTTGATTTATTCTTAAATGGATAAATATTTTATCTACGTCTTCATTCAACGTCCAGGAAAAAACATGCAATCGTATATTTCTGATTCCCTGTTATTACAAATGTTAATGATATTTCTAACAGCCGCAACTTATTTTAAAGCTTAGAACTTTGTGTTTTAATTTTTATATTGAAGGTTTTTAAAATCATTAGTATTAATATATGTATTTTTGGCATTCACAAATACTTTTAATAACTTTTCTTTCAGCTGTCTTTAAATTTCTTTTTTATTTTTTGTTATATGTATAGGTATAAAGAGGGGTTTTAGTCTTAAATAACCCTCCAATTTTCATTAACAAAACGCATAAATAAACACCTGAAAAAATAATAAAATATTTAATGAAAATAAAAACGCTTCGCCGCGAATCATTTAAAAAATTGAATATTTAAATTTAATTTAACCCTTTAAATAAAAAAGAAAGGGGATTTGTTTTTTCTGTTTTTTTTTTCTTAAATTCTTAAAGAATAATTAGCACTAGAATATTCATCAGTTGGCATAATTTAAGCAGGAGAAAGTTTATCCTAACAAATAGCTTGAAATTAAGTAAAAAAATGATAATAAAAATAAAAGCATAATAAATAAAATAAATTTTCTATAATGGGTTATTCCATGTTAAAATTTATTTATTTAATAGCCAATGAAATTAGAATTTCTTACAGGCCAGCATATATATTATTCTTAAAACTATCTACAGTAAAATATTTTCCATAATCATTCAATAACTAAGTCTAACTAAGTTAAAAATACCCCTCTTAATGCGGATTCGATTTACTGAGAAATCAATATATGGATAAAAACTGTTGAATTGATTGCATATACGTCTCATGGGATTAAAGTTGGCATAATTGGTTCGAAAATATTGACTAAAACGTTAACTAAATTAATAACAAATGAAATACTCATATATTTCGCCTACTTTCAAGAGTAGGAAGATCAATGCTATAATCGACTTTCATATGATGGTAAATTAATATTAAGATTCCATGAAAGATTACGAAGACAAAATAAAAGAAATTGATTCTGGACCGATTCGATTTTTTTTATATGAACTTTCTATTGAGGATCGCAGACCACGGAAGCATATTGTTACGAGAGATGTGAATAATTGCTTGGAAACGTAAGGATCATTAAACTCTCTTTCCCCGCGCTTGAGGAAACCTAGAACTCCTTTTGTTTTATTAATGATTTGCGAAACGTGGGAATTAAACGATAGTTTACAATCAAGCAACACACCCAGATCAAGAAATTCTTCGACTAGATCAAGTTGATATTCATTTATTGTGTATCTACAGAGTACTGGACTTCTTCTGTAGAACATCATGTGTTTACACTTTCTTAAATTCAGATCCATTAGATTCATCAAAAGGTTAGTAGTAGTGGAGCATGCTGAAATGACGAGAGATAATAAACAATTTGATGCGAAATGATTTCAGTAACTATTTTCTCAAAAAGTTTTGGAATAACAGCAATACTTCTATAATTGGGAATGCTGGATCTGCTTCCGAATTTAAACAAAGGTATAATATAAGACTTCCTCCAAACTTCAGGAAAATAACCACTAAATATTGATACATTGAATAAGTAGGTTATTTTTTCATTTTATAAGAACACAGCTTGGAACGCCGTCAGGTCCACATTTATCAGAATATTTTAGATTCTGTACAGCTCTCAGTACCATCGATTTATCTAATGTTGGACAATTTATTTGGGTTGCAGCAGGAATTGGATATGGATAATTGGAAAGTTGATGTAATTGTTTATCAGAATAGGCGGATGAGAAGAAAGCAGCAAACATAACGCAAATATCTGCATCGTTTGATTCTTTAACTCCAAATTTCATCATGGATTTATATCCAAAGACTCGACGCTTAGAATTTACAAACTGGTAGAAATATTTTGGATTATTTTAAAAGTTTTTTTTTCACCTTAAAAGGAGAATTTGTAATATTGGATATTTACTGAATTGTAAACCGATCTTGCCAATGGAGTATCTCATATAATCAATGGATATACTAGATTTTTTATATTGTTTGTTTTTCAAATTTTTCACGCCATTGAGCTGCATTGTATTCCAAGGCGATCCATGGTATTGATTTCTTACAACATTTAAATAAGCCATCATAGAATTTTTTCAAAATGATGTCAATACTACGAGGGCATACTTTATGATAAGGAATATATTCAAACCAATGTTCGGAACAAATTAGGTGATTTAATTTGGAAAAATCAGCTCTGCTAAAATCAAAAACCATCTCATCATTTATATTGGATTGTAATGATAGCTTTGTTTCGACATATTCGCTATTTCAAGAGTGGGGTGATAAACATCTTCAGGTCTTAATAATGGATTAATACGAAGAATATTAAATTCTTCAGGTTAATCAACAAATACAAGATCAAGTATTTGCCAAGCTTGTTTGCTATGTTATTTATTTGGAAGAGTCCTAAATCAGCAATAGCACTCAGTAATTCAGTAGATATTTCCGATCTTGCTGATGGGCTTAAAAAGCATGAATCAGGAGTTTTGCACCAATTAATGTTTGGAATACTAAAATCACTAAGAACAATTATGAAGTCACCAGATTTGGAATGATCTACAAATTTTATCGCGTTTGCATGTTGTTCATAAATTTGAATGTTTGACGCAGGAGGAATATAAGAGCAAGTTATAAAAATTGTTCTAAATTTAGCTTTAACACATACAGCGATAAATTCAATATTTTGATTATTGTTAAAAATTATTTCTTCCGAAAGAAAAAGAGTTGAGAAAGAAATCTAAATTCCCCCACCTTCCTCACCCACTCAATCACGTCTATAAATTTGAAATTTACTGCACATTATTTCAGAATTATGAATTTCTTTATCAGATTTATTTCGGAGCCACGTTTCAGTGAGTACAATGATATTATGCTCAATATCAAAACTCTCTAAATAAAGGGATTTTAACTGTGTGTTCATACCTCTAACATTTTGGTACGCGATTGAGATAGCTGATGAGTTGTAATCATTTTTTGGGCAAATATTAATATTTAACGGATTATTTAATTCAATTAGTTTTTTGGTTTTGGATCAGAAGCCCTTTGTAAGAATTACGTTATTATCATCACGATAAATGAATTGTCGAACAATTGTATTTTTTGGCTAAAATTGTGGATTAACAAGACGATCAAAAATAATTTCTGGAACAATTATCTTAAATGAAGCTCTATTGCGTGCATATATCTTGGACATCATTAAAATCTTCGATGCCAAGGTTCATTTTAATATTAAATTCAACATCATTTATTGTTGTATCTACTGAAAAACGGCTAGCATATATGGCTTTCTTTGGAGATATAATTTTTAAAGGCTTTGGAGTTACTGTTATAAATGGATTTACAAGAGGGTTGTTGACGACATCTAAATTAGTTTGACGATGAGGGAGTTAATAAAATAAGTTCTGGAGGCATACTGGTAGCAAGATTTGGAATCATGGGCAACTTCGTCGAATTAGATACCGTTGGAGTAACTAAAGTCGACTCTGACGGAATTATATTCTAATTGGAAGCATTTGAAGCATGATGAGGCGGAATAAAATTATTTGAATTGGGAGTTACAACAGGAGCATGACTACTACTTAGATTTGCGGTATAGAATCGTTAGTAGTAATAAGCCTTGTATTTTTAGGAACACAAGGGGGTGTTGATAATGACTTAGTAGTTCGTTTACGTCTTGATCTCGGGGAGGCGGCAAAACTATCTAAATTTGTGAATTTAGAAAAAAGTTCACTATAGTTTGTTAGTTTTCCTTCTAAAGAAGAAAAGTCTTTTTTAAGTCCATCGAACTCAGCTTTTAAAAAAATTGTAAAATTCAATACCAATTACTTTGCAATTTAGACAAATCCACTGCAAGTTTTTGGCATTGTCGGATAATGCATCAGCATCAGGAGCTTCGAGGCCACTATATTTTAAGTGATAATTTCCCAAATACAACCAACATAAAACCATACGTTCTTCACTGGAAATACTGCAGTTTTTATTCATACAGTCCATCTCAAACTCTATTAAGGACACACACCAATACAAATAATATCTAGGATTAAAACCAGTAATAGATAATTGAATGGCAACACAGCGGATAATTAGCAAGGACAGTAATTATAATATTGATCTTAATAATGGAAAACGGAATGGTAATATTAAGGAAAATATAAAACGGTAATGTTTTATATTTATGGACAGCAATAAGATTTGAAATCTGTAATTTCAATGAAATTGACTACATACACTGGATATTGGAAGTGTTTGTCAATCCATTAACTTTAAAATTCACAGTGCTTGCAGTTTCAAAAATATGATGACTTGAAACACGAAAAAAAGCTGCAAATTTTGCAAAGTTGTACCTGATATATTACTAATAACTTCTGCACTATGCAAAGAAAAATTTCAGTTTTAGTTTAATTTTAAATATAGCAACATTTCTTTTGAAATGATATGTAGTGAGTTAATTTTCTTTGAAAGTACAAAGGTTAAAGTTGAACGCATAAAAATCAAATAGTTATATCTCAAAAACGATATTTCTGAAATTCTTAAAAATATATATAATATTGACATAAATCTTCTCCTTACGTGTGAAAAATTTCAAGGTGGACAAGGTGAATCCTAAAAAAATATATAATGTTAAAGTAAAATTGCATCTTGGACATTCCTCTAGTTTAGAAGTTATATTACAAAATCTGAAGTCAAATTTTGTTTATAAAATTTCATTTATTTATATAAATATAATTAAATAATATAAGCTTTTAAAAAACATATTTAAAAAAAAAATTTGTAAAAATTTTATATAGAAGAAATTCTCTTTACATATATATATATATATATATATATATATATATATGGACTTTTGAACTTTTGATATAAACTTTATGCACATCGTTTTATAGGTAACGTCTTTGAGTAGTTTATAATAAATGCAATAAAATACTTAAATTAAGTACGAAAATACGAATACTGAGTACAAATTTTACTTAAATCAAGTAATTAATTCTTGAAATTGAAAATAAGTAAAATTCCTTTAAAATTTAGAATAAAAATCTTATACTAATCTGTGAGAGAATACTACTATGAGAATACTAGACTGTTATGTCAGTCTCTACTGATCTATCAGTTTCTATTAAGTTTTGTCATGCAATGTGCAATGTGTAATTGTAATTAAATAAATGGGCAATTTATAATAGCAAACTGTACTTAGAATGTAAACTTATTTCCAAAAATATTTCATATCAAAAATTATATAAAAACTATTATGTATACATGTATACATACATACATACATATATATATGCATGCATACAGACATTAATGCATACTTGTATAAATATGTAAGTCAAATTTTCTTAATCATAAATAAGAACAGGAAGAGTTGAAACTAAGTAAAAATTATCCTTTATTTATTTTGAATTGGT
The DNA here is from genome assembly GCA_932274085.1 of Protocalliphora azurea. Classification (NCBI taxonomy): domain Eukaryota; kingdom Metazoa; phylum Arthropoda; class Insecta; order Diptera; family Calliphoridae; genus Protocalliphora; species Protocalliphora azurea. The sequence continues at coordinate 113,424,423 of OW026521.1, forward strand.
ATTTTATTTTTATTTAATAATTTTTAATTTTCAACATTTTATTTTGCACATTTACATATATATGTATATATCCGTACAAGGAACATGATAAAGGACGATATAAAAGAAGCAATACCACCGCCTAGAAAAAGCTGGATTTGTCTGATTATAATCAATTATATTTCTTTCATTTCTTAATTTCATAATATGATAGTTTGGCACCATTTCGGTCGGCTCTAAAATTGAAAATTGGTTGAAGAAATTCAAAGAAATATATAAGATTTAATACAAAGATTAAATTATATATGATTCTGTTTATTAAATGCACTTTTTTATTTATTTCTTTTTTTCAGGACTACAATAAACAATAAATAAAAAAAAAAAAAATATAAAAAAAAAAAATATTTTTTTATTCAATTTAGAAAGTACGAAAATCTTAGAAACCAGCGTTTTATAGATCAATTTAAGTAAGAATTCGAGCTTAAACCAAGATATATTCTTAAATAAGAACAATTTGGAACTGATTTAATCGAAAGTAGGTATAAATAAAGATTTAATTAAGAATTTATTGACATTATCGAATCAAGCATTTCGCAATTTAGTTCAAGAAAATCCATACCGTACTTTTGACACAGAACAGATTAATCAATTTTTTTTTTCAGTGTACCACCTATATTGTACAAGTAATTAGCAACATTTAATTTTTCTACTACACTAACTCTCATTTAATTTGAATATCAACTACTAACAAACGTCATACTAAAAAATATTTTCATTGTCACACATTTTGTGTTCCATATTACTAAAAACTGCTGCAATATTTTCGTTGGTATCCCTGCCAGCAATTAGGTGATAGTTTTATACACTATCAAAAAAATTACTTTTTCTAGTATTCTCAAGATGTTATTTTCCTGTTAGTAAACAATTCTACAAAAACAAATAACATTAATTTCGATTTTTGATCTACTTATTCTACATTTTTTACTAACTAAAATGTCGAAGAAGTTACTTAAAAGTTAGTTTTCGGATAAATATAAAGTTACCAAAAACTGTATCCCATTAGTGTTCTCAAGATGTTATTTTCCTGATAGTAAAAAATTTTACAAAAACAAATAACATTAACTTAGATTTTTGACCTTCTGAAAGTAAAAAACCATTACATTGTTTTTAAATTAAAAGCAAAATATGGTCTTTAGTTGGAGTGTTACTTTCAAAGGCAATATATATATATATATATATATATGAATGTTGTTTAAAATGAAAACAAAATGAAATACTGTGAAAAAAAATTTGAAAGAAATTTTAAATTAAATTAATTAAAAAATAAATGTTAACTAAAAAATGAATTGTATTCCGTAGAACGAAGCGAAAATTCATTTTGACAATTTACTTTGAAAACAACAAAAAAATTTTGATTTATTTCTTATTTTTAATAATATAAAATTTCGAAATTTTTTAATAATATAAAATAACTCATAAAAATATGTATATTTTTTAGTGAAAGTGAACCCATATATGTATGTTCACTAAACCTTTCAACTAAATTTTTAAAGGTGTTAGGCTTTTCGAAATCAAAAAAATCGTGTTCAAATTTATCAAAATATATCTATAATTTTTTTTTATATTACGGTATGTTGTTTTAATCTTCTTGTTTCTCATAAATTACTATTTCATATCTGTCGTAAATTTTATTTTTATTTTTTTTTTTTTTTTTTGTAAATAAACTTCTAATCGCCTGGCAGGATTTACATAAGATTTCATATAGAAGTACGTGTAACAGAAGAGCGTATAATTTTTAAATTGGATGGTGGCTCCATATACCCTTCAGGAGCATATGGGTAATATAGGGCTAAAAATAGGTTACCTCTCTTAAAGAAAATATTTCATCGCTTGCCAATTTTTTGTTTCCTATCCAATTTCAAATATTTTACATCTTATTAAACTAGCGTAATTTCTGTTCTGTAAAAGATATTGACTTAAATTTTTATCTACATGATTATGTTAGCTAAGTAACGTAATTTATTTGAGAAAAAACATGGTTTTTGGAGAAACTATAAATATTATATCTGTAATAAAATCTTTGTTAGTTAGAATATCTTAACGAAATTCTCGTTGATTGTTAAAAATGAGAAATTGTAAAAAACTTTAAGATTTTTGTAGAAAGAATCCCACTTTTCACAAAAAAAAAGCTGAAAATCCCAAAAATGGGATTTTTCACATTTTCGCCTATAAATTCACATTTTTCTGGAGATTATGATTCAAAACACTTAAAAACATATTATGGATTCCTATATTGCAAGAAGACCTATAACGTTGCTATGTCATTTCTCGAGTGATTTTTCGTCGTAGCAGAGTGCATTATTTCCTAAATATGAAAATTTTAGGTATAGGTTTGTTGTGGTAAATTTCCTATACCACCCCTACCCCCGTGGATTCGCGCTTGATTTCAACAATTATTTTATTTTTTTTTTTATCAGCAATTTGGTGTAATTTTATATTTAAAAATTCTTCTCACATTTTCCTTAGCACATCTAAAACCGATTTTGAATAACCCTAAATGACTCTAATTCGTCACACAAAAAAGCACTTAATAGTGTCATTAAAAAAGTATCAATATTGCGATACAGTTTTGCCCGAACCATGACTCTTCTTCGATAGGAAAATAACTTCTTTTTCTTTTACTATTTTAAAATAAATATGGATACTATTTAGTCAAAGTTTGGATAGTAATGTTGATAGTATTAAGTTAGAATTTCGACATAAATATTGACTTTTTCTGCTCCTCAAAATGACTTCAATTTGACACATAAAAAAAGCACTTAATAGTGTCATTAAAAAAGTACTAGAACTGCTGCACACTTCTTCCCGCACGGTAGCTCTTCTTGGATAAGAAAATGATATCATATTCGACTGTTAAAAACAACTTGAGGCTACTCTTTAGTGCAAATTTGGATAGAAATTGTTGGCAGGGATACTAGAAATTGCAGCGTCTGTTTGTAATTTATAGCAACATACTTAAACAGTATTCAACTTGTTTGTCAAATATTAAAACCTTGTGCTGTAGTTGCGCTCTTACAATTTTGCCGAAAACATATTTCACACCACTATGTATTTTCTTTATTGTGGTTGATGTTCTTCTCTATTTGAAAATTTACGCGTTGATTTTACTTCTATAGTAGCTAATTTTGTAGTATTTTTTTTTTTGCAATTTCGATGCTGCTACAATAAAACACATAAGAGTTGAAATGTAACCTAATGTATGTACATATGTTGGTATGTATGTTCGTATGTATGTTTATGTTTTTAACTTTCACACATAAAAGTCTAGCAGCAACGGTATTCTCAACAAAAAGACTGTTAATGTTAAACATAGTACTATAGCAGCAAAATCAAAACGAAAATTTGTTACTAGAAGAGAATGTTAGCTTAACATAGAAAATAAATAATACTGCGCAATATAAGTTCAGCAAAATTGTGCGTGCGCAACTATACAAAAATATATTTCATTTCGTTTGCAATGGTTTGCACTTACCGCTGCAAATTGCAGAGACGAGTGACAAATTTAGCAGTAACATGAAGAAAAGGCCTAAGTCTAAAAGTTTGTGATATAAGAATACTTTCAATAGCCAATGTCTGTATGAATTTCAATTAGTTCGGAGATTTCAAATTCGAAAATGGGTTTTTTCTGTTCGTTGTGATATTGAATTACTCTAATATGAAATAATATTAAACAAAAATATTTAAATACACAAAAAAATATAAGGCAACACAATACTCATATTAAGCTTAAAATATTAAAATTAAAACAAAAATTATTTGTTCCTCACTTAAAGTTTTATAAGATTTCTTACAATAAATGACCTGCTATCTAAACAAATAACTTAAAAATTATACCTTTTTGTTAGTAAAATTAACTGAAAAATTTTAAAGCTGGAAACACAAATTTTATCTGCAAATTTAAACTAGAAATAAACAAATAAAAAAAAAAACGTTCGGTAAAGTACAAAAACTCACCTTTATAACGAAAAGGATGTTGTAATTGTACGATACACCAAAGGGACTTAACTTCCTTGAATTATATGTTGTATGATTTGAGTCTCTGATGCACTAAATTTCATAAGAAATTTCAATAGACACGAAGTGATTAAATGAAGCAATCTTTTCAAAAAATGTTACTGTAAAAAGAAAAAATAAAAAATAAGAAATAAAAACAGGAAATCATTGCTGTCAAGCTTCCAAGAAATGCAACGTGGCCTGAAATTTATGACAATATGATTTTTAGCAAATTATGATATCTATTCTATGTATGAAAACAATTCAGTACGCTGCCAAAAATGCATACTGAATTTAATATTTTTGATAGAAAATATGTTATCACAATATATTGGCCCTTTTCATTAAATCGTTTATTTATAAGATATTAACGATTAAGATTTTTAGGAATTTTCACTCAAAATGTTGAAGTTAGATGGTAAAAGTAAAACTTTTAATTTCAGTGCTGAAATTTGCTAAACTACCAATGATTTGGCGAATTTTTTAAAAAATTACATACCCGTGGTGACAAGCTTTGGAGGGCTAACCTCTACATCCGCGACCCGCTGGGAACTTGCGCTTTTCCAAATCAACTCGAAAACACCTCATCTCCAACCATTGGAAAGTTTATTTAGATATCTCCAATGGTTCACAAGTTACAGAATTATTAACAAAAAATGTTTTAGGACCAATGTGTATCTAAGCGCACAATTTAAGTATATACAGTTTTGCAGTGTTGCCATATGAAAAGATTTCTCGCCAAACTAATAATTTTTAAATTTTCGTGGGGTGAGATTTGGAAACTATTTTTAAATTTGAAAAAAAGAAAAAATTAAAAGAAAAGATTTGAATATTTATGGTCTCTCGAAGTTCGATTTTTTCAATATCCTTGAAAACAAAAATCATTTAAATTATTTATTTCAAATTGTGATGACAGTGTTAAAAAAAATATTCCAGTATAATAAAAGTGGTCGAAAAAGGGGCGTGACAATAACAGAGATAAAATTTTATAAAATATAATATTTTTTATTCCTCAAGTATGTTAAATTTTATGTGATTGTTAAGAAAGTAGAAAAATTGGTTATTAATGAAAGTTGGCTAAAAACTTTTATTTTAGCCCATAATTTTCTACGAAAATTACTTAATATATGCAGTAAATTTCATTTGAGCTTTAAAAAAAAAATAATTATTTACAGAAAGTGGCCATGGCATTTCTATTAATTTTATGTGTTATATTTCCTTTCGGAGGATGCACTATATATATATGTGCAAAATATCAGTTAAATCAGTTGGATAATGTGACTACTCAAATACCGCATACAATCTTGTTATCAAAAGTGGTCGTAAAAACCGAGAGACATTTAATTAAAATCTTATATAACATCTAAGAGAAGTTTTGTACCCTATAAAACAATAAATACCTATAAATACATTGAAATTTACTGATTTAAGTGCTTTTTATTTACACACATAATGAAAAGCAAAATTTAAAAGTCCATAAAATCGAAATTGGAACTAACTTCAAAAAACCTTTGGGGTTTTAATTAATCTGATTGTATACTTTAATTTCGCGTTGAAATCATTGAGACAATATTTGATAACCTAAAATTTATCGCATAGTATTTATAGACAAATTTCGATAACGAAAATGTTAGGAAAAAGCTATGCTGTTTTATAGAAAGCGCAATGGAAAAAAATAAGAAGGAATGAGTCCAACATCTTTTTTAAATTCGATGTACCTTAGATTTGAATTTTGCGTATTTCTTCAAAAAGCCATTTTTTGGCGACTTTTTTATTATAGAGTAATTTTTTTTAGTAGCATACAGATTAATGAATATTACAACATAGTAAAATAATGGTGTATATTCTTAAAAACGCGTCGAAGAAGTGAAAATTTCCATTAAAACGAAAACAAAGTTTATAAAATTGTTTTTGTTTACAGCTAGGTATCACCGGAAAGGATACCTGTACATTGCCAATAGATCATAAATATATACATTTTTAACCACCAAAAATAGATAAATACATTTGTTAAATTTAGGTAAACACCATAAATGTACACTAATAAAATACTTATTGATTAAATTAAAATATACATTTTTTGTTTGTTTTGTTATTTTAAATTCATTAATAGAAATATATGAATGCTTAGAAAAGGATAAAGATTTACTTAAGTTTGGGAAATATTTATTAATTATTTTCATAAAAATATTTTGTGTATAGATATTAGTAAAAGTATACAGAAATATTCATAATTTTCTAAGTAATTATTCACACAAAACTAAAGGCAAAATTTGCAAGTATGTAAAAATATAGTCATATATACAGTAAATTGAAAATATAAAAGTTTAAAGCCGCATATTTCTGAAATGAGATATTGACTTGAATCTTTTTACAAAAGATCGGAAATTATATATGCTAAAGGATAAGCTTAATTTGGAATACATAGTTTTAAAATTTCTTTCGCTGTTTAGAAATAAACCAAACAAAAGGCCCAATTTGGGATTTTTGGAGAAAATACAAATTTTTTAATTGTAATAACATATTTGGTTATAAAGATATCGTAATGAAATTTGCAGGAAATGTGGATCATATTGATATAAATAAAAGCGCGTTAACCAAATTTCAATCAGGGGTAGTGTTTTCCTGAATTCCCAAATAAACTATTGAAAATTCCCAAAAATGGGATTTTTTACATTTTTGGCTATAGAATCCACATTTTTCCGAAGTCCCGTAGATTTTCATTTAAGACTTTTTGCAACATATTGTAGATTCATAAAATATATACCGCTTGTCGATCCGTGCTTTGGGATGTGAGAAAATATAGTCTAAAATCAAAACTTTTATATAAAATACGTCGCATTCGGGGGGGTGTGTACCATGACCAATTGAGTTATCTTGAAGTCATCTCTGTGAATTTACCTTTCAGAAAAGGGCAAATTTATTATATGTTGCTAAAGAAAATTTTATTTTAGATAAAAAAGAGTTTAGATACTTTTTCGGCTAAAAAAACACATAAAGTCGTCTTTTTGCAATTTTCAAATTCAAAATCGTTTATTTTTGGACTCGGTACAGATATTGACTTAAATTTTTTTTATTCAATAGATAATTTTGTTCTTTAACTAGCTAAGAAAAAAGCTAATAAAATCGGTCGGAAATACTTGGATATATATGAAAAAACTGGACCAAGAACGTACAAACATGTAAGCATGTCTTTTATAGGTCTTATCAGGGCCTACAACAATATATGAAAATATTTGAAATCGGACGAGAAACTAAAATTTGGCAAGTGATTAAAAATTGTTTATGTCAGAGGTACCTAAACTTGAGCCCCCTTAGCTCCGCCCCTGAGGAGTTTGTTTTGCCCCCTTCCAAACTTAAAATTGTACACTCCTCTGCTACGCCTATACCAAATTTCATGAAAATACAACTGGCCGATCAGAAGCTACAGATTTATTTCCAAAAAATTTCGATTCTGCCCCACTGTGCATCGTGTGATTTATGCTAGTTTTTTACGGCCAAAAATCAGAAAAATCTGTTTTTGTACATTTCTGCTCGAAAAAATAAAAATCAGACTCAGTTAGAAGACGTCTCTGGTATATTTTATTTTCATAGGAAATTTTCAATAAATTGTCTATTTTTTTGCTTTTACTGGAAGTCTTTAATACATTTTCTTTTATAGGAAATTTTCAGTAAATTCTTTTTTACAAAAGTTTTTTACAAATTGTTTTTAAGCAGACTTTTAAAGAATTTTCATCTTATTTATTTTTGTTAAAATATCCTTAATTTTCTATCGAAATATTTTGGGACTTGAAGCTGAAATTTCTTATCAACAATTCAGCCTGACAACAAGCAAAAAGAAGTATTTTATTTACTCCTCTTCTATAAACATAAAATATTCAAAGACATTACAAAAAAAGGAAATAGCATTTGATAAAATACAGAATAAGCTTAAATGTTCCAACCCTTTTGTTTACCACTAGAGATTTCAGTTTTTTTTTTTTTTTTACCTTCTACTTCTGCTTAAAAATATCAACACTATTTACTCGATATAACAATGCATTTACCATCAAAACTTATATTGTATAGAAGATTTTGTAATGGAAATATGTTTCAAGTTCTATTCCCTTTAAAACTCTAAGCGTTTTAATGAAGATATCCTTGCATGACATATTTTGCAACGAGTCAAAAATTCTTTTTTTTCTTGTTGAAAATAACAGTTTTATTAAAAAAAAATAATTTAAATAAATTAAATTTTATGTTTTGTATACAACTAGCAAATAGTATGATTTGTTCAACTTGTTTAAAAATACTTGGTAAACAATTAAATATTTATTAGAATTTCAATTTGTTGTCAACATTGTAAATGATGTTGGTCATTACTAAAGCAAAAAGGTGATGAGTTGACGCCAATAACAATAACAACAGCAGCAACTATATAATAGCATAATTTATTTGGACTGAAATTGGTTGCATTAAAATTTTATTTGGACTTTGTCTAATTTGTTGAATATTTAAAAACAAAAAAGAAAATTTCAAGGAGCGTGATAGACGACATTTTGTAAAACGAAATGGAAAATATTTGGTTGCACGTATAAATGTGAGTCTTAAAATGTAAATTAAGTTTTTGTTGTCTTTTTATACCCTTGACATAAAATGAGGGGTATATGTTTACAAGTTTGTCATTTTTTCAAAAGTCTTTAAATATATGTCCAGGGCCTCAGAATAAAAATATTTGTGATTGTTATGATTAAAAATAACTTTTGAGAATACATGTCTGCCCGACTGTTTGAATGTCTGCCGGTCTTTATGTTGTAATGGATTTTTTGAGACCCGTAGTTCAACACATATGTGACATATAATCTCGAAAATCTTGATATTGAAATTCCGTCTCCACAATTAATAATATTTTCTATTTCACATACAATAATATAAATACACGAAGTGTTCTACACCATTTTCAATTGTATTACAGAAATTTCTATTTATATTTCTGAAATTACCATTTATATTTTAAAATTTTCTAATTATATTTCAGAAATTTCTAATTATATTTTAGAAGTTTCTATTTAAAATTCAGAAGTTTCTATTTGCAGTTCAAAATTTTCTAATTAAATTTCAGAAATTTCTATTTGTAGTTCAGAATTTTCTGTTTGTAGTTCAGAAAATTCTAATTGTAATTTAGAAATTTCCATTTGTATTACAACATTTTCCAATTGAATTTCCAAAATTTCCATTTATATGTCAGAAATTTCTAATTGTATTCAAGAATTTTTTCATCAGAAAATATAAGTATAATTTTCTGAAATACAATTAGAAATTTCTAAAAAAATTGGAATTTTCGAAAATACAATTGGAAAATGTTGAAGTACAAATTGAAATTTCGGAAATATAGTTAGAAAATTTTGAAACACAAATGGAAATTTCTAAAATACAATTATAATTTTCTGAAATACAAATAGAGTATTTCTCTCACGGAGTAGACTTTTTTAAAGTATAAGAGATTTTTTCAAATATATTTTTTTACAAACAAACGAAAAAAACCTTGCCACATTACACACAATATAACAATGCAAAATTATATTTAGGAAATTGTTATCAGAATTTTATAATTTGTTTTACGAAAAAATTGTGTCTTACATATATTCCTTTCGCTAACCTATTATTTAAAGTATGATTAATGGGATTTTGACGTTTATGTTATCTTAGAAAAAAAATATTTAACATGTTACAGTAGCAGTATTTAATTTTTTGTTATTGTTTAAATTTGGGATTACAACGTGGTGAATATATCGCTTAAATAATGAGTTCTAAGTTACTCAAACATCGTACAATGAAGGATAAAATAATAGACTATAAAAATATTAATTATTTACATATCTTTACTATGAACATAAGTAGTATTTAGCCTTTTTAAGGCTAAATCTGGCCTTTTTATTTTGCTTTTAGCCTTAAAATTTTCGTCTTAGCATATAGCTTTTTTCTAGCCTTTCTTGATTTTCAAAATTGTCTCAAAAGGGCTAAAATGTTATTATTTTAACAAAGAAGAAAATGTTTTCTTTCTTATTACTTATTACATTTTTTTATATTTATTAGCACAAAAAATTTTGATTATTTATATATAATAAAAAATTTCGCCTGTGGCGTTTCATTCTAAAAAAAACATCTAATCATCTCGTTTTGCTGGGCCCTTCAACCGAGACAACTTTAAAATGGAACACCAATATATTTTTAATTGATTAAAAATATCTTTTTGACATTTATTAAATTTTCTATTTACCATTTAAATCTCCCAGCTTCGAATTCTTATACCCTAGGCCACATGGCGTTTTTAAATTCTGAATTCAGAAAATAGTTATTCTTTAATTTGGGTAAAAGAAAAGATAATTTTTGCAACATTGTTGAATTTTAAATATATTAAACATACATTATGGTAAATTGATTTCTATAGTGTTCGCGTATATTTGGAGTATATATAATTGTTTTTCAACAAACTTTCTATGGGTATAGATAGCCTAGTGGAAGTGTTCTAGATTACAAATCTTTAAGCCATGGTTCGTATCCTCGTAGATTCCATTTAGATTTTGTTAATATGGGCATATTTTTTTGTGAAAAAATAAGTTTGGCTAATAAATCTCGCTATGTGGGATTCATTTTCTTAAAATATTATGACTTAACTGTAATTGTGTTTTAGGTTTTCAAATGTAAATAATAAGATGGCATATCATGTTTTGGTGATATATAAAGTAGACCTTTTCAAAATTTTAAAAATTCTTGGAAATAGGGTTACATCTGCACTGAAATTTATTTATACTGTAGCCTTTAGAAATTGTACTATTGCATAAATTTTTTACAGCTCTATTTTAAACTTGCTGAAAGTGCTGCAATTGCTGAATACATATGAAAGAATGGATTTCCAATAAGGCATCGACGCTATCTGAATATATAATGCATTTTATAGGGATAGAAACTTACTGAATATGATCACTAATATTCGAAGGGTTAATTGTAATATGATAAATATGAATGAATGATACAGTTTGAATTTTATTACTCAATATTTTAAATTTGCTCAAAATGGGATAATACACAGTTCAAACAATTTTTAATTTTTATGATGACACGTCAATACTGTAATTTTTTTTATAAAAAATGTTAGTTTTAAATATAAATATTCTAAGAACTAGTGCAGTAAGTACATTATTTAAAAATTTTAAAAATTTTATAATAGCCCGCGCTCTAAACTCAAAACCTCAGATCAAATGCATCCTTCAATCAAATGGAACTGCGTTTATAATAAGTCCTAAGGAAATATTATACAATCATTAATTTGTTTTAAGTTACAATAAGAAAATATCCCGAAGGATTCAAGCACCAGATGTAGTAGCATATAGTGTGATGTATTCCAACTGGGCCACGGTTTCCAAAATTTGAAAATTGTCCACTAAAAAGCCAAAAAATGGTCGACTTTCGTTTACTGCCGATAGCCAAGTACAATGGAATCGATTAAGGTAACATTTGTATTTGAAGTGAAAAGTAGTTGACAATTATGGAATAACTACATCAATTCCACGGTGCATGTGGCAAAAAAATCGTTGCATAATTGCAAGAGCTGAAAATACATAGTCCATGAGCCAATTGGAAATCAAAAGTAAAATGGCTGAAGAAAATCTTGACATAAGGCGCCTTACAGTGTGCGATCCAAAAAATTAAATGGAAATAATTATGCAGTAACTGCATAACGGCTTAAATGAAATTTCAAGAGGTATTAGTAGAGGTGCAAGAGAGTTCAGGGTTTTATCTTGGATAATATAGAGCCACCAAGGGCGGGTCCAGAGATTCCTAATTTGTATACCTCAGGTATGAAAAAAGCACAGATCGTGATTTTAGGGATAATTTGATGAAATTTTCAACCCATACAAATTCTCCTCGGAATATGGTTTTAACACTTACAAATAATATCTGATTTATATCACTATTTCAAAAACGAATATCGGTCCGCAATTGGGCAGTTAGCTTCGATATAAGGCCGAATTTCGAAAATCACTGCAACTCGCATAAATCACACATAAATGGCAGTGTGAAGATAATATTTAACACAAATAAGTTTAATATGAGCGGAAGTATCAAATTTTATATAGATCGATTTAAATGGCTACAGGCCCAATATTAGGTCTATTTCTGAAAATCTCGAAAAACATTTTAAAGCACAAACATCATGGTATAGCTTAACCGAATATAATTTTCTTACTTGTTTTTAATTATATTCATAAATATAATATATATAATATATAATAATTTCCATGGTTAGTGAAGTATATTAAAAAATAATTATAATCGATTTAGTAAGTTTATAAAATTAGTTTATTTTCGTTTTATTAAAAATTCTTAAATAAATGATTCTCTAAAAATATAATTAGTAATAGGAGATAAGAAACTATTTTTTTCGTTGTTAAATCAATAAAATTTTTGTCTTTTTAAAGCAATTTTAAAAACCAAAAAGGGCTGGAAAAAAGCTAGAAGCTAAACCGAGAATTTCAAGATTAGAAGCAAAATTAAAAGGCTGCTTATGTTATTGCCGATTTAATGAATGTACCAAAAGTTCTTTTATGATAAAATATTAACACGTGTTCGTAGATAAAAAATTTTCTAGTTCTAAGGCACTGATCATATTTTATTTAAGTTTTAATAATTATTGCAAAAGATAAAAAAACAGAAATAAGAATGTTTTCAAAATTTCCTGATAAAAACATTTTATCGAAAGAAAAATACTCCTACTGGTGTATGATTAATATTGCAAATCATGTTCATAATAAACAATACTCATACGCAACAGTGCACTAAGTGTTGTTAAAAAATGTGATCTAATTTAAAGAAAATTTATGTAAAAGGCAAATAGAAGTGCTGTATTCGCCTGGCCCGATATATACAAACTCAAAATATAAATTAATTAAAACTTTAACTTTATTAAGTTATACTTTTGTGGAATTTTAAAAGAAAACTTAATACATTTTTTTCTGAAACAAATGTACTCTATTAAAGTAAAATTAAAGAACAGATTTATATGCATATTGTCTCTTATGAAAATATTTTCTTTACTGTGAAAGTATACTTTATATTTGTAAATATACGTTAACCATGACATTGCAAAATTGTAATACAAAAAGTTCTTGAAAACTGTTGTTTTTCGCATATGAATGAGGAAGATCGCTCAGACCATCTGTGTTGTATACTCGAATAAAGAAGAGATATAAAAAGTTTAAATTTTCTGTCAACATTTTTTCCTTTCGAAACATGTACCCAGAAATTAGCAGCTTTGACCTTAAATTAGATAATTTAAATTTTTCAGAATTTTTAATTTTAGGGTTATTGGTTCGAACCCAAAGAAAAACTGTTAAATAATTTCTTTTAAGGATCAGAAAGACATTTCATTTGTAAAAATGAAATGCTCAGATTTATTTATCAAACGTATATTTTCGTAAGAAATATGCTCACATAAAAAAAAATAAAGTAGCTTAAATATTTCGATATAGATTATCTATATCAATGGAGATTTTGTTGAAAAACTTTTATGTATAACCTTCATATATGTGAACGATATAAAAATCAAAAGAGTATATATATATATATATATATATATATATATATATATATATATATTTGTTGAATATATTTCAAAGTCAACAATTATTTATTTTAAATAAATAAAACAAAAATATTTTATCAATATGAAATTTCAAGTTGCCATATGGCCTACGGGTAAGAATTCGAAGATAAGCGTTCTAAGTGTGCTTATGTAGTAAGTATATAAAAATATTCCTTTACAGTTACCTATTCAACGTTTCAAAATTTTTGATTTTTTTTCAAGATAAATTCTAAGACTATTTTTCGAAGGCCAAGGCCAAAGACCAAATTCTCTACCTACAGTCTTTCAGTCACAAACCCAAGAGATATACTCATCGTTGTGCTAAATTTTGTTATCTATATTGCCTATATAAAATGTCTAAAACGCTAAATAATACATTTTTTTTATCAACATGCTCAGAAATTCCTCTCAATTCAAACTTTTTTTCATATTTTTTTTCTTAGAAAATACAGAAATATTTAATGAGTTCTGGTGATACGAACTCAGGCTTAACGGCTTGTGGTCTAGAACACTTCATATAAACTATTCAATTTCACAACTTTTCAATAGAAAAACATTTATATATTATTACATGTGAAATATAATCAATTTGGGCAAAGAAAATTGGAAAATTTTTTGAGGCTGCTCTATAAAATAGTTTATAAATCCGCCATTCTTCAACAGGTTTCGCTAAATTTCAATACCAAGATTTTCCAGACTATATGCTATATATATGTTGTAAACGAAATGTATTTATTAGACTATGGGCTTCAAAATATCCATTTCAAGCCAACAAACAGGCACTCGGACGGACAGACAAATATTCTCAAAATTTAATTTAATCATAATACATTTTAAGACTTTAGTGTAATATTTTATTTGAACAGTATAAGATAGAAAATTTATCGATAGTTCTCGATAAATAGTAAATTTAACTAATATTTTCTATAAAAATAAATTCGAACAAAATTTCACAAAAATTTTCTTAAAAAATGTAATTATAATTTTCTATACAAGGAAAATATAACAAGCATTTTACTATAAAAAGAAAATCTTAGCAACATTTTTCTATAAAAAGAAAAAAAATCGCAAATTTTTATAAAAAGAAAATGTAATGAAAATTTTCTATAAAAAAAAAATTAAACAAAAATTTTCTAAAAAAAACAAACAAAAAAAAATATTCTATAAAAATAATGTCGAACGTAAATTTGTTATTTTATGAAAATATTCTATAAAAAAAATTAACGAACATTTTTTATCAAAAGAAAATTTAATGAAGACGAAAAAAATGACGAAAAAAATTCCAAAAAAATAAAATTACATAAAAAAATTTGCCATGAAAAATTTCTTTAAAAAAACTTCATGGCAATTATCTGTAGAAAGAAAATTTTATAAAAAGAAAATTTAACGTTAGTTTTCCACAAAAAATATGTTAAAAAATTTTTCATAAGATTTTCTTTCTATGGACAAACTTCGCTCATTTTTTTTTTTCTTTTCATAAAATAATTTCTGTAAGAAAAAAAAAATTATAAATATTTGCTGTAAAAATAAAATTTCACGAAAAAAAGATTTAACGAAAATTTTATTAAAGGAAAATTTATGGAAAATTCCTTTGAAATGAAAATTGGGTGGGAATTTTCCATTCAGAGCACATTTAATGAAAATATTCATTAAATATAACGAGCATTTTCTGCAAAAGAAAAATTGCAGAACTGTTTGTATACAAAAAAATTTAATTAAACAAAATTTCTGTATGAATAAAATTTTGTTATGCAAAATAAAATAATATATATTTTATCGTTTCATGTTCGCAAAATATAATAGATATTTCAGGTTAACACCACATTTTGTAGAACTCTCCCTTTTTATGGTTTATGAAAAACTTTCTCTTTTTAAGTAATTTTTTCCTTAAAAAATATACCCCAAAAAGAATAATAAAACAAATTTCATTTTCAATCGCAAAAGAACAGCCAGCCCATACGTTATCAACTTATCTTTTGTTAATATCAAATGACCCTCATATCAAGTGTACAATGAATACCTCTCTCGGACTGCTATTTTTTATAAAACGACAATTTTATACTCGTATTAAATAAAGTACGATTGTATGTGTTTATATATATAAGTTTGTCATTTTATACGAAAGTGTTAAGATATACATCCAGGATCTCAAAATGAAAAATATTTGTGATTTTTATGATTAAAAATAACTTTTGAGAACATTTGTCTGTCCGCCAGTATGTTGAAATAGATTTTTTGAAACCCACAATAAATACATTTGTTTTTCAACAAATAAGTGACATACAGTCTCGAGAATCTTGGTAGTAAAATTCAGCAAAATCTAATCAGGGATGGCGTGGTTATAAAATTTTCCAATTTTCTTTGCCAAAATTGAATAATATTTTCTATTTCGTATGCAACAATCGGAGACTATAAGTGTTACAAGTTTTAAGAAAATAAACCAAATTTTAACTGCTATTTTTCATTTTATTTTATCATACAAAAATAAAAATTACTTTTGATTTTTCTAAATAAAAATCAAAACTGATAATCAGTTTCTGAGTTTTAAAATATAAATGAAAAATAAAAATCAAATGTGTGTTGAAATGTAGAGGAATTGGATACTTTATTAATAAGTTGTTGTTGGTTGTCTTTCATTGTTTATATTCGGTATATGTGAAAGAGGTATTCAATTATGGAATCCCTTCTATTCGATTTAGACTACAATGCTGGGAACTAAAGTCTCCTTAAGTTTTAAAATATTGGCCTGCATTTCGGCTGGTGTTTATTTCCTTTTCATGTGTTTTATGGTGGGTAAAGTTTTTCATAATATTGTTACCAAAAGAACATCTTTGCCAATCTATATCACAGGCTAGACGTCCGCACTGTGAAGGTTGAGGTGGGTGACAGGAAACTTTTTAAATTATTATTTTTTACGTTTTGGGTCTAAATTATCGATTTAAAAATCTTTATTTTGAGTTGCTCTGATCGTTGTCGGCTTTATTATGGGTCAAGTGGCTGAAGGTCACTGGAAATGGAATGAGTATATTGAAATACAATTGACTTCCGCATTTTTTACTGTTGTCTATGGCGTGTTTATATATTTATCAATTTTATATATATATATATATATATATATATATATATATATATATATAATGCAAAAGACTTATTTTATGTCACAAAAATCAAGGACTAACTTTTGTTTTTTGTGAGAGGAAATAAAAATCACAACTTGAGTTTTATTCAGTGTTGCCACTTTAGCATTTTTAAGGCTAAATTTTAGCCTTTTATTTTGCTTTTAGTCTCAAAAATTTCATTTTAACTTCTAGTTTTTTCTGGCCTATTTTGATTTTTAAAATTGCCTTAAAAGGGCTAAAGTGTTAGTATTTCAATAACGAAGAACATTATTTCTTATCTACTGTAACTAATTTTATATTTCCAAAATTGTCCGTTTACGCATTTTTGTGTATTTATTCGCAAAAGAAGATTATTGGTATTTAATAACAAATTTTGAATCCAGCGCTTCATTCTCCAAATAAAATTGCCTCAGCGAATGTTATGGAGTAACTAAATCGTTAATTAAAATATTTCTTTTACATACGTACTTCATTAACAATAGAAACTATTTATGAAAATAATTTAAAAAAGGATTTCACTAATAAGAAAGGTCATCCAAAAATTTAGAAATGCTTAAGAAAAAAGGAATTATAGTTAAAAAATATTACGAAAAATCACATCAAAACATGTGGTAATTTTTCATATGAAATATAATCCTGTATATATATAGGAATTTTTAGGCAGTTTTTCATTGAGTAATTTTGCTGGGTGCTATTTATAAACTTATTACAATTTCTTTGGAAAAAAATTAAAAAAAGACTAGAGAGAACGGGAAAAAATAAGTTTCTAAATTTAAAAAAAAAACGTTTTTTTCTATTCTTATTTTTTGGAGCATTTAGCTTAATTTGACCTTTTTTAAAGTTAAATTTACAAATTATCAATAATTGTTATTTGATATTCATAAAATAAGAATCGGAAATAAATTTTATTTTTGAGAAATAAAATAAAAAATCAAACATAAAAGCTTATTTAACAATAGCTTAAACAGCGCTATAGCAAATGTAATGGTGTACCTAGAATATTTTTAATAAATTTCCATTATATTGATTTTTTTTTTTTTTTTTTTGATCCAAAATTTTACAGATAATAATTATTTTTGGGCTCTATCAATAAAATATGTATATAAATATTTTTCTGTTGGAAAATTGAGATTGAGATTGGATCGTCTGTAGGAAGTGTTCTAGTCTACAAACCGTTAAGCCTGAATTCTCCAGGAGTACTTCAAAATTTCTGTTTTTTTGTAAAAAAAACATGAAAGTTTTCAGCATTAAAAAAACTTAATTTGACAGGAATTTCTGGGCATGTTGATAAAAAACCTTATTTAGCTTTGAGTTGCTGTTAAAACTAAATTAAAAATTAAATAATAAAACTTCTTCTTATATTCGCCAAGATTCGAACCCAAAAGTACACTTAAAAATTCTTAGCTTCGAGTTCTTACCACCTAGGGAATTCTCATAGAATGCCACTGATTTTTTTTATATATGAGTGTATTTCTCAGAAAAGCACACATTTGACAATTAAGTCTGAGTATGTGAGATACTTTTTCTTAAAATATGATCATTTAACTTCACAGCAAAAAGCCGAGCAAGTGCTTGCAAAAAAGAACTTCTCCACCACTGCAGAAGTAGAACTAAGTGCACATTTTACACTTTTTTGGAAGTTAATAAAAAATACTGCCAAAAAGGTGAAAATAAATATAGGGGGGAGTTTTTAAAAAGCTGATAAAAAAAATTAAATAATTTCGTTTAAGGATTAGAAAAACTTTCTAGTAAAAAATAAGAATTATTTGACAACTTCTTTCAAGTATTTAAAAAAGTTTATTTTTCTCTTTTACTTAAAAGTAAATTGGGCTTCTTCAAAATCCCTTATTTTAATTTCTTTAACTGCGTATATTTTTGCTTTTTTTAAAAAAATATTTATTGTTACGTTTTCTTTTATAAATAGATTTTGTTTAGTAAATTCACTCCTTTAAAAAAAATATATAAATTTATAAAATATATAAATTATAAATTATATAAATTTGAAGAATTTTGCTCCTTAACTCCGTAAATATTGACCGGATGAAACTAATGTTAAGATAAATGGAAGATAATTTTAATCGACATCTATAGATGTTTCGTCTATCTAAATTGGACAAATAGTTCTCGAGTTATACAAGTATGAACACTGAACAAGATGTTCATATTAGTTATACCACTAAAAAAGAATCCTTACGTCATGAAAAAAAGTAAAAGCAAATTCATCTTTAGCACGTCAAATTCCATCTAGTCTTAATAGTTTGTTTGACGAAGAAAAATTTTTTTTTCTTTTTTTTTCTTTTTTTTTTTTTTTTTTTTTTGCCCACCAGTCTATCTCCACTTGACATAGATATACTTAGTATTCACTTAATCGTGAATCAAATCAAGACTTGTGCAACAATTTCGATGATACTTATTTTCTTTTTAACACTGCCAGCTTTACGCTGAAGAAAAAAAAAACATATTTTTAGCATTTTCACTTTTTAAAAGAACTTTTAAGAAAAAAATTTTCAATTTGACAAGAAAATTTTTCGGACACTAATCCGAAAATATTCTGCATAAAGAAAGTGTGTTAGGATGGCTTGAATGCATTTTTAGTCCTCATCTTTTGGTGAATCATTTATATAAATCGTACATATCATTCCTGTGTTATGATAAAATATACTCATGTAAGGGCCTTATTATGGGCGAAATATGAGACACGCTCATAAAAAAATGCAGACCTGATGGAAAAAATCTGAAAGCAGATTCGTGTTTAGCATATCAAAATCCATATAGTCTAATCATTCGTCTTTAAGGTAGGATTTTTTTGCCGACCAGTGTAATTTAAGAAAAATGCATTTATATTTAAATCTTATCCCTCTTCGACTTTTATTTATTTTAAATACTACTTAAGTTGTATTAAGACAAACAAATTTTTTTGCAGACTTAAAAAATTTTAATTTTTTTTTAAATATCCAGCAAAGATTTAGTAATGGCATGTAACTAGTTATGGATATAGTTACATTTCAATGACAGCCATATACTAGTTGCAATACATACAATTAGTTTAGTAACTACTTATATATAATCCGATATATAATTATTCAGTTGCGATCAGATTTTTGAAAACACTACTTTCTATTGATTTTTTAATTCGGTCTACAAATTCATAAATTTAAATAAGGGATAGATATCGGTAAAACAAAGTTGCATATGAATTATTTTTTAATTTAAAATAGTTTTTAAGATATTTTATTTGGTTATTATTTATTAAGTTTTTAAAATCTGTAATTAAAATTAATAAAATCATTTTTAAGTTTAAAATAAAAATTAAATAAAAAATAGACAGTAAGAAAAAAAAAAAACAGGTGGAAGTGCTATATTCGGCTGGGCCGAAACTTTTATACCCTTCCTATAGTCTATTTAGCATAAATATAAAAATTCATTAAAAATTTAATTTTATTATATTTCATTTTGGTTGAATTTACAATTATCGTGAATTTAGTAAACTACATGTATTTATAAAAAAAATAAATGAATAAAAAAATTAAAGCAATTTTAAATAATGGATTCAATGCATAATAATGTTATCAAAATGCTTGCTTTACTGTAAAAGTATACTTCATACTTAACTTTGTAAATGGACGTTAACCATGACATTAGAAATTTGTAATATAAAAAGTCCACGAAAAATGTTTTCTTGGGCACATGACCTAGGCAGATCCTGAGCGATCTGCCCAGGTCATATGCTTTGTTGAAGAGAAGAATAAAGAAGATTTATAACATATTATACATTCTTTTCCAAATTTTCTTCCAACAAGTTCTTTTGAAGCATATATCTAGGAATTGGCTATTTTGAACTTGAATTTGGTATTTTTAAATTTTAGAATATTTAACTTTAAAGCCTTGACAAAAATGTTAAATAATTTCGCTTAAGGATTAGGAAAACTTTTTAGTTAAAAATAAGAATTCCTTGACAACTTCTTCTAAGTATTTAAAAAAAAGTTTATATTTCTCTTTTACTTAAATGTAAAATGGGCTTCTTCGAAACCCCTCGCTAAAAATATCACAGAAGCGTCTGGTTGTAAGACACAAATCCACCAAACATGCATAATGACATAATTATTATCTATATTTTAAAAACCTAAAATACTATTAAAGTAAAGTAAAAATTAAAGAAAAATAAAAAATCTCGTATAATCAGAGTTACTTGTCAAACGTATATTTTTCATAACAAATATGCTCATATTTAAATAAAAAATCAATAAATAAAAATCAATTGTATACTGCGGGGATATGAACAATGGCTTCAAAATTTGTAATCTAGAACACTTTCACTAGACTGTTATACGAGGGCGGATCAATAAGTCCGTGAGATTTAGCCCCTAGTGACTATTTCCTATTTCCAAACCTAAAGAAATGGCTCGTTGGAAAGAGATGCAGCTCCAACGATGAAATTATTGACCAAACAAAATTTTAAGGACCTCGTAAAATCCTATTTTTTACGCAAAGTAAATGACGACACTTGCTCAAAATTTGACAGTAGTCTATTAACAGGTGGTAATTGATGAGAATAATGTTGCATTTCCTATAACTGCGAGGGAAGTTCGAAAAGTCACGGACTTATTAATCCACGTAGGGAACACAGTTAGTGTAGTAGTGTAGTATAGTTATGTAGTCATGTTTGTACTTTTTCCGCCAGTACAGTTTTACCTGTTTTCTTTTGTTTTTCTGTTGCAGGACATGTGTTCTTCTACCGTGCAACATCTACAAATGAGAACAAAGTAAAGAAAACTCCAAGTGTAAGTATTGTAAGCAGACAACAACGAAATCATGTGATCATTTTTCAACATCAACACTGTGGCTTAAAAATCTCCTAAGACACTTCACCAGATTTATTTTAAAAGCATAAAACACATTTTCTTATTATTCTAAGAAAAATTTAATTAACATTTTTTAAACAAAATTAATAACACAGGTCGTGAATAATATATTGCAGATATTGTAGGTAAAGTAGTCATTTCATTCACTAGAAACATTTCGGTTTATCTCCATCACTTCTTACTTTTAACCCATTGACGACCAAAGAAAATATGGTTATCTAAGGAATTTTAGGTTGTATAATTTTCTGTGTAGTAGATAGAGCGAATTAGTCATTATGTTTTATAGAGAAAAATTCCTCAGAGAATCATATTATTTGGTGGAAATATTTCTTTTAACTTTAATATCCGGTCTAAGGAATGAAAATGAAAAACTAATTTTTATTTTCTTCCTTTTCCTGTTGTAATTTTTTCTTTGTGTTTAATTTTTCTTAGTTGAAAAATTAATTTAAGGGGGGTTAAGTTTCCTTTTTTACTCACACCCCTGTATACACGCTTGTCAGATAGAAAATTTGGGCGAATAAAATTGGAAATATTTTTGGGGCTTCTCCTGACAATCGTTTATAACTTCGCCATTCCTGAAAGGATTTCTCTGAATTCCAATACCATAATTCTTGAGACTATATGCCTCATATTTGCTGAGATAGAAATGTATTTATTATACTATGGGCTTGAAATATCTATCTGAACATTAGGAGTTATTTTCAATCATAACGATTATAAATATTTTCAGTTTAAAATACCGTATGTATATTTTAAAATTATCATATAAAATTACAAACTTCTATATACCCTTCATTTTGTATGAAGGTTATAAAAATCATTTAGGATTCTGCGACGATATGAAGGTTTGTAGTCCAGAATACTTTCACTAGATTATATATATCGATAAAAATTATATTGAAAAATAATTATATATACCCTACATATATGTGAACGGTATAAAAATCAATTTACAACACTATATATTTAATATATTTCAAATTGAACATTTTTTTAAACAAAATAAAATAAAAGCATTTCATGAATATTAAATTTTAAGTTGCCATATGACCTAGGGAGTAAGAATTCGAAGCTAGGAGTTTCGAAGGGTGCTAATGGCATATAATACAACTAGACATTTATGTGAGAGACAAAAACCTAATTCAGTTGTCAAAAACCGGATCCATGCAACAACAACATACATGTAGTTACATATATTTTATTTTTGTGTTTTGAAAAAAAATTATAAATTTTTTGAAAATTTATTTTGAACTGCCTCTAACATGAACTTCTATTTGTATTATATGGTTAATTGTTTCGAATCCTCGTAAAAAAAAGAAATTTTTATTTAATAAATTTCAAGAAGAAATTTTTTAAGTATATGTAAGAAGATTTTTGATAGTTTCTTATCTGCTGTTTCAGAATTTTTGATATATATATTTTTTTTCAAACTAAACTATAAAACAGCTTCCGATGTCTTGGATAGGGATCAAACTCAGTCATAAACCAAAGCGGTTGAATTTTATTATCTTTATTGCCTATATAAAAAGCCTAAAATGCAACTCAGAGCTAAATAATACTTTTTTTATAAATAACACATTAACATGCTAACAAGTTCTTGTACAATTAAAATTTTTGGTAATTAAAATTTTTGGTAATGAAAATTTTCATATTTTTTAAGAAAAACAGAAATATACAGGAGCCCGGGGATACAAACTCAGGCTTACCGGTTTGTAGTCTAGGACATTTCCACTAGACTATTCATGCTTATAACTTTCCGCTAGAAAAATATTTATATATTGCTGCATTTAAAATAGAAAATATTATTCAATATGAAAAGAAAATTTGAAAAATGTTTGAGGCTGTTCTAAAAAATCGCGTCATTCCAAAACAGATTTCAAATAAAAATATTCTCAAAATTTATTTTTAATCATAACAATCACGAATATTTTTAATTCTGAGGTCCTGGATGTATATTTCAAGACCTTAGTATAAAATGACAAACTTATATATACCCTTCGCACACTTTATACACATATATGAGAGTTTTGTGTATGTAATAGTAGCAACTTTTTTCCGCTTATAACTACTAAAATACTGAACGTATTTTAATAATTTTAATTCCGCACATCTATGAAGGAATACGTTTCTAGTGGATTGTTTTTTATTAAAATCGGATGTACACTGTGAGCGTAAAAAGGATTACAGGAAATATATTTCTCTTTTAATTATATAGATTTATATAAATGGGATATTAACGTATTTAGTTATACCATACATCACTATGCAAATTTATTATTTAAGCATACATTTAAATTCTTTAAAAGCTAGACTTAGTAGGTTTATAAAGGGCTTTCCTTACGTATTAACAATTTTTACATTTTTGGAAACCTCATTAACATTAACCTCATTATAGCGGGTAACTGGCATATTTTTTTTTTTTATTAAGACCGACCCGCTACTCCAATTTACTGCTTTATTTGTATAAAATCGAAAGATCTACAATCAACAAAACTTAATTTTTTCATCGATCTTTCATAGAATTAATGGCCTTACCATATATATATATATATATATATATATATTTTTTTTTTTTTTTTTTTTTTTTTTTTAAAAAAAAAATATTTAAATTTTTTGACTTAAAACAGTCTTGCCGAAAAAGGATATTTGAATGACAGCATAAAATCAAATACATTTTTTTACCAACTACAGACGTAATACTAACTGTTACGTCTGTTTGTCTACTTATCATCATTCAACAGATAAAAGTGTATACTCCTTTAATATATATATATTTTTTTCTTTTTTATGTTCATACCCTCATAAAGCTTCTTTATGTTTTGCTTAATAAAACAAATAAATACCTTTATAGGAAGAATAAAAGTTCGAACATAAAAAAAGAGATTTTTGCCAATCACTTAAGAGAAACCTTGTACTCTTTTAAGTATAAAAAAATTCTACACTAAACCAAATCTGGACATGCGTATTGTAAAAGTCTACACCGCCAGTCAGCTGCTACAAAAATTGTTGACATATAACTTTTTTTATAAAATTTAATTTCACTAGTTTGTCATACAAATGAAGCGTGAACAGGTGAATTAGACGGTAGGTTGTGAAAACCTGATATAAACATAGCTAAAAACATGTGTGAGTGTTTAAAGAAATTTAAGGAAAATTATAAATAAAAACAAAAATAAATCAATAGAATTTTAGTCAAAATTTTAAAGAATATAATTAAAAGTGAACTTATTTTCAATAAAAAAGCTATAGCAAGTAAAAACATAATCAAAAGAATACTAGAAAGATTTTATATATTAAATAAAAAACCAACAATAATAATATAATCAAAATATAAACAATGTGTACTATGTAATCCACATACATCTATATACAAATATATACAATATAAAGAGGATTTTACGCATGAAGTATATTATATACAATAAAAAATATAAATACAAGGATAATTGCAATAGTAGTGGCAGATGTGAACTGAAAAGAAAACATCATCTATTTATTATAACTTTCTTTTCTATATAAAATATATATTTACACACACAAACCCTTACCAATAATTTCAATTACATGTATAGTGTGTATATAAAAATATAGTATATAATTTAACTTTTGTAAATATGTAAATAATAAATAAATTTTATTATATATATAATAAAAATAACAAAAATATCTTATTTTCGAAAAAAAAAGAAATAAATAAAAATAAAAATAAAAAATAAAACCAAAAGTATATAACAAGGAATTGATGTTTACATAAGTAGTTGAAATATATGTATTATAGTATGTAAAATAAAAAAAAAAAAAATGAACAACATTAAAGTAGAAAAATTCCTTTAAAGCATTTAAATTACAACAAATAATTGTAATATAAGAAAAATAATTGTCAAGTTTTGTTTGGTATAATTTGGACTAAAAAAGAAACAAATAATTATACCGAAAAAAGTATTAAGAACAAAAAAGGTGTGTTAAAGTATTTAGAAGTATAACATAACCAAAACCAACAAAAATAAATATTTCTTTCTTTTTATATATACTTTACTTGAGCTTTGGACCAATCTTTACAAATAGTAAAGAAAAACCTAACAAGAAAAAAAGTAACTACCAGAAACCCACTATTAAAATACACAAACAACAAGCAACCAATAAAACAACCATCATTAAAAGGTAAGTGAAGCATCTATATCTTTAGTATAACAAACGTGACCAGAGAAACATTTTATGCAAAAAGCGGGGCTTTGAAAAGTTTTGTAAAAACAGAGCGATTTTTTGGTTCACATCTTAAATCTAAATCTGAATTAGCTGTTTTCACAAACCCTAGCTTCATGACCCACTTGAGAACGATAAACCGAAAATTTGTAGCAACTAATTATGTATATCCTTAAAAAAATCAAAAGTTTGAAATAAATTTCATGTTTGAATCCAAATTGGGATTCAATTAAGAACAGCTTGATATCATAAATTGTTTTTAAATAATTTTTAAGAGTAATTCCAATTTAAGTTTAACAAATTTTGACCTTTGTTTACCGATTTAGATAAAATTTGGTGCATGTGTAGAGGAAGATACAGATAAATATGTCTCAGTTTTATTTTGATAACTGTGGCAGCTCTATAGCTCTGAAGGTGATTAACATATTTATTTAACTGACCATAACTTTTGTTACATAAAAGATACAAAAATAATATATAAATATAAATTTTGCAGTGGATTTGTCAAAACTTATGTTTTAAGATGCCATATAAAAATTTTGAAGCTATTTACTTTAATATATGTCATGTTTACTCATACTGCAAAATATATATATATATAGGTATATATATATATATATATATATATATATATGTATATATATATATATATATATATATATATATTTTGCAGTATATATATATATATATATATATATATATATATATATGTATATATATATATATATATATATATATATTTTGCAGTATATATATATATATATATATATATATATTACCGATTTAGATAAAATTTGGTGCACGTGTAGAGGAGAATACAGAGGCATGTAAAATAAATTTGTCTCATTTTTATTTTGATAACTGTGGCAGCTCTATAGCTCTGAAGGTGATTAACATATTTATTTAAATGACCATAACTTTTGCTACATAAAAGATGGATTTGTCAGAGATTGTGTTTTAAGATGCCATATAAAAATTTTGAAGCTATTTTCTTTAATATATGTCATGTTTACTCATATATATATATAGTATAATAGTTTCAACAAATTTGTTCGAAAAAACAAGTAAAAAGCCTTCTGTCAGTCAGATTCGATCATTCCATACCCTACATCATGGGGTTTTAATATTTGTGGGGAGGATCTTTCATGAGACCTATGGTCAATTGTCGACCGGCTGTTATAAGATTTGATGGTGTAAATTATACTACCATTTAAATTACATTTATTATGAGCTTGATATTACTTTCGGGTTTTATATGGAAGCTATAGTCACTAGGTTTTCTACCCATATAAAACTTATTCGCGTCAAATATATTGTTAAACTAGCAATTATATTTTACTTACGCACTTTAAAGCGATTTTAGGAAAGTTTTCATCATCTCTTCTAAATTTTCTTTATTTTTTTATACGCCCTTATACGCGTTCATGCTACAATTCTAAATTTGAAATAAGTACGAAGAAAATAAATAAACTTAAGTTATATGATTTCACCTAGTGGTTTAGTGAGTGGCTACGACTTTTGATGTGCTGAATACAAGGAAAATATATCTAAAATTGTTTAATTTCATCTTAATAAAACATAACATGTTTTCTTTTTAATTCAATTACTTGTAGCATTTATTCTCCAGATTTTTCAGATATATCTTTTTCTATAAAAATTAATTACCAACTGGATTATTTTTAAATTTTTTTTATGTATGACTTCTAAAAAAATATTTTAAAGTACCTTTATGAAATTTTTCGCAATATCTCTCTACAAGAATTTAAAGTTTATAATCACAATTGAGCACTGCTAATGCCTTCTTAAATTCGCTTTTAATTGAATCCAATTCCTTTAAAATTTCCAAAATTCTCTGTAGTTAAAATAAGTAACTAACTGTTGTATATCACAAGTGTCATCAATGTCTTTTCATGATATCTTGTCGCATTTTGTGTAAAGTTGTAATATGACAAATTGTTTTGCAAATTGTTATTAATGTAGTCAAAATTTATTTTGACTGCATTTTCTAGTAAGTTCAAAAAAGTTAAAAAAATAAATGAAATTTTTTTATATTCGTAGAAGATATTTGAAATTAATGGCAATAAGATTTATTACGAAAATTGTGTGCTATATTTTATTTATACGCACACCTTATTTTTGAGTTGTTTGCCAAAACTTGTAAAAACAAGTCATATTTATTATCTAAGTTTCACCAGAATTCTCTCTGAGGCAACAAAATTTCCTACACCAAAAATCTTTATTTCATTCTAACATTCCTAAAAAAAAATCCGATTTCGCGGGTAAACTCGAAACTTTTTTTGCCAAATTATGCCAGACTTGAGATTATCAATCACTGCACAGTAATTTTCTATTCATAAACCTGTAATTTTTTAATTTTTAAAAGTAAATGAACAATAGCTTGCTTTTATAATCTGTAGAATATTTTCTATTATGTTAGTTAATATGAGCAGTGTTGCCAGGAGGTGAGAAAAAAAGAGGTTATATTAAAAAAAGGCCAGAAAAGGCTAAGTAACCCATATATTTATTTTATTTAAAAACTCGTTTTTATTTTTTGTTTTCATTAGCTTTTAATATTTTTTAAAAGACATTGTAAATTAAAAATGAAACATATAACGGCTGTCAGCAAAATGATGCAATGAAAAATCACCCACATATGAATGTTTCATTAGAAAAATTACCTACCCAATGTTTTGAAATGATTTTTTTTTAATATATATGAATACATATAGTTTCTGTGGTTAATTAAGTTTATTAGAATTAAGTATGTAAGTCCATAAAATGAGCTAAGTTACATTTGATTTGTAGAATGAAGCGCCGCAGGGTAAAAATTTTGTTAAATATAAATAATTTCGATTTTTTATGCGAATTGATACACAAAATTGCTTAAATTGATGATTCTGTAAAACTAAAATTAGTAAAAGCATGTAAGAAACTTTAGCCTTTTTAAGGCAGTTTAAAGAATCAAAAGTAACAAAAAAAAAACAGCTAGAAAAATTTACAAGCTAAGACGAAAATTTTGAGGGTAAAAGCGAAATAAAAAGGCTATATTTAGCCTTAAAAAGGCTAAACTGGCAACACTGAATATGAGTTAAATCCACTGCAAATTATTTGGCAAACTCTCTTTGAATTTGAAATCTATTGTTATTTGATCACATAAGTTCAAACATAATTAAATAATTTATTGCATTTAGAGGAATGAGGATAGTAACATTAAAGCCATTATCTTAAAGGTTTAATGTAAATACATTCATTACTTTAAACCATAATAATAGAACACTATCTGGGGTTAAGGGTTAATTTTCTGGAAAGACAAACGAGCGAACATAATAAGGTCACCGTACAATGATGTGCACTAAATGATATATTATTTAGTAATATCTCCTTCAGCAGCATACAAATTTTCATTGTAAAAGATTATTTGGATTCTGATATATTAATAAAAAAAACGAAAAAATGTAGTGCATACAATTCAGCTAATTAAAAACCAAACTAATGGGTCAATCTCTTTAAATTTTTGACTTTGTTAAACGCTCTTTATTCAAGTTTTAAATTTAAAAGAAAAATTAATTTTGATCGATCTTAATAAAATATTAAATATTTTCTGAAATACCCTCCATAAGATTTTTATTGTGTTTTTGATTACTTTTCTGTTGGAATAGGTACACTTCTTTTTACACTCTATTTTATTTTTTGGTCAGCTCTAAGTATTCTTTAAATATTATTTTTTATAATACATTCAAAATTGACTGAGTTCTAGACAGTTTAGTGGATTGTCCTCCTTTGGTACATAGCAGCACCATTTGTTTAGTACCACTCATTTACTTTTCTTTTGTCATATTGAGAAGAGAAATCAGACAGAAAAATTAGAATTCGTTATGTTTTCTAATTATAAGAAACAATATTTTCTGACTGCACTCATGTATGCATTTCTCTGTTGAAAATCTCATTTGTTATGAATAAAGTGCTTTTTTCCACACATGTATAAATCCTCTTTCGTTTACATATTATAAACTTTCTTTACTTT
Source organism: Protocalliphora azurea (assembly GCA_932274085.1). NCBI lineage: Eukaryota > Metazoa > Arthropoda > Insecta > Diptera > Calliphoridae > Protocalliphora > Protocalliphora azurea. Next base: position 113,454,288 of record OW026521.1, read on the forward strand.
GCGGGTCTTAGGCCATCTTATTTTAACCCTTCTGATAAAAGATACATAGAAATTTAAATAATGAGCCACATTTCATCCAGAAATGCTTATATTTTGTCTTAAAATTCGTATTATTTTGTCTGCAATTCTGGAGTCTATAAATCAACTTTTTCTTTGGTTATAAGGATTCTCGTAAACTCTTTATATTTTTTGTAACTGAAAAAAATGTATTTGCAGACTCTCCTGCGTTTCTAGCAGTTGTTTTGTATGTTCAACATAAGTTTCAATAATAAATTTGGATTATGTGTTTGAACGAATTTCGTTATATTTTCATTTAAAAAGAAATTAATTACGTTATTGTAGTATTTAGAAAATAATTACAATAATAATATTCTAAATAATAACAAATGTACATAAGGTAACGGTACTAATTTTTCTCACGTATAATAAAAGTTAAAAACCTTAAAGTGTATGCGGATTTTTTTTCGTGCGCAGTCCTCAATTCCATTTAATTTAAAAAAAGGATTTAGTAAAAAAATGCGTATATACCAACTCAGTTTTATTAACAACTAAGAAATCAATTGAGTAATCATGATGACAGTTTACAAAACTATTACGGTTATAATAGTAAATTGCATATATATATTTATGGCATGTTATGTTCAGCCAGTTTGGTGGTATAATTAATTCCGTCCGTACATCTGGCGTAGATATCATGTTTTGTTATCCCTTGGCTACATCTGCAGACATCCGTAAATAAAATTTTAAAAATCCAATACATAAGATTTGGTTTTATATTGATTTATATTGAATTTATGCACACGGTTCTATTTATTTTTGAAATTTATGACTAAAAATAAAATCTAGGCAAAGTTCTCCATTTAAAATTGTATAAATTATATTCCACAAAGTTGCAAACTTTTTGTCAAAAAAAAAAAAATAAAAATTATTTCAAATATACTAAATTTAGCGAATATTTTATGACAGTTATATTGGTTGCAATTGCGCAATATTTTTACACAATAGTTGATGATTATCTTTACAGTAATATAAAAATTTTCAAAAACTAATAATAATCAGCTCATAATTCATCATTTCCTACAGTGCACTTGTAGAGACCAGAATATTAATTAAAAAAAAAAAAATTAAAAATATTTCAATATTTTGTCCGTATTTAGCTCTTCAACACGCATCGTTTGGAAGATCTTCCTACATCGAACATTTAACAAGGAATACTCAGTGGAGAAAATGACCATTGTTACAAAAATTTTTAAATTTTTAATTTTAAAAATCCTCATATAAAAAATTATAAATTTTTCAAGTAAGCTTACCTTGTACATCTTATATCAATTTAATTAATGTGTAAGGGTTACAGTGAAAGAAAATCCAAATTATTTATATTTACACTTAAAAAACATTTATATGAATGTTACAGAAAACTCAAACAAATGAATAGAATAATTACTAAAACCCGGAATGTCTGGTCACGTTAAGTATAACTCACTTTTGAATTGGGTTATCAACATCATCATCATCATGCTCATCGTAGTTGTAGTCATTCAACATTAATATCTCATCTATGTACTCATTATATTAAGTTACATTGAATAGCTCCTTGAAACATTTCATTATTAAGTAATGATAAATAGTAGACCGAAAATTTAAAAATTATGCAGGAAAAAAATAACATTTTCAAACATCTTCTGAAAAATATCTTCCAAATTATCAAATTGATAATTTGAAATCGTCAATTAATCGTCAATATCAAAACTTAAAATCATTAATATGAAAATTTTTTTTATTTGTGATTAAATTTTAAATTAAAAAGTAATTGGATTAACTTCATAGTTTCGTCCTGTTATTAAAGTCTAGTAGTATATAATAAGTAACAAGATTTTTGTATGTCTTTCAAATAAAAACTAAAAACTTTTTATACAGTTTAGTTACATAATTATTTCACAATAAAATACTCGTACCTATAAGTTGAAAAAAATATAAAAAATATATAAACAAAAAATATAAATTATTCCAAAGTGAACCAAAATTATACAATAATTTTTTGATGCGTATTAAATATGGAGAACTGCATTATACTTTTTCGATAAAGCATAAATTAACAATTCTATAATGATTTAGAAATGAAAAAACACTTCGGACCATGTTTAAATTAAATCTTAAATGAGCTTCGGAAGTTAAAAAGATTTTTGTTTGTGCTAAAACACTTTCAAACAAATTTCATGAAGATGCCTCAAACGTAGTTTATAATTAATTCCGTTTTTTTTTATACGAATTTTGTGCTCAATATGTACACAGTAGACCGGTCCAAAATTCGTTTTTGCAAGCTCTACTTAAACGTGCATAAAATTATGAAAAGCGACATCATTCAGAATATTTCGGTCAAATTTCAAATTCCTACGATGATTGGAACAAGATGGCCTTATAGACATTTATGTCGATGATTTCAGAATAAATTTTCAAATATTTTTCCACCAAAATTAACGATGTATACATCAAATGATAGCTAAAGAAAATTAAATATACCCATATTTTGTAATTTTTTAAAAATTTTCTACGAAAAATTAATTATGAAACTTATGTATTACACTCTTCATAATGCAAGTAACCTAGTTTCTGATAAATTTCTACACACGATAGGCGAGGTAATGCAATCTGGGCTGCGAGAATAGGGAAAAACTGGGGTCTAAAACCGGTAATTGTATATTTGATATACACATCGGTTGTGAGACCCATGCTCCCTTATGGGTGTTCGGTATGGTGGTTCAGAGATGTGCTTCAATTGGCATTACGGGTGCCGCGAGAAGTACATCTCAGGCTACACTGGATATCATTCTCCACCTTCTTCCAATTGTGGAGTTCGTGAGAGAAATGGCTGCGCGGATCTTATTTAGACTGAAAGAATTGGGATTAATAGGGAGCTTCGCAGCGGGGCATGTTAGCATACTTAATAAAGTCAAGTTTGATAGTCGAACATTATCCTCGGCCACCCAAACGGATTATGTCGTTACTATAATTGACTTCGAGGCTACTCCCGTTATTGAAATCCCTAGTAGGGACCTCTGGAAAGGAGTGGAAAAGCTCCATGGAGGGTGTGGTATCTTCACAGATGGCTCGAAGATGGAAGTAGGCACAGGGGTGGGTGTTTACTTCATGTGAACAGTTATCACACGATCTTTTATATTGTCTGATAGTTGCAGCATTTTAAAGGTAGAAATTCTGGCCCCAGCATTACTGGATCAGAATGTTGAGAGGGGCACTTAGGTAACTATCTACGTGGATAGACAGGCAGCACTAATGGCAATGACAAGTTACTGTGTCAGGTCAGGTCCAGATTGGTGCTTGAGTGCAGAAAGAAATTCAGAAGGCTTATGGATGCCTACAGAATAAGACTCTGTTAGGTTCCTGGTCACTGCGATATTCTCGGCAATGAAATAGCCGATGAGCTAACTCGTAAGGGCTCGGAGCTGGATAGGTCTTTTGTGGAGGTATCGGTTAGTATTCCAATTAGGTCGTATTTCATGGCCATAAGCGAATGGATTCTCTAAAGAACGAATCATGCTTGGAGGAGTAGTATGGACTGCAAGGCAGATTCGATGCATCTTTTGGGCATGAGTCGTGGGAATCTAAGGGTCATTGTTGGTATGATTACCGATCACCTCACCCCAATAGGGAATATGACCAGTAAGTGGGACACTGGCATGTCAGACTTTTGCAGGACGTGAAATGATGTGGAGGAGCTAGAGACAGAGGAACACATTCTCTGTTATTGTGTAAGACTTCATCGTAGTAGACTGAAGTAGTTTGGAAGCCATATTCTATACGAACTGGAGGAGGTTACGGGTAGTGAACTCGACAATTTTATAGGGTTCGTAATGGGAATAAAGTAGCTTAAGGATAGTCGGGGTTGATTGATGAGTCTTGGGTTCCACACTTTTAATTTAATTTATTATATTTCGTTTGATTTCTTTCTACTTTCTTGCTGGACTGAATAGTCTCTGGGTGGAGGCGTGAAGACGCCGCCCTTCCTAAACTAACCTAATGAAAGTAGCAAATAACCTAACTTTTCAAAGGATCATAAGTTCTCGCAGAACAAACAGATGATTGCTTAAAATTTTGCAAAGCGTTTCTTTCAAATAAAGATTACAAGATTTTGTAACTATTTCCATTCTCGTTTACAAACCTTAATGACGATATACCATTTTAAAGGTTCATTTAATTCTCATCTCTGCTCTTAAAAGTTTTTTAAATATTTTTTGCAATTATGTATTTATAGATTTTTGCGATTTATTGAGTTCCAATATTTTGACTCATGATTATTGGTGTCAAAAATAAATATGTAATTAATATTTGAAGCTGTGCAAATAATCTTGAAAATTATAAAATATGTGTAATAGTTTTTAAAATTAAAAGTGCATAGGAAGTTTTCTTTTTATATCAGAAACAAATGTTGTTATTTTAAGGAATTACCACAATCTTTTCTACACATTTCAACAACAAAGCAATTTTTTCAAAATATTTTACAAAAATAACTACGATATTATGCATTTGAGCGTAAAAAAGAATCCCTTTATCAGTCGATTTAATGATGTTCTTCTATCTGTCTAGCTGTCTCTCTATGTAAACCTATTGAAATAAGTACGAAGATTAATTTCAATAAAACGACAAAGCCTTTGGAAATGATCGATCCATTATTTCACCACTCCATATTCATCCCTATATCAATTATTGAATCCCGGTGTAATGCCAAATTTAAAGAAGTTCCGATACAAGGTGTATTTTTGCTATTTCGAAAATTACAATTTCACATGTATACACATCTGTTCAATATAATAGATACACCTAAGTTCGCTTTATATAAAAAAATACTTATTTTAAATAATTAAGAAAGTAAAAAGAAAGCCAAAACAAATCATAAATAATATTTCATTATATGTTAAGTGGACAATTGCATTACTATGTACGCAATTTTGATGTTCATAACAATAGGTACATTTAAAAGAAAAATACATAATTTAAAAACTAATTAAGTTGTTATTAAAAACTATTAAATAGTGTTAAACAAGGACGAATATTCTGCACATATATGTATTCGTCTGAGCATACCAGGCATCAACTTCCAACAAGTATCAATGGAATCTAATACCACATTTTTATGTTTTCCCCTATAATTCATCTCTATTTTTGAAATTTTTTTTCAACAGTATTTTCTTCTAATCATTTCACAATTTATTTATAGTATTTAGATCCGAAGATTGACTTAGGCAGCTTTAAACGTGAATATTATTCTGGGAGAACTTATTCTTTACTAATCACGAACTGTGTTTGGGTCATTGCTCGAATATTCTAAATCAGTGGCATATTCTCTACGGCATATGGAAAGAATAACAATCTACAATATGTCACTGTACCCATCTGCGTTCATTGTATTACCATGGTGATTAATAGCATTGAAATCATTCACAAAACTTTATATTCCCTTCTCCCTGTTAAACAGTTATCTTTGTGAATTTAACGTGGAATTTTTTCACTTTATAGCGGCGGACACTTCTTTGATAGAACTTTTCAAACAAATTAGTGTGGGTTTCATCACTAAAAAATATGTTTCTCCATTTTTTTTTTCGCCTTCACATTCAGACTAAAGTAAATGTTCTTTAACACATTCTAGCCATATATTTAAATTCTGTATACGCATTAATGTAACTTTTCTGGCAATTCTTCCCGGCAATTTTTGTCTTACACAAGACGAAGATGAACTAAATGGCATTTTCAATTTTAAAGTTGTTTATAAATATAGTTTTTAACATTAATTTTTTTTTTCTTTTTTGTAAATTCATTGTTATATTAAAAAATGTGTCTACATCTATTGTTTAAGAACGATTAATATTTCATTATTTAAATATCATGTAATTGATCATAGACAATAAAAGCTTAAAGAAAGAATCCTTTATATAGCTTCCAACGCAGTCACAGAACACATTTTAAGAAACCATAAGCAAGTAATATGTCTAGGAATATTTTTTTTTTTTTTAATATCACTTGGACCTCGAGTGATTCCACCAAGCATAGAAATAATAATAAAATTTTAGTCTTAAGTATATAAAACTAATGTGTAAAATTTGTTGAAAGTGAAAGGTCTAAACAAAAAATCGTTGACTTACAAAAGTGTGTCGTGATGCATTCATCTAACTTTGGCGAGATTTTACATGTTTCATGTTCTAACAGCAAAAATTTTCAAACATTTAATTAGTTTTATCATTTCAGTATTTCTTAGTTCGCTAATTGTTTTGTTTAGTATTTTAGTAAACTTTTTAGAGTTAGTTACATATATAGAACTAAATTCAAAGCCATGTAATCATTTAACCATATGTTTGTTTGATAATGATCAATTAATTTTATAGAATATTTTATTATTAAGAATGGTAAAAATGCACATTTTTGCAGTTTTTAATTCTCGGGATTCCCGAAAAAAATCCCGGAAATCGGGATATGAAAAGTTGATAAAATTCCCGCGAAATTCGTCTCGGTTATTCTCGAGATAAAAACCTAATTCAAGGACGACGCATTTGGAAATTAGTTATGATCGGTCTATTATTTCACCTGGCCCCCATAAAAATGTCCTCTCGGAATGCGGGTTTAACGATCAGAAATTGCTTAAATACAACAATATTTTAGTAAAATTTGGCGCACATACGTTCTTAATAAATATTAATCTATGTGCAGAGTTTCATGAAGATCGTTCTATAATTGACCATAAATCCCACAAAACCCTCGTTACAAAATCTCTTTAACCGGCATAAATTCCATAAAAGATATAAGTATTACAAAACAGTGTTATATAAATAGAAACCGCAGTGTGAAATATTATAAGGATAGGCCCATAATTGACCACAAATCCCATATAAGGTCCACTTCCGGGTATCACGCTAAAGTATATAATATATATATATATATATATATATATATATATATATATATATCTATATATATATATATATATATATATATATATTGCGTACGTGTGTTTCATATAAACGCTATGCTTAACACAATTATCTGACCACAATTGACCATGGGTTCCATGTAAGACTTTGATGCACATACGCAATGGTGTAGGGTATCATATGGTCGGGCTATATATTTTTTACTTGTTTGATTTGTAACCAGTATTATGCCAGAACGAAAATTTTGAGAAACGGTATCTTTCATTTTAGATCCAGCCTAATGTACGTGTAAATACTTTTTTCTGATTTATTTTTGTGAGTTTCTATGCAGTATAGATTTTATAATTATAGTTTCAATTCAGCAGAAAATGTAAATTTATATTATAACATAATAAATAAACATAATAATAGGATTATTTTTAAAATTACACATTTTTTATTTCCATGTAAACAAAAAATGTAATTTTGTATACTTAAGCTTTTACTATATATTGCACAGTGGGAGAGAATCGAAAATGTTTGAAAATAAATCTGTAACTTCTAATCGACAAGTTGGATTTTCATAAAACTTCACATAAATATAGCAAAAGAGTGTGCAATTTTGGAAAGGAGACCCCACATTACCCTCAGTAACGGAGCTAAGGGGTATCAAATTAGATCACCTTTGAAATAAAAAATTTTTAACCGCTTATCAAATCTTCTTTCTTACCTGATTTTTTTAAAGTTTAAAGCTCTCGATAAGACCTATGAAAAATATGATTTCATTTATTTGCATTTGAAATTTCAACTGTCTCAATTTTGCTTCATTTTGGTCCAGTTTTTTTTTTTTCTCCAACCGATTTAGCTAGATTTTTTGTAGTTATTTAAGAAACAAAATTATCAATCGAATAATAGAAATGTGATGTCGGTATCTTTTTTGAGTCCGAAAATAAACGATTTTGAATTTGGCAATTGCATTATTTTTTTTTTTTTAGCCGAGAAGGCTTCTACACTCTTTTAAAATAAAATTTTCCTTTAGAATATATAATGATTTTACTCATCTCATACGCTCATCTGAATACTACACATATAAAAAATGTTTTTGGTGTTAAATATCTCACTACTGAATAATATCTAAAACTTATTTTTTTAAATTTAAATAAAACTTTATTTAAACGATATATTATAATTCATAATAATTTAAAACAAAAAATATTAAGATAACATATAAAAGTTTTGGTTCATCATATTACGATATACAAATTTACATTCATCTATAGCTCTCATTTTGACAATTTTTCAATTAAAACTTTTGTTGTTTACATTTCTTGGTTATTTGGTAATGATTACTTCTTCTTTTTTTTATACAAAAGAGATAACATTAATAAAGCAGTTTGGAGTTGAATTATAAATGCTTTTTATGTAATTCAAAGAAATCGTATTCTAAGCTGTTAATGGCTTCAATTAGGTAGGAATTGTGGCGGCCAATCGAGAATTATAGCGGTCAATCGAGTAATGCCACATTTTGCAATATGAATAGAAGTATTATCATCTTTATATGTGAGCTAAAAATATTGGATAGGTGCGAAATTGCCTTTTCCACAATAGTAATGTACGAAATCGGATAAACTTTTGAGGTAAAATATTATACATCGTTTATTTCATAGTAGGATCATCACACCTCCAGCATAGATATGATGACATTGAAATAATTTTTTTTTCGCACATCGTGGCAATAAAAATTGTAGTCTGGTCCATATAAATTGTGATTTTTTTAATCGGAAAATACTACTCTTTGCCATTGCATTTTCATATCATATCATGTCGGCTAAAATGTAGTCCAGTTTCTTTTCGAGATGGTTAAGGGTTGGCTTCCTTTAAATTTTTAATCACATAAGATAAGCAGCTTTCTGTATTACGCGCTTTACTGTCACTAAGCTTGCTTTAACGTCATTTTTTTTTTCTTTAATTTTGCAGCAGTCTTGGGAGTTAGAAGCATATGTGATAATTGCACTTCTGTCTGAGTCGAAACATATTTTTCCATAACTGGATGGGTTACAAAGATAAATACTAATCACACAGTGAGTTCGACCAATTTTATTTGACATTTGGGTGATATTTAAAGCAAATTCCTTATAGGCTTTAATTTTGCCGGTTTATTCATTTGACAACTTCTTTTTTTCTTCCCATTTTGTAGCAATTCAAAATAAAATCAGTAAAATCATACTTTACTTTGTTACGCAATTAAATAAATAGACAAATTTCGTATTCTGATGAGCTAAAAAAATTGCATTATTTTATTAAAGAAGTCAAATTAACTTTAATAAATTAGAAAGGCACACTTTAAAATTCTTTGTTTATTCTAAATGAAGGATATTAATGTTAACATCAAACTACAACTACAAAAGCTTCAAAAACTCTTATGAATTTTGAGGAGGAAACCGAAAAATTAGAATAAAATTCATGTCGTATTCAGATAAGCGGCAGGGTATACTGCTCTCAAAAGTATCTTCATGGAGATGATTTCGTAATTTACAACAGGTCGAATCACCTTATAGAACTAAGTATAGGTCCTGCCGCATTTGACCTATTCTGAATCGAAACTTTGATTTTAGACTATATGTTCTAAAATCCCAATAAATGGATCTACAAACAGAATACAATCTTGGAAACTTTGACGTGTTATAAATAGTTTGCAAGTGTCTTTTTCCAGACCTGCAACAAATTCGAATTTTATGGGAAAATTAAAAAAAAATCCCATTTGGAGAATTTTCGCCGGTTTTTTATTTATTTTTTAATTTTTTTAATTACGGGATTCTTTTTACGAAATTCTTATTTTCTACACTTCATCATTTCAGATAATAAAATTAATAATCACTGAAAATTTCATTGGAATATCTAAGCTAACAAAGATTTTGCTGCAGATAAAGTATTCATATATTCTCCAGAAATCAAATTTTTATAAAAATTTTACTTTGATTACAAAAATCGGCAAAAACTGTAGACTCTAATCTTTTCAAATTGGTTCGTTACGCTAGACCATATAATATCCAAGACCATCTTGATTGCGCGTTTAAGGGATTTTCGTGAGGGGTCCGTATGTGGAAGGTATGATCATATATGGACCGATCCTTGCTTAATGTGACATTCTGAAATTTTTTATGGAAAATTGTAAAAAATATATGAAAAGTATTGAGTAGGCAATTATGTCTTCTTTAAATCTCATAACGAAATAAATTATACCTTTTAGGAAAATGCATTTATAATGCAAGTGCATTTTCAAATGCATTTTTGAAAGTCTTTTTCTCTTTCGATTTTTATTTTATTTTATTTTTTTATTTCATTCTAAAAGGTAGCTCTAGATATCCCCAAAGCATTTGATAGAGTGGGCCTGGTGCTCTACTGACTTTCTATCTCAAACTTCTAATGCTATCTACTCTGATTATGGATGCGCAAAAGATCCGGTGAGGTCGCCTTGTTTATAGTCTCATGTGTCTAATTGAAAATCTACTCTTTTGCAAATAACAGCAACAATACTGTATAATATTATATTTTTTTAACGATATTTAAATTCACAAATTGATTTCTCATTTTTTGCCCTGACTTTTTTGCCCCCTTAACTTTTACAATAAAGATTACGTAAAGACTTCAACATTATCTATGTGAAAAAGAGGAGATACTGCTAGATAATATTCTGCAAGATGTAATAAATATATAGAAAAATTATCAAAAAAACATTTTAGAGATATTATGATAAAGATAATTTTTACACCTTGTAGAGAATGCAAATAAAATTTAACATCATAAAACAAGTTAAACTAAAACGCTCAAATAAAATATCAATGTTTTTTCAGAAAGACAAATCAATTTCCTTAATAAATTTTTTATTCTAAAATAATTCTTCGGCAACTGAAAAATTAAAAATAAAAATTGTGACCGAAGAATAAAAGTATTACCTTGGATTCTTCCAAATGATTTCAATGGGATATCATCAATTTATTGCGGAGATGATGAAAAAAGGGCGATATTTTTAAGATAAAATATACTATGTAAATAACAAAATTTAAAATTTTTATATATTTTTTTGTTGTTTATTGCCTAATTTTCTTTAAACTAATAAAAACAAAATATTAAAGAATATTGCTTTAATGATTCTCTTCCAAATAATAAAAAGATTATATTGCGTAAATATCTTCTATGGGAGATATTTCCAAATATTTGTATTTTGTAGGGTATGTACACGTTCCATTGTGTTCATTAGTGTATACGGCGTTTTAATATTTGATATTTTACATAAAGTTATTGTTAAAGAATAAAAAAATGCAAATTATTTTTACAGGAACATATGCATTTCATTTTACTTTAGAATGTTTTTCTAGTACTTTCTAAAAATAATTAAAATTTGTTATAAAAACGACGTATTCAGAGTTTCGTCTAAAATTTATATAATTATATTGGACAATAGTTAAACATTTAATTGTATACTCCTTAAATTAAATAGCAATGAGAAATAACTTGTTATTAGGACAACCAAAAATGTGCAAAATCATATTTTTTCTTGAGCTTCAAATGAACTAAACTTTTAATTATTTATCCATTACAGATAACTTTAGACATTTTGACATCGATTTGTTATAGCACATTTTTGCATATTTAGGCCATAACAGCATATTTTTACATATTTTGGATAATTATTAATTCTTCCATGCAATTTCATGTAAAAGAATCCTAATCTATGCATAATTATCTATCAAAACGAGACAAAAAAAGTTACAATCGGTTATAAAATATTAATGTCATAAGACTTTCTTTGACAATTAACGTATTTTCGAACACCCCACGGGTGGGGGTAATTTCGCCGTTTTTATTTGATTCAAAAATTAAATAATAATAATAATAATAATAATGAAACAGGGAGATAGCCAGGCCCAAAAGAACTTGAATTAAAATCAATATATCTAAGTCTTAAGTACAAGAGCAACTTTATAGATATCGTTTACGGTTATGAGAAGAGAGCACTTTAAACAAAAACGTAGCGAATGCTTCCCCTTCTAGCCTACTTATATAAAGGTTAATGAAAATTATAACATAACAAGATAATGTAGATTGTATTTTTTTTTTTTTAACGAATTTGAACAATGTTAACCTTTAAAGCAAGAAGTTCAAAGGTTAAATTTTGGAATATTTGAGATTTTTAACAAAAACACAACTCAAAGTCATTTATTTTTATCTGGATTTCAAAGTAATGATTTGATAATGATAAATTAAAATTAAAATTGTTATTTTTTCTTAGTTATATTTTTATAAATGTTGCAGAACAATATGTTAAGGAAATATCGTTTTTTAGGATGTTTTGTGCGACAACTTTTAAATAAATAACATTATTACATTGCAGGGATGCTAAGCTTTCACATGATATCCATATTGGGTCGATGTAATTTTGCAAATTTCGTTTGTGTATTCTTGGAAATTTTGATGTCCTTGTATGAAGAAATTTAATATCCTTTAGAAAAACATAGTATGCAATTATACTAAATGTAGGCTCTAGTTTCATGCATATAACGATTTTTTCATGTGTGAAAATTATTGTTGTGGGGTAAAATATGGGCCATTTTCAAAAATTTTTAACCTGGCTGAAACTGTTTTTAATCCTTAATAAGTTTCGTAGTGGTAACATTTCAAAAAGTCGTGTCGCAGACCTGAAATAGTAGAGTGCAAAATTTGAACACCATAGGTTTCAATTTATAATCATAATTTCAATTTATAATCATAAGTTCAGAAACTTAGAAATTAAGAAATTACTTACCTTTTACCCATTCTTCCAAACTTTTTGTTCACTCGTTTTTACCTTTTGATCTTATTTAATCTTTTGTAAATTAATCGGACTTTGTGGATAAATTCTACACCTTCTTTGTTGAAAGGGTTAAACAAATTTTAAAAGATTTAGATAGAAACTGTGCTACTTTATAGACAATACTACAAAAATTAAAATTTATAAAGAATTAGGACGATATTTCTTACAAATTTGTCATAACTTAGATTTGAATTTTGCGGATTTCGCCAAAAAGCCATTTTTGTGTTGTAGGATAATTTTTTTTTATTTTATTTTTTTTTAAATTTTGATGACAAAATTTTTTAATTTTTTAATTTTTTTTTTAGTTTTTTGGGCGCAGCATAATAAATAGAATACAACTTTTGAAACTGAGATTGATACTTGTTATAATTATGTGTATTTCGCGCTATATCTAGTTGATGTGCCCGAAATAGTATAATTAAGTGGTTATTGTAATGCTTAACGAAATTGTAGAGGCGCATCAAAAAATTTCGAAGGATAAAAATTTTATGAACCATTAAAATTTCCTTGGGCTAAAAAAAATCACGATATTAAATTGTATTTGTTTGTAATATACTCTAATAAAATATATTTTCGTATAATATATGGAGAAATAATTTAGATGCAAACAAAATTTTTCGCAAATTTTTTAAAAATTGCGGTTTTAAGTGTAATTTTTTTTTTAATTTTACTGGGAAACATTAAAATATGCTACACTAATATCATAAATTTTATTTTGAATAATGCGCATAATTAGAAAAATGAATTTTAATTGTACCATCAAAAGAAAATTTGTTGCCTTTTTTTATTTATTTATTTTTTATTTTATTTTTTTTTTTTTTTTTTTTGTGAAGTCTTTAGGCCTTAATCAAAACCTTTTGATAATGGCCGATGTGGGGATTTCATAAAATTCGTTTACTTTTGGCGATTAAAAAAATTAAAATTCTTGTACCAATATTAACTGGCTTTAATGAAACGCAAATCTGTTCGCTGATTTGCGAACCTACATCAATATGTTTAAAATACAAATTAAAAGTGGTACGATATGGTTGATGTTACCAAAAATAATAGCGATCATAGTGATTTTTTAACATTTCATTAAACAAATTTTAATCAAGAAATTTTGCATATATTTTATCGTTGTTTAATTTTATAAAATTCTCTGACAACCACAAAATTTTTTAAAGAGATATTAGTGGAGAGGAAATGACCGATTATATTATGATATTTAAAAATCAAAAATTTTAAAACGTAAAAAATACATTTTAAATCCATTTAAAAAGAATTTACGTATGCAACCTACACAAGGTATACAAAATAAAAATTAAAGGAGGATCGATACGTTTTATAACATTAAACATAATTGGTACCACAATTCTGATTTAATCTATTTTAGAATATCGAGTAAAAAGCTATAAGACAATTTTTTTAATGACAAACGTACACCAAATGTACCCAAAAATTTTAAGGGTGCACTAAATTCAATTCATTATTTTTGAGTCTCACTTGATTCCGATATAAGCTATAATAACACCTACAGATTGGTATACCTTTTTACCGATTTCAATTAGAGACTTGGGTACGCCTCAACGATTTGTGAAGTACCAGATACGCGCGATCTCAGGTCATAAATAGTTTTCATGCTATTTTTTTCCTTTTTAATCCATTTTTTACTTAACTAAAACTAATTTCACATAAAATGTAAAAAAGTGCTAATGTGAAATACGCAAAATTTTATATCAATTTTAAAATGTTATAACATTTTTGCAAACTGATATTTTATCGTGCAAGCAATGATTTTAAAATATAATATGGAAACCATTTTTGATCACGCTATACGTTAGCTTCATTGAAATTACTCTGTGAGTGTGCCTCGTGAAAAAGGCACCACTTAGAGCCATTCACGTGTCCATCCAAGCTATTGAGGGAGGGATCATTAACGAGATATATTTCAAACGATTCATAATTACAGTAGCAATTAACCACCATTCTTTATTTCGCAATTTTCTAATTGAAAGACTGAAAAATATTAAAATTTTGAAAATTTTGGTTTCACCACTTGTTCACAATATAATTCAACACTGCTCATCGACAGATTGATTGCTCTGTTTCTACAAGTGTTTATAGTTTACGTAGAATTGAACACATACGCTAAAATCTGTGATTACAGTAATCAAAAAAAAAAAAAAAAAACTTGCTATTTTCAAACACTTTTTTGGATCTTTTAAATTTGAGTGCTTGCCATGAAACCATTTCAGGTCCTGAATTTTCGCTTTTTTACTCAACCAAGTGTTGTTAACATAATTTAATAAAAAGTTATTTATAATTTAATAAAAAGTTATTTTAAAAAATAAGAATTAAAAAATACACAGACGTACATATATAAAAATAAATATTAAAAGGTAACAGTTTTGAAAGAATATATTCCTAACTTTCTGTGGTGCAACATTTAAGTAAAAATAATTATATTGTAGGGATAATTTCCATTCATTTGACACCCGAATTAGGTACTGATAATCATTGTAATTATTTAAAATTTTTTTAATCATGAATCCTTTGAAATTTTAAAGTCCTTTTGAGAAGAAGTTTGACGTCCTAGAGAAAAACAAAATACTCGGTTTTATTATGCATAGCATCCAATTCATGCACATAATAACTTTTTCATGTACGAAAATGACTTCTGCAGGGTATAATAAACAGGTTTGACAAGTAAATGGTATAACAATAATTTTTTATTTTTTATTTTTTATATCTTTGAAAACTATTATGCCTCTGTATTTAAACTTCACACTACGTTGCCTGCTATTTATGACTAGTTTTCTGAAACCATACTCTAATGTTGCTATAAATAATAATTCTGTATTTAATAGCAAAGTCTCATGAAACAATTACTTAAAAACTCTGCAAGAGAATACTATAAACATATATATACATTTAAAGCTGATGTCATAATTCAAAGTCAAGGTGTTTTAATACACACATGTTTCAGTTTTTTTTTTTTCTGTCTATCTAAATGTCAGTAAAACCCCATATAAACAATTTGAAATGCTCGACTAACACATCTTTCCACAACAATTTTCACTTTTGCTAACATTTTATTAGAAAATCTGAACATAAACAAACATAAACATGTACATAATAGACATACTACATATGAACGAACATATTACCATAGCTTCCCAGCAAATACTAAATTTTTTTGTCAAACATTTGAAATATGATAACTTTAACATTTGATATTAAACGTGTTTCTAAAACTTATTCCAAATGTAAGTAGAGGTTTGAATTCAAATTGAGAATCATTTAATAAGAAACGTATGAAAAATTGTGCTTTCTCAATTTCATGCCAAATGTTATAATGGAATCATTCTCAAACATAAGTACAATTTTGAAAATATTTTAAAAAATTTATTTTTTCAATTTGATATCAAATGTTACTCTTAAATTATTCTTAAACCTTAAATTAATTTTAAATTTAAATCAAGTAAGAATTTTATATTCGACTTGGCCGAATCTACTGTACTATTTGCAACGTTTTTTTCCACCCTAATCTACAATGCCATCTTATATGATCGGTAAAATTGGCGGTTCACTCCCGTTTTTGGCTTGTTTTTATTTAAGAGGCGGAAAAGTATGAACTGAAGTTACGTCGGACACTCCTTTTTTTCTAGTATTTGGCCCGATTTTGGCCATTTCAATACCAAACAAACCTTATATAAGAGAAATATTTGAGCTAAACTTTGTTCGCCTTGATGATCTGGCCCGAGAATCTTGCAAGGACCCATAATATACATTTGTATCAATACAAACGAGCAACCAAACAAATTTATTTTTTTATGTCATTTATTTTCTATATGACCAAAATAAGAATATTACAGAGCTATGTGGTGCCAAAATTCTGTAACTTTAAAACTACTGGTCGTATTTGAATGAAATTTCGCATGTCTAATCCTGAGGTGTATTCCACTTGACTTGGAGGAGCACTTGGCGGAGTATTAGCGGGTCTGAGGGACAGGGGGTGGCGCTCCAAAGTTAGTGACTTTGGGTATGAAATTTAAAAAAAAAAATCGCCAAAATTTCATTTATGATTTGATTGAAAAAAAAAAAAATGTACAAATAAAATAGGGTCAGAATAAAATTAAAATTTTTGGTTTAATTCAAAAACTTATTTTTTCTCATTCTCATTAGTTTTTTATATTTTTTATAGATATTGAAATATATTTATGAATAAACACTATAAGAGGTGTCAATAAAATAAACTAAATGAAAAATCGCCCAAAAAATTCCCATACAAATTTGGATTATATTTCATATTAAAAATTACCTAATGTTTTGAAATGATTCGTCAACACTTTTAAACTATAATTCCTTTTTAATTAAGCATTTTAAAGTTTTTGAGTGATTTTTCGCTTTTATAAGAATTTTTTAAAATTATGTTTATAAATAGTTTCTATGGTAAATGAAGTAAATAAAAAAATAATTATAATAATCGATCAAATTAGTTATTAGTATTTAAGTATATTATTTAAAATTTTTGTGAGATATAAATAATATAGATTTTTTGCGCGATTAAATGCACAAAATTGCTTAAATGAATGACTCTCTAAGAATAAAATTACTAGTAGATAATGAGAAATTATTTTCTTCGTTATTGAAACAGTAACATTTTAGCCTTTTTAAAGCAATTTTAAGAATCAAAAAAGTCTAGAAGCTAAAATGAAAATTTTTAGGCTAAAAGCAAAATAAAAAGACTATATTTTCCCTTAAAAAGGCTAAACTGGTAACAATGTTTCTATGGTAAATGTATGCTGCAGCATTCTATATGCATGTGCTAGTGTATCCAAACGATTAACCATAATTCAGTTATACTATTAATTTTGGTCGATTAACTGTTCGAATAATCTAAAATTGTCTACTTTCGGATAAGGAATAAAGCGAATGATTTGTGTCAAATAACTGGTTAACCGAAATTTAGTTCTCTGCAGTTATAAATTTAGGACATTAATTATTTTTAAGATAAATTTATGTCAACTACAAATTTTTTAAATGTCTGTTAATTCTCAGCAAAAATATATTTCCAAAGTTTCAAAAAGTATACGTTGTGCTTAAAAACTACTACAAACAGCATCCACAAATATTACTAAATAATACTATTGTTATTTTTGGAATTTTTTTTTGCTAAAAAGAACTGTTTTAAACAAATGAAAATTAATGTTAGGCATAATATTTTTATAAAAAAAAAACTTATAGACGAAAGAAATGATGTGATGAACCCTCTTTTAAAGAATTTCATCTATAATATGTTTCTAAGAAACTATTTTAATAGTTTTTATAGTATTTAATCTATTAAAATAGTTTCTTTGGGTTATTTATATGTTTTACATGTATTACTAAGACTATTCGTTTAATCCAATAATCTGCTATTAATCGTTTATTAACCCAATAACTTTTAACTTCGTACAATTATTAATAGAGGTGACCGATTATTCGATACTCTAATAATTGCACAGCTTTTTAAACATGTTTTTTTTTTAATTTTGTGTAACTTTTGAATCGTTAAATATATTCCAATGAAATTTCTCATAGTTATTGCTGAGGTATTTTCCAATTGTTTTGGAGGAGCACAAGTTTCTAATTGGTCTCGTGGCAGAGGAAGGGCTTCCGAATTGGTCACTTCTTTTAATTATTTCTTATTTGATTTTATTTATTACCAAGAATAAATTAACATAATTACTGCTTACTTAAAACTGAATGGAGTTCTGTGAAAATATCTGGATTCCTTTAATTAAATCTTTAACCGTTATTATTACAGGCATTATCTTTTAATTTTTTTTTAATAAAAAGTCATTGTATTTATCATGTCAAAGAACGAAACAGTCAGGTATATCCTACAAGTTTCGATAATATAATACAACAATCAGTTATATTCAGCTATTTGATATTTCTTAGTAAATTAAGTTAAATTAAATTAATATATACCTGTGTGGAATTTTATAAACATATTGCGTAGATTTATAATACATATAAAGCGTTCTTTAGTATATAAAAAACTCATTTGTTTAATATGCATTATCAACATTTGTGTAGTATTTTATTTTGGAGTCTTTGAATTTTTTCAACATTTAAAGCTGAAGTCGTGCCCCATAGTTGGATACCATAGCACCACATTAGCTTTATAATTGAGTTATAAATCAACAGTTTACAGTCTAGACTTAATTTTGAATTTCTACCAATAAGCCAGTTAATTTGAAGTGATTTTAACTTCATTTGGGTTAATTTTGTATCTATATGTAATTTCCACGTAAGCCGTAGTTCTAGATATATGGCAAGGTATTTTACTTCGTTCATTTTTTTGGGTATAATCTGATTATTTATCAGGATTGGGGGATACGAATCTCTTCGCAACGTGAAGGTTATATGTATACATTTCTATTCATTCACTTTTATTCTCCATTGCTTCAACCATTTTTCTAGATAGAGTATATGAACTTGCAAGAGTTTAGATACTTCTTAGGGGTTTTCATGAACGCCTATGTCATCTGCAAATGTTGACATATGGGTTCGACTATCAGTTGACATATCAGAAGTGTATATTAACTGAATATATAACTACATTAACATATTTAATTGAAGCGCAAACGAATTCAACAATTGTTACTGGCGAATTGGATAAAGTTGAACATTTTTTCAAATTATTCGAAACAAAACCGAAAAAGACAGTAAATAATTGCGTACAGAAGTTTCAGTTGAAGTATGGCACCTGGTTGGGTCATGGAAATTATGACCATTAATGCAGGACCATCACTTAAGCAGTATAATTAACTGTGGCAGAAATAAAAGAAAAAGTTGACAGTCGGAAATTAAAGATTCATTTAAGGGTGTGTTACGAAGAAATAAACAACGAGGTGAAGCAGAAAAAAATAGCGGATATCCTTCCTGATGCATCCCCAAGTCGATAATAATAAAAAATTTATTACACCATCTAACAACTCTCACTAAAAAGACTATTCACACAAAGAAGATGAAATTCTAGGTATAAAGATTTGAGGATTTCTAGAGGAATGTGTGAATGTAAATTTCCTTGTGAAAAAAAGCTAAATATCTGTAAATAGCAAATCCTTTAATGAATCGGCGAACATAAGAAATATGCTCACGACGACGAGTATTATACACAAATCGTACAATTATGTTTACTAAACGTTTAATATTATTAAAATTATGGAATAGGTACCAGAAAAAAATACCTCAAGACCATACAAAAGTTTGGACATCAACAAAGAGTGAGCTAGTATATACCTAAAATTTAAAAATCATTTCATTAAAATAATCACTCTCTTCGCACGTATTTGGAACTTCAACACACCAAAAAAATTAATCATAAAATTTTGACAACACTAATGTAAATAAGAAAAATAAAGAAAAATATTTTATAAAAAATTTAAAAATAATACGATACGTATCTGACCAAACAAATGTTCTAAGTCGTCTTTATAGAAGCGTCTTCTTGGTAAATTTTTGAATCCGCAATTATTCCAATAGTTGGCGAAGGCTTTCGTTATTAATACACCAACAATTTTAGAATGAAAATCTGTTTTCTGTAATATTATGACCTTTGTTATAAATTATTTCTATAGTTTTAATTTTTTCACTATGGTACGTAATAAATCTAATTGGTTTTGAGATCCGGAAAATAATTCTTTCCCAAATTGTTTTTTGGATTAGAACTGTTATGGATATCCAATAAGTTGTTATAAAATAAAAGGTATTCTGATAATATTGGGCATTGCAGCTTTCAAAAAATCTATAAGACCAGATGAGTATAACGTATTCATTCCACAAACTACCGTTTTACTAAAAACTTGAATCACTAAGCGAACTTTCATGTACTGAAGTCGATATGGCTATCCGTTAATTTAGAATCTACACTATAGAAATATTCAATATCATTCCAACTAACAATATGACCCTGGAAGTGAACCGTATTTTTATTGTTCACTAAAAAGTTCCAAGTGCTCTTCATCGGATGTGGTGTGTCGTGCATTACGAATATTTTGGTGGAATTAACAACAAAATAAGGTTTTTCTACTGAAACACCTATTATTTTAAATAAGTATACAAAATTAGTTCATTGGTCTCTGACAAGGTGAACCGGTATGAGTCCAATGCTTTGAAAACTTTCAGTTACTTCGATTAAATATTTCTTTAAAAATTGTGCGTTATAACTGTTATATACGAAATAGAAACATAAAAGTTGCTTCCAAAATTGGCCATCTATACCTCGGATCATAAAAACCATAATAACATTGGTGGCCAAACTTAATGTTCTATTTTCGTCGCCGTAGTCCCTTAACCCTATGATTATGTCAGTTTTCCTATAGTAAAATGTATGCATTTTTAGAGACATTTTTTCACTTGAAATAGAAATATATTTTTAATATTTTTTATAGATAAAATTTTTAATATTTCTTACTTATTTTTTTTTTTTATTTTGAATTGTCATTGGTAAATATTTATTAGATATGTTGCATTTATTTTTAAATTAAAATACACCATGGAAACTATACAGAATTGTATTTCCAATACGTTTTTAGTATCAAAAAATACATACTTTTTACTACAAAAAAAAAAAAAAAAAAAAAAAAAAAAAACTATTCGATAATAGAGCATTTATTATAAAAAATTATTATTATGCTGTTAAAATTTTACATGATTTACCTAAATAAAACAATAAAAATTCTGAAAAGTTACAACCAATTATACTTTAGTAAAGTGGTGAATATTTATAGTTTTTTACAAACACCACTAAATTTTTTCACAAATACCCCTATATGAATTAGGTTTCTGACAACTAAATTTGTTTTTTGTCTCTCATATAAATATCTAGTTATTAATCTATGGGGAAAGCTATTAATTACAATAAACTTGATTTCAATTTATTCTCAATTTGATATCAAACCTTTCTATTTTTACTCAAAGAAAGATATATAAATGAAGTTATATGTATGTGTGTGTGTATAAAAACATTTTAGCATGCATATGAACAAAATGTCAGTAGAAAAATTCGAAAGAAAAACAATTAGTAGAAATACGTATGAATATATAACACAATGAATGAATATAAAATTCCCTACTAGCTATTTTTATACCCTACACATAAAATGAAGGGTATATATAAATTTGTCATTTTATATTAAAGTTTTAAAGGAATGGCAGAGTTATAAAGAATTTTCAAGAGGAGCCTCAAAAATATTTCCAGTTATCTTCGCCTAAATTGAATAATATTTTCTATCTCACATGCAACAATATATAAATATTGTTCCATCGAAAAATTGTGAGATTAAATAATCTAGAGGAAGTGTTCTAAACTACAAACCGTTGAGCCTGAGTTCGAACGACTATAGATCCTGAGTTCGATCCCTGGTCAAGACTTCGAAAAATTAATTTATAAATTAGCCTGAAAAAAATAAAAAATTTTGGAAAAAAAGGAACTGTCAAAATATCTTTTATATATTAAAAAGATACTTTCTTTATAACTTTAAACTCATAAGCAGTGTTGGCTGGAGGTGAAATAAAGAGTTTAAATTGAACTTTAAAAAGGTCAAAAAATGCTAAATGCGTCAAAAAAATAAGGCCAGATAGAAGCAATTTTTTTTACTTAAAAGCTTAGTTTTCTCCTTTTTAATAGTTTTTTAATATATTGTAATAAGTTTATTAATATTTGATTGGTTAACGTTGTAGCTCGTAAACTTATGAGCAATCAATTAGATTCGATAGATTCCAGACTACTTGCCAGATGAATGAGTTGATTTGAGTACACAAAACTCATTTATTTCAAATATTATTGTGATACTAACATTTATATGGGATTTATGTATTAAAAAGTATGGGTCTTATTAATATAAATATAAGCACGTTAACCAAATTTCAATCACGGGTAGGGTTTTCCTGAATTCCCAAAAAAAAACTAATGAAAATTACCAAAAATGGGATTTTTTACATTTTTGGCTATAGAATCTACATTTTTCCGAAGTCCCGTAGATTTTGATCTTATAATTGTGTGGCCGATCTTCCTGAAATTTGATAATCTGTATCATATATTCGTACCACATTTTATTGAAATAGTGACTTAAATAAGACATTGATATGATGATGGCTAGGTGACATAATGGACCGATCATAAATAATTTCAATAGGCTTCGCCGCTATGCCAAAATAAACATGTATGTCTAATTTTGTCAAATTATCTTTCAAATAGTTTACATGTACTTTGTGCACAAGGTTAGATGGACGGACGGACATTGTTAAATCTGTTTCTGAGTCGATTGGTATAACTTAAGGTGTTATTGGATTTTTTTTTCTTTTTTGTGCGTTACAAACAGCAGCACAAACGTATAATATCCCAAACATCTATAGTCATGTAGGACACAAAATTATCGAAACCCATTTCATTTGTATTTTGTATATATTATACATACCTATATCTTTTAAGTTTATATGCATTTTTGATATTCGGCTTAAAATATAATTTTGTAGATTATTTTTTTTAAACTTTTAATTTAGTAGATGATCATTTCTCATCCATTAACAAAATCTAAAAAATTTGCTTTATTGTTTAAAAAAAGTAAGAATAGTACAGTCAGTTAAGCTCGACCATATAATACATTGTGTTTGTGCATCAAAATATGGGAGGGGTATTATATGGGACCTGTGGACAATTGTGGACCGATATTGCACATGTATATGCGTTAAATTATGTTGATACTAAGATTTATATGGAACTTAAGTACTTTATGGTTGTTCGCGGACGTGGGCCTTGTATGAGAGCTATGGTCAATTATAAACTAATTCTCATAAAATTTTGCACTGTGGTTTCTACTTATATAAAACTTCATGCTAACATTTGTATGGAATTTATGCACGTTAAAGCGATTTTCGGAAGAGGGTTTTTTTTATGGGAACTACGGTAAATTATAAACCAGTCTTCATGAAATTTGTCACAATGATGTTTACTTATATAGAACTTACTTGTGTAGCATTTTATTAAAATATCGATATATTTAAAGCATTTATGATCGTTAAATCCCTATTCCAGGAAGGCTTTTGTGTGGGCGCTAGGTAAAATAATAGACCGATCATAATCAATTTCAATAGTTTTCGTCCTTATATTAAAATTATTGTCAGTGTCAAATTTCATCAAGATATCTTTAATGTACTTTGTTCATAAGGACAGCCAGCCGTCCAGCCAGGCGGACATCGTTAAATCACAGAACTATGGTGGTATAGTGTATAAAAATCTATGTATTACTTTCATACCGTACACCTTAGGTGGTTGGGGTATTATGCATTTGTTTCGTCTTAGAGACATCTTTACGTATACCAGTCGATACATAATCACATAGCTCCCATATAAGACCTACTTCCAAAAATCACTTTCGATACTTTGGATTTATTATGAGCCTTTATCAACTCAAAATACTAAAGACTTGAAGGACCTTTATTTTCTTATAGATATATATACAGATACAACAGATTATTTTATAGAAAATAAGTAGTATAAGTTTAAAATATTAGAAAAATTGTCTACATAAATTTAATGTACATAAGTAATAAAAAATCGTATTAGAAATAGAATATTTATTAAGGAAGATGATAAATACCAAAAATAATAATATTAATTAAGTTAAGTTATTTTAAATTCATTAATAGAAATATATGAATGCTTAGAAAAGGATAAAGATTTACTTAAATTTGGGAAATGTGGCAACCCTATTAAAAATAAAAAATACTTATTAAATATTTTTATAAAAATATTTTGTGTATAGATATTAGTAAAAGTATACAGAAATATTCATAATTTTCTAAGTAATTATTCACGCAAAACTAAAGGCAAAAGTTGCAAGTTTGTAAAAATATAATCATATATACAATAAATTGGATATATAAAAGTTTAAAGGCGCATATTTCTGAAATGAGGCATGATATTGACTTGAATCTTTTTGCAGAAGATCGGAAATTATATACGCTAAAGGACAAGCTTAACTTGGAATACATATTTTTAAAATTTCTTTCGCTATTTTGAAATAAACCAAACAGAAGGCCCAATTTGGGGTTTTTGGAGAAAATACAAATTTTTTAATTGTAATAACATATTTGTTCATAAAAATATCTTAATGGAATTTGCAGGAAATCTGGACCGTATTAATATAAATAAAAGTGCGTTAACCAAATTTCAATCAGGGGTAGGGTTTTCCTGAATTCCCAAATAAACTTATCAAAATTCCTAAAAATGGGATTTTTTACATTTTTGGCTATAGAATCTAAATTTTTTAGAAGTCCCGCAGATTTTGATTTAAAACTTTTAACAACATATTGGGGATTCTTAAAATATATTGCGCTTTTCGATCTGTGCTTTGGGATTTGAGAAAATATGGTCTAAAATCAAAACTTTCATATAAAATGGGTCGAATTCGGGAGGGTGTGTTCCATGACCAATTCAGTTATTGGGCTTATATTTTATCCTAAAGTCATCTCTGTAAAGTTACCTTTCCGAAAAGTGCAAAATTATTATATATTGCTAAAGAAAATTTTATTTTACATAAAAAAGAGTGTAGATACTTTTTCGGCTAAAAAAACACAAAAAGTCGTCTTTTTGCAATTGTCAAATTCAAAATCGTTTATTGTTGGACTCGGTAAAGATATCGACTTCAAATTTTTTTATTCAATAAATAATTTTGTTCTTTAACTAATAAAACCAGTCGGAAATACTAGGATATATATGAAAAAACTGGACCAAGAACAGGCAAAATTAAAAATTCAAACGCAAATAACTCGAAAACTATAAGACATAAATAGGGCACGTAACCGACCGATCAGAAGTTACAGATTTATTTCCAAAAAATTTCGATTCTGCCCCACTGTGGAGTGTAAAGTAGAAATAAAAAATAGTTAAAACTCAAAAGGTATTTATTTTAAATAAAATTGTGTTATCCAAATTCATTTATTTCTTAAATATAAAAACTATGAATCTCTTAAATCTCATAAACATTTAAAAAATATTAAATGTAATAAAATATTTTATTTTGATTAAATTATTAACATTGGGAGAAATTTCTTACGAAGTATATCTTACTTCACTTTCCACTTCCAAACTTGATCTACGTTAGAATTTTATGAAATCTAGGGCAGAAAAACTAATTTCGCATAAATATATATATATATATATATATATATATATATATAGATATAAACTTTAGTGTAAACTTTTTAATATTTTAACCAAAATATTCAACCAACAAAGTCAGGGTATGTCATCAAGGGCAATGGATTACGAATTAAACTGGTTTGGCTAGAATTGGCTTTAAGCTACAGTGTATTATAATTTTAATATGTATGTTCTTTTTGAATATCAGATGAGTCCAAGATATCATTCTGCAGTGGAAATAAGGAATTCTTTAGTAGAGCGGACTGAAAACGTCTCTTCAAAAAAGAAATTTTGCACATAAAAAGACTTATTGAATCAAATTCAGTTTATTTATTGACTTGTCTGCCTTGTAGTTTGATGTTCCGATTGATTAACACCACTAAAAATTTAGAGATATAAGCAAAGTAATATATAAAAATTGTTTTTTGTAATTTTTTATAAAAACCTTCATTTTTGAGTAAAAAGAAGTTCAGCACATTTTCCTTCGAAATCCAACGGACATCTGAATGAAGTAATAACTTCTTACGTTCTGCATTTAAATCGATACATAGGGCTTTAGAAATTATATTTCTTAAGGCACTAGTTTTTATAAAACTTATTTCATCTATAATAGTTTGTAGAACACTTTTAAATACATCAGGTAAGGTTTTCGCACAAAGTACTTCTCGATAAATTCATTAATGCGTTTACATTTTTGCACCTTTGGAAATCGTAGACAAATGTTTAGTAAACAATAATTATTCCTTTATTTCGCTTTCTGGAATAAATCTACAATAAAATAAAAGCTGGTTTAAATTACAAACATCAGTCGTTTCATTGCAATACAGGTAGTCAATTATTGTTATTTTTTTTTCAGAGTTATCTAGCAGATGGATTCTCATGACTTTTTCCTTTATAGGCTTATCTAACATTATATTTGCAATGGCAGCAAAACAAAGCTTAACTAAAAGTTCACAAATTGTGTGTGACGTCTTTAATTTTGCTATTACCATTGATATATTGTTAATGATTGATATATTGTGAATGAAGGCTCCTGAAGAATTCAACTTTGGCATAACTATATACAAATGCCAATATATATATAATATATATATATATATATATATATATATATCATGCACAATAATTCCACACACATTTTCGGGCTCTCTCGCGGAATGTATCTATGATTCCATAGGTCCGCGGAACCCCATTTAGAACATCCACATTTATTACAACTTATTTAGCGAGAATTTTTATCAATTCTCACTATTTCGCAAATCATTCAATAACATCCATACTTTTTCATTCTATTAATATTAATTAATAAATAAAGTATATTGACAGCTATTGCAATAGTCTATTTTGGGTCCTGAGGCTCCAGGCATTGTGGATTTGGGATTTCTCGGCTTTAGTTGTTTATTTTACTTTACTAAATCACTTAAATTAAATCCTTAAAACTCACTTTCCCAATCTCATAAAAAATAATATAAATTTAAAAAGAATTCCCTTCAGATACTTTTTCTCATGCTTTTAATATTATGTACTTTTACATTTTCAATATTAAGCATTTTATACTTATACATATTTTTCTCTCTTGCAAATAATTTCAAATCATTTGAAACCAAACAACCTAACGGTGGCAGACACAAAAATGAATCAAGTGTAATTTGCTTTATTTATAAGTTCCGCTTTTAATTGGAATCATTTTCTTGCCACAATAATTTTTTTCTTGCATTATTGTAATTTTCTCTTTTCTTGAATATCATTATTTTTGTGCAACAAAACATTTATTGAGATTTCCAATGATGATTTGTGGATTTTGTTTGCAAAACTACGACCAACTCATTTTGTTTATTTATTTTACCTGTAGATTATTTTTCACGTTCAACAATGAAAACAACAATGATTTTCGGAGAATATGGTATTTATCTTAAATATGAAAATATAAAGCCATAAATAGTTCATTTGAAATTATTCAGTTTTTTGGGAATTTTATGCAAATGTGTTGAGTTGTGTTTTTGGTTGGAAATTATTTATAAATTCCTTGAACTTTAAGAGATTTCAATATTTGTTCCCCCACATCATTATATTTCAATTCTGGGGTAGTCTATACTACAACAAAATATTGAGTTCTGTTTAAATGTCTATATTAAATAATTTTTTAACAAAACAAACGTCAATATTAACCCGAATTTATGGAAGGTGGTAACAGCACGAAAACATCAATAAGGCAAATTTAATCATGTCTTTATATATGTATTTTTACAGCTGTAACAACTAAAAATAATAATCAGCTGTTTAACCGAGGTTACCTTGTATAGATTCGGACTGACATTGACGTTTGTCTTGATAAAAATTTGTCTAGTATAAACACTACTTAACTTGCCATTAAATATTCTTTCATCGTAATTGAATCTTTAAAATGTTAAAGGACAAGTTCACACTGCACTAATATTTGACGATTTTTGCAAATATTTATTTTGTGTAATATGAACACGATATATTTTTACGATTCAAAGAAGATAACAGCTGATTTTTGTCAGACAAAACTATTTTCCCTTAACCAAAAATATCGCTAATGTGAAAATTGTGTGAACACAAGTTTTAAAATATTTGTCACTATTTTGAGCGAATTTTTGTATGATCATACAATAATAAAAAAAAAAAATAAATGTAACATGAAACAGCTACAAACTACAGATGATGTGGTAGACGACTTGAGTTAAAAAAAATGCTGTTTTTATGTAAAAAACTATAAATTGACAGAAAACAAATAATGAATTTATATAATGTCTATTAAAGTATAGTTTTTTAAATGAAACTTTAAATATATTAATATTCTTATTATTAAGTCATAATAATACTTGTTATTTTTTATACAGCTAAAAGTGACATTCAAAGAAAACAGTGTTGTTTTGTGAAGTCAGGGCTGTTTTGTAGTTAACGAGAAAAGGAAACAGAGTGGTTCCTTTTAAAAATGTATATTTTTTAAAGTAAGTATTTTACCAAATTTTGCAATTAATCGAATGATAATAATTCGTAATTCCTTCATTATCTAAATATTTTACTTTGTAAATTCTATAAATATTTTTATTTAAAATAAGAGCATTTTCATTTTAAATTAAATAAAAATGCTTGAAACATCACCTTGACATCCACATATTCCGAAATTCTCCAATAAAATCTTTCTAAATTAATTAAAACAAAATAAAAAATAAGATTTTCCTATAAATTCGTTTAATAATTGATGTCAAATAAATTTATGGTAATTGTGTATTTATCAAATAGTTCCGAGTAAATAAATATTTGATAGTTGTTCCATCGAATAAAAAACGTCAAATAAATAAGTGTAATGTGCACAAATAATCTATTTAGTCGCAAAAATTGCGGGAAAAGCTCGATGAAATATTTCGTGTTAAATATTTGCACAATCTGAACTTAGTTTAAGGATGATTTTTTTTATTTCGAATTGAATGAATTCCAAGTAAGATCAATTGTTTTTATTGTACTGATTGTGCCACTCTGTATATTTTATGATATTCTTTTTTATTTTCTAATGCTTGCCATTTTTCACTTGTCTCACTAGAATTGGAAACATGAGAGATATTATTGTCCTTACTTAAGGATATAAATATTACATATACGAGGAATGTACAACAACATACTACATAGCGGGAAAAAGAAGTACTATAGAGCCCTTCGACAATATCTTATTATACCGCCAGAAGACATACTCCCCGCGTTGCAAACTCATTTCTATTTTATACAGTGTGTCATTTGCGGCAATGTTTTGCCTTAAGTTAATCAGTACTCTTATGTGCAATACTATTTAAAAAGTATCTATGACTTTATTTTATTTACAAAACACAGACTAACTGCTCCAATGACACTTAAAATAAGACTAAATGATTTTGAGCTCTTTAAGTCTCAGGTTTAAAAATATTTTTCCATGTGAGAGAAATTTTAGCATATTTAGCGTCTAATGAAAGGGAAACGAGAATTTGTAATTGATTCTTTTAGAAAGGAGGGAAGTTTGAAAGAACGTAAAGTGGAATGTGCTTTGAGTTATTTTTGGAAAGAAGGTTGGCACTTACAAAGGCCTGAAGAGTGTAGGACTGTCATAATTTCCCGCTGGGTATATTATACATCAAATATATAAATAGCTAGGGAGTATTTTTACATGCATATATGTGTTCATTTGCAACGAACGTGAGTTATATAACATATTTATTATATAAATGTTCCTTTTTCTAATAAAGGTTATTTTTGTAAGTATACAACCAGTGCTGCCATGAGCTTCATACAAAAAAAAGTCTAAAAAGGACTTCAAAAAGGTCAGAAAAGGCTAAATGCACACTAAAATAAAGCCAAAAAAAGCCAATATTATTTTTAGTTTAAAACCTTATTTTTTCGCGTTCTCAAAAATTTCATTTTGGTTCTTATTTGATATGAAAAAACACAACGTTTTTAAACGATTTTTCGTAATTTTTGGGCTGTAATTCATTTTTTTTTTTTCATTAAGCATTTCTAAGTCTTTGGGTGAGTTTTCGCTTTAATATTTTTTAATTATATTCAAAAGTATTGATTGTGTATAAATAAAATTAGCAATAGCTAAAAAGGAACTATTTTTTCGTTGTTGAAATAATAAAACTTTTGCCTGCTTAAGGACATTTTATAACCAAAAAAGGCTAGAAAAAATATCGAAACTAAAACAAAAATTTCGAGGCTAAAAGCAAATCAAAAAGGCTACATTTAGCCTTAAACAGGCTAAACTGACAACACTGTATATAACTATAAAGTTGAAAAAATGTAACAAGTAAGTGTTATATGGTGCTGGGCCGAATCTTTTATAACCTTCATGATATCTATATCGAATAAATATACAATTTCAGAATATAAATTCATTAAAACTTTAATTACACTGTAACAGTCATTTTCAAACATGAAAAAAATTGATATATGCATGAAACTAGAGACCATACATAGCAAAACTGCGTACTCCTTTTTCCTCCAGGATGTCAAATTTCCTTTTAAAAGGACTTACAAATTTCGAAGGATACGTACTATAAAAAAATATAAAATAATTACTAAAATTATATCACCCCAACACGGGTTTCAAATGAAAGCAAAGAAAGCCTGCAATATAATATTTTTTATTTAAATGCTGTGGTGCAAAAAGATGACATAATATCCTTTTGAAAATGTTAAGCTTTCATATTTATTGTCAAATATAAGTATATCACCCTTCAACAATATTTTTCAAACGTGAAAAAATTTATATACATATGAATGAAACTAGAAAATATAAATGGTAGAACTACGAACTTCAGGATATCAAATTTCCTCTCAAAAGGACTTCAAAATTTCAAATGAAATATAAAATTTAAGAAAATAATTAAATATTTTCGAAAATTAAATCTAAATTTCTTCCCAAAATTTCGAAAAATATACAATTAAAAATATCCCAGAAGCGCCTAGCTCGAAAACACATATCCACCAAATATGCTATACCTGCATAATGAAATAATTACCTATTTATTTATATAATTTACCTATTTATCTATGTATGTGTTTTATGTATGTAATTACCTAATATAATTACCTTATTATCTATATTTTCAAAACCTAAAACACAACTAAAGTTAAGTGATAATATTTTAAGAAAAACACATCTCAGAAACTTAGATTTACTTGTCGAAAATATGTTTTCATAAAAAATAAAGAAAAAAAGAATATGACCAATGACTTGAAAATTTGAAGTCCTGGACACTTCCACTGGACCCTAGAAATTATGTGGAAAAACAATTACATATACCCTCATATATATGAAAGGTATTAAAATCAATTCACAACACTATATGTTGAATATAATAACATAAGGTAGAATTATTAGAGAGAGTTTTCTATACAAAATTCTTTTTAAGTCAAAAAACTGAAATATAAAAACTAAAGAAAAAGAAAGAAGAATAAAAGAAAAATAAAAAAAATTATATTTGTGAATTAAAATGCTTCTTAAAAGGCATTACTTCATTTTGTGGATATTTTTTTACACATATATTACACGCAATATTTGTTTTTGTTAATATTGTGTTGCAAAAAAAATTTTCACAAAAATTTTTTTATTTTAAATTTCAAATATTTTTTCTTTTTTTTTTTTTTTTTTTTGAAGTTTTGTTCTAAATTTATTGCATTTTCTTGATTTTTCAGGGTAAATAAAATTGAGAACAAAATCTCTAATGATTCTACCTTGAGTAATTGTATCATGTATTGAATATATTTCACATTCAAAAATGTTTATTTTTTTAATAAAATAAAACAAAAGAATATCAAATTTCAAGTTGCCACATGGACTAGGGGGAAAGAATTCGAAGCTGGAGTTTCTAAGTCTGCTTATGGGTTCGAATACTTTCGAATACAAGAAGAATTTTATTTAATAAATTTCAAAGAGAAATTTTGACAGTTTCTTATTTGACGTATAAAAATTTTTGATTTCTTTAAGCTGAATTATAAAACAATTCTTATAAAAAATTTTGGGGATACGAACTCGCGCTTAACGGTTTGTAGTCTAGAACACTTCTTCTAGAATATTCAAGCTCACAAAATATTTATATATTTATTAATGCATGTGAGATAGAAAATATTACTCAATTTGGGTGAAGAAAATTTAAAATATTTTTGAGACTGCTCTGGAAAATCGTTTATAACTCCATAATTCCAGAACTGATTTCGCTGAATTTCAATACCCAGATTCTCGAGACAATATGCCACATACGTGTTGAAAATTTCAACACACAGCCGGACAGTCAAATATTCTCAAAATTTATTTCATTCATTCAATTTATATCATGAATATTTTTAATTCTGAGGTCCAGGATGTATACTTTAAAACCTTCAAATAAAATAACAAACTTATACATACCCTTAAGTTTATGTGAAGGGTATGGTATAATAAAAAATTCATGAATTGCTTTAATCGAAAGTAATGTTTTGTCAATCACAATTTCTGGCATATCTTCCCTGCAGCTTAGACGTAGTCCAATCGTAAGGACCACCTAAAAATAAATAAATAAAGACAGCTATTATCTAGCTATTATCTACTCCTATTCTCATAGGTTTAAATTTATATATCTAAACATACACAGAAAAAAATGAAAATGTATTTTAATTTCGAAATTGCTCACTTCAATTAACATTTTAATTGATTTTACTCCAATCATCAAAATGATAATATTAATTAAATAAAATTAATTGATATTTTCTATAATTTCAATAAAATTTAAAATTAAATTAATTACTTTCATGATTGGAACTTTGATTGAAATGAATTAAAATATTTATTTACATAATTCAAATACACTTCAAAATGTTCCTCTCTTAAAAGATACCACATTTACTACAATATTATCTTTATATAAAATTTGATATCTTTATTTAATTTTCAATTATATTTCAAAACATACGAGTCAAAAATACGAGCCATTTTGACGGAACATTTTAACAAAAGAGATAGATTACACATTTTATACAGACTCTTTCACAACATGCAATATTAGAATCATTTAATAATAATGATTTATAGCATTATCAAGCTTATAATAAAGCTTACTTATACGGGATTGGTTTTCTCAAAAAGCTTTCAAAGTTAACATCGCTGCATGATGCATCTAAAATAAAACTAGAGAAAATAATATATACACAGATATTACCAAAAACTCTAAGTATACACTTACAACATTGTATTTGTGCATATATCCTTTGTTTTGCCTTCGTCATAATTTACATAAAGCCAGAAATTTTCATAATTCAAAATATGCTTGGTATTAATATTTTCCTAAACAATTTTTGATTAAAATTTTCAAATTTTAAATGAAAATTTTGTTTTATTTTTATTTTATATTTCAATTTTTAAATTCTTATTCTTCTTATTCCTTTTCAAATTTAAAAATTGTTAAAAAAAAGTAATTATATTAATTAATAATTTTATTGAATTCAAATTTAAAATTAAATAAAAAATTTATTAAAAATTATTAAATAATTTTATCTGTGTAAATATATAAATACATGTAGTATATGATTACATAGAAAATATTGCAATAAATTACTACAAAAGTAAATTTATACCTTTTTCAATAAAATGTGTATAAAGAAAGCACAAAATACACTCATAAGGGAATTGAAAAGCATCAAATGAATCTTTTTACCACACACATTTACAAATGTGTACTTTTCATATGTAAAGCAATACATGTGAATGGTACTAATTTTAGATTTGTTATAGTGATTAGATTTGTTATAGTGATTATACTGGCGATTTATACTTTTTCATCCGTACAAACAAAATTACTACAATTTAGTGTCCCAAGAAACAGTTTTTTTGCTTTCTGATTGTTACAACCACTCAAACGATGCGTATTTATGAGCTGAATACAGGAAAACTCCTCAAAAAAAATCTTAATTTATCTTCAGTTCTCTTTAAAAACAATCGAGTTTCTTGTCGAAATGGGTCCAAAAAAGTTTGTTATTTTAAGCTAATTATAATGAAAATATTTTTAAATTTGTCTCCAATTTTATACCGAGAGTCCAAGCTCATAATAAGCTCAAAATTACCAATTTTTGAATGCCCTTTTCGATACAAACCTCGGAAATTTATTTTGGATGAAATGCATAAGACCCGTTATTTTAAAACACTGCACTCAAAAGTGGCGATTAGTTGCAATTTAAAAATAAAGTTTGTATAATAACGTTTCGTGTTCGGTGAAAGTAGAACTTTAATAATGCATTACTAATTATTAAAATCAGTCATCTGTGTTGTTTAATTTATCTGTAGTGTAGTCAAATTTGGCAAAATATTAAGGTTTTCGTATACAGTGGAAAATATAGAAATTTTGTTGAAATCGAAATTCATTTAATCCTTCTAAAAATGAAATTTTTATGACAGAACCGTGAAACGTACACCTAACAATTTTCCAATAACATTGCTATTTAATTTTATATTAAAATTTTACTAAAATAAAGCATTAAAGTTTGGCGACGTTAGTCGCTAATTGCGCCTTATTCAATCACCTGGCCAGTTTTTGGTCCGTTTTTTAAAATGGAACTAAATGGCGACTTTTTAAGACTATATGATAGTCTTAATGATGGAAAATTAAGTTGTTAGAAATATTTCAGTGTATTATATTTTAATTTCAACGACGAAATTAATTATTTTGAGATTGTTTCACAGTATTGTGAAACTATAAAGTTAAATGATAAACATCAAATGCCGAATTTTTTTGGACGGGATTGGGAAAATTAAAAAATAGATTTGATGAATACTTATATTCTAATTCCTATTTTCAATTTAGCTCATTGAAGTGCCTCGGCGGAACGTCTTTTTTCTAAATTATCACTAATGAAAAATAAATTGTCCAGCAGGCTTTCAGTCTCAAATTTGTTAGACGGGGATTTGTAAGATTGAAGTCTGAGTGAAGAATTTTTACAAAAGTACAGAAGTTTAATTAATAAAAAGAGAATTTTATGTTAACTATTTTTAAGAATAAATCTTTATTTTTGCCATAACAAAAATTATTATAAATAAATTATTTTGTTTTTAATAAAACTGAGTTAAGTAGATTTTCTTAAAATACAATTGGAGGATTCACAAGGTATATTGGTATATTGTCATAATGTTCTAAAATTTTACAGTTATTGTTGCTTATTAAACAAAAAGTGTGTTAAAATAATAAACCTTTATATGCAGTATCATCTGGTAATTGTAAATGGTTAAATTAAAAATTTTATAAAACATATAAGAAATAAATCCACTTATTGGCTTTTCTCACTTCCAGAGCTTCAATTACAAATTCTTAGATAACATGAAGACAACTATTTGAAAATGTCGCTACCCATATTTTCAAATTAACCGACGTCAACAATTTTCCAATGTATCTCCTAACAATATATCATATCATATCTTGATATGGATGAATGGACACAGAAAATACAAAAACAAAAATAATTTTTAAAAAATTTTATGTAAATGACAATTTTTTTTATACACTAAAAGAACATTTTTTAATAAAGTAAACAAGTAAACAAAATAAAATAATTTTTCAATTAACATGTTTTATTCATTCAATAATCTACATGATTGATTTAATTAAAATATTGATTATTTTTCAATTAACTTTTTGATTCATTCAATTAACAAATTATTTAGTTTAAATTTTTTTTAAATTATTTTTAATAAAATTTTTTAAAAATTTTAATTGGAAAGAAACCATAGTTTGTTATTTTTTACATCTTTTGGTAATTGATATAATCATTTTGGTGAGAGGTGTAATTTTAAAAAATTTTGATTGAATGAAATAAGAACCAACTTTTGGTATAACAAAATACTTACACAGAAAAAAAGTCATCAATCACCAAATATATTAGTAAATAATTTATTCAATTAAAAACTTTTTTAATTGAATAAATTTGCACCTTTCACCAAAATGATTATATCAGTTACTAAAAACTGTAAAGAAATGAAAACAGAAAATTTTTTCCAATTGAAAAGTAGATCAAATCAATTTAGTAGATCATTTAATGGATTAAAAATTTAAGCGAGAAATAAAAGTTTACCTAAATTTTATTTTTATTTTATATTTACTTGAATATATTTATTAAATTTAGAGGAAAAATGAAACAACTGTGTTAATTGAAAAATATATGGCAATAATTTTTAAATACCAAAATGGTTCATTCAATCTAAAAATTATTTAAAATTTAAAATTGTCAAACTACGTTTTTTTTTATTTGCTGTGTTCATTAAACCAGTCATCATGTTTTATGAATCTCTACACTAGGACACTTCGGACATTTTTGACAAAAATAAACAAAATTTAAGGTTAAATAACTTTTATAAGCATTATACGATTTTAATAAAATTTGTATTAATAAAATCACAAAAGTAAAACACCTTTCTGGCGCAATTATCTCTATAATAAAGAATATCCTTTATCCTACGATATCCCTTTAATTTTCAATAAAAGACCATCTATATTTGTACATAACGTATATATGCTGAAATTATATAAATATAACATATTTCAGATATTTATATGCGTTAAACCACTATTGCGAGGAAAAATTTGCATGGGGTATAGATAAAATAATGGGCCGATCATAATCAATTCCAGTACATTTTGCCTTTGTAACCCCATATATCAAATTTAAGTAAACTATCTTTAAATCGTCACAAATACTTCGTCGGATTTTGTAAAGCGGTTTACAGTAGGCCAAAGATCTCTTAATGTGCTCCAAAACTTCTACAATAATATCGAATTATTTTTCGGGATCAGGAATGTGCTATATGTGCTACTTATTTCAATAAATAGTGACCTGTTTTATTAAAATTTGATTAAGTATATCAGCAAGCCTAAAAAACACTTAATATCTAATGGAAAATTATTTAGTTAGTAAAGAAAAATTGTTGCAACTTAAGATCCCATCTTGAAATTTTTACACTATAACGACAAATTGATTGTAAATATCGTGTAAGAAATTAGTGAAAATTAAAAGACCCTTTTACAGCATATTCAAGGATAAAGGATATTTTTTAATTTTAGAGGTCCTTACACCAGGAAGATGTTAATGTTATGACTATATGATAAAGAAGAATCTCAGTACTTTCCAAAGATACCAAGTTTGTTGAAATCTAATAATGCACATCAATGATGAGATTTATGGCACAATTGTGCCACTTTTGGCACTATTGCATTTTCAGTAGTACTTTGGCACTTTAGAAGTTATTTTGGAACTTTTTTATACTAATTTGAATGAAACGTTATCGATATGGTGCAGGTTAATACGTCATATTAAGAGCATAGAGTAGTAAATTATATGTGTTGAATTTAATTAAAATCGTTGTTTGTCAAAATCTAAGCTGCGTCGAAATTTTTTGGAATTACCCATATAGATTTCTTGACTAATTTTTAATTAATTTGTATTTGACTTTGTTTTGTATTTAAAATGATTTTTAACAATATTTTGTACAAAACTTCTGTAAAAAATTCATATAACGAATGAAATCCTTCAAAATACAACATTTTTATTTATTAGTTCTAAATGAAAGCTTATTGTTATAGAAAATAGTTAGTT
Organism: Protocalliphora azurea; assembly: GCA_932274085.1. Lineage (NCBI taxonomy): Eukaryota > Metazoa > Arthropoda > Insecta > Diptera > Calliphoridae > Protocalliphora > Protocalliphora azurea. Next base: position 113,492,344 of record OW026521.1, read on the forward strand.
TTTTATAAAACGTCTTTATGTTTTTCCAATAGAGTAAACATTTTTTAATTTCATATCTTTTTCCTATTTTGAAAAAGGTGATACCAAGTTATTGCATAATATTTGTTTATATCATATTTTTATCACTTAAACAAATATATACACTATTAAATATATTGTTATTTATTTCTTAAAAACTTCAGCATCTTGAAAAAAATATTTTTTATAAAATAAAAAATATTTTATATATTTTTTATTTTAATAATTTTATTTTTCTGTTAATGAGAAATTGGAATATTATTTAGTAAAGGGACTTAACTTGAAAGATATTGGTAAAATAAAAGGATAAAAGGTCTAGAATTCTTAGGGATGTCTACATTAATAAACTAATGCTAAAACTTATTGGCAAGATCTCATGAAATCAGTATTCAATATGGAAACTCTGGTAACTGGACATAACATATTGTTGATAACTGTAGTTTTTCAGACAATGTTTACGTGAAACATATAGTTTGCAAGTGGTTGATTGGTCCAATTTAAATAAACTCTCACATATGCGAGCTAATATATATTTTTTTTCTCATCCGATTTAAAAGATTTGTGTATTTTCTCTCATTAAGGCTTATGAATGTTATTTAACTTTTATAGTTACCGAGTTATTCGTATCTGAAACTTCAGATTTTATCAACACTTGGATCCAATTCGATTTTCTCCAAATTATGTAGAAAAGAAGCTCAGGTTATTTTCTATTCCCAGTCAAAGAATAAACAATTCTGAATTTTGAATTTGTGACACAATAATTTTTGGAATATTTTAAGCCATGAAAGCGTTATTACACATAAAATGCAAAAATTATTTGCTGCGATTGTATAAATTTGTATGGAAATCTGACAAGTCTATTAAAAATTACAGATTTTAGAAAATGTTCTTTTGACCTGCTCTTAAAATAAGTCTAGTTCAGTGATAGACAAAGAGAGAACGTAAAAATTTGAATGTGTTAGAGTATTTGGCGAATATGTTTATTAATTTAGCATACAAAAAATTAATAGCTTTTTCCTACGCCCTTTGTTATATATATATATTATGTTTTTGTATTTGCTTCTCCATGCGACATGAACCTGCCTTGTTGAAAGCTAGAACAAAACTAAATGATTTTTTGTTATAAAAAATAATTTTATAAATTACTCGTATAACGAAGAACTGATTGCTATCCCACCAAGATCTAGCTTACATTTTCGCGTTTTTCAGATCATGAATTTTTATCAAATTCATTTAATTTGAAATTTTTAGGAGGATAACATTAAAATAATAAGATATTTTTAACTAATAAAAACTATTCAATATTTCCAGAAGTATAAGTTTTTTAAAGCTTTTTAATTTCTTTATTTGCATTTAAAAAAATAGAAAATTGACGTAAAATATCGTGATTTTTGGGCCATAAAAATATAAAAATTTCACAGCTAAACTATTCGATTAAAAATCTATAGTTTAAAAGATTTATATTGGATAAATCAGCATGAAGTTTTGGTAATTAAAATCACAAATATTTTATACCAAAAAATTTCAAAAATGTCACCCCAATCCCCCTCTCCCCAAAACCAGCAAATGCTTTGACTTCATCCGCGCATGGTTTTATATGACCCAAGGAGAAACCCAATTTAAATTGGTTTGAAATCATACTCATTCTACATTTCCATGCAAAACCTTTATTAAATACTTGTTTAATATTTCGTAAAAAATTAATCAAAATTTAAATTTATCTTTTTCTCTTTGCAGTTTTTAATGACAACGATAATTATGAAACGCTTATTTTAGACTGTTATATATTTCTATAGTATATTTATAAATGTATTTTTAAAATATTAAAAAACAAAAAAAAAAACACACCACAATTAGCAAGTTTATTAAAACTAATACTATACCAACAATAAAAAAACTCCTCTACAATGAAAATACTTAATAATTAAAATAATAATTCCTAAATTTTATATACCTCAATGAGAAAAACCATAAAGCAAAAAGAAAAAGAAAACACCGAAGAATACAAGAGAACAAACGCCTAAATATTCTCACAAAGCAGCACAAAAGGATTGGATTGGATTTGGAATTAAATGTAATTAAAAACAAAAAAATCAAATACACAGGAAACTAACGACTTAAATACCAAAAAAGTAAACAAAAAAAAAAATAAATAACAAAATATAATAATATAACAATAATGTTGGGCAATGTTAATATTAATTTTAAACCAACAACAGACACATTGACGCTGGCAACAACAGCAGCATTTTTTAATGTTCGTCAGTATTTTAATGAACATGACATTGTCGACTTGCGCACTTTTGGTTACTTAATCAATGACAGTTTTCTGCTCACCGATTATGAGGAAACCACATTAACAACACGACCAAATAGTACAGGAGACGTTGGCGGTCACGTCGTTAAGACTTTAAATAATATTGGCAGCGGTAATAGTAGTGGTGTTAGCGGTGTCGGTAGTAATTTTAATAGCAATTTCAATTTTATAACCTTCAACCAAAGTGGTTTTATTAAGAATGAATCAAATGATAACTACAGCAGCAGAGATGGTGTTGATATTGGTATTGGTGGGGATGAGGTGCTACCAAAAATGGCCGAGGATGTTGCTGTGCTATTGAAAATGATAATCATGTCGATTGTTTTGGGACTAATGATACTTATCACCATAATTGGTAGGTAGAGCGAAGAATCTAGCACTTTACTTGACAACATTTAGCCATTCTGATATATGTTAATGTTTTTTATTTTTTTATTTTTATTTTATTTATTATATCAATTATTGCTAGTCATTTTGTATTAATGTTTGTTGTTGAAATATACGACGGTAATAGAAATTTATAAATACATATCGTTCATTCCACGAGAGATTTATAAAAAATGTCTATTTTTTTAAAGCGGTCATCAGATTTATTTCATATTTGGTATGCATATGAACCTATGGAGCCATTTAGTTTTTCACATTATTTTTTCCAATTTCAAAAAAAAAATCGCGAATTTAAACGTGAATTAAAACTTAAAAAAAAGATAAACTTTAAATGATAAAGAGATATTATTCGATATTCGATATAGATGGATTTTAATAATTCAAGGCCAACTGAAACCTCTTTAAAGGAAATAATGTAAAGGTTAATTAGCTATTTAAATTTTACAATGCATTTACGACAAATTTCTAGCCATTCGACTATAATTTTCTTTTTACATGTTTAAAAGCAATATCTTTACTACAAAATGGAAAAATAATTGTTCTGGGACACCTACAATTTTTAATATATTTTAGAAAATTTACCACCAGTTTTTCATAAAAAATTTATTTTTTTTTTTTCATAATTTCTTATTTTTTGGTCATTCGCGTTCAGTAATATGTACATTTAAGTGTTCATAACTCTTTAGCTATACGTTGCACAGTGGCTGAGAATCGTTTTTCACCGACCAAAACTGTATAACTTTTAAATAGACATTTACTTTTTTTTCTTTTAATAGAGAGATATTGTCTTGTATTGTTCTCCAGTTTTAATTTCACTAAAATCGGTTCCGCAGTTTTTGAGAAATTTAAGGCTAAATTTGAACTTTTAATTTTTTTATAGCATTTGGTATGAAAATGCGGATTTTTTGGTTTTTTGAATCAGCTTTATTTATAAAAAAAGTTACAAGCAGATCAGAAATATTTTAATTTTTGTGATCAGGTTCCCAGTTTATCAATTGTAGAAAAGGTTCCCCTAGAACCGGATATTAATGAACCAGTTGCACCAGAACCGGTTTATTTTTAGTTTTAATAATATTAAGGAAAAAAATTTTTATGTTTTGTAATAACTGAAAGTTTTTTAATGTTTATTTTATTTTATACTTAAACAACAATAAAAGAAAATTATAATTATTATTCATTCAGTTGGAAAATAGCCTGCTAATATTCAATTTTTGGTTCTATATTAATTCTGTCCTCTACCAGCCCTCTTGCTTCTACATCTAAGTCCCCATGTTCTACTTTCCATTGACTTTAAATACTAGAGATTAAATATATCTACAGTTGCAGAATTTCGAGATATTTTTTAGTATTGTACTCACTATAAAATCTGTAATCCTTATTTCTTTTTTCCTGGGCTTCATCTGATAGATCTCAAAGTGGCACTAAATGATGCTTCTCCATAATAAAGGATTTTGTGAACTGTTGCTGACATATTTCTCTATTGATATTTGGTTGTATATATTCGCGCAGTTTCCTTCGAATGAATTTGTTCATTGAACATAAGTACATTGACAATTTTTTTTTAATCTTGAAATAAGATTTAAATCAACACCTGTTATTTCATATGCTCTTTCGGAATCTGAAAAGAATCTTCTTGCTGTGTTCCCATCATTTGTATTACCTGATCCTTGTTTTTGGTTGATTTATAATTAACCCATATTTGAGAAATACGTCCTCAACATGTTTCTTTTTTAAAGTTCTTGCCTCCTTATTGGTGTCGTTATTGCTTATTGGTTCTGTAGGTTTAAAATCTAAATTACAACTGCTTTTGGTTTTGATTTTGGGAGTAATTTGATTCAAATGGAAAAAGTGTTATATGGACGGGTCCAGACAGGTACAAAGTATATATGGGGTTAAAGATAACACAGCATGTATAAACGGTACAGTGACACATCATACCATTTCTTAAAAACTATTATCCAACCAACATAACAAAAAAAAAAAAATAAATAAATAAATAAAATAATAATAATACTCGTAATAATAATAATGCAACCAGTTATCGATAATAGTTTGCGAATAATGATACTTCTAAACAAATGTACAAAAAATATTTGTCTTTAACAACATGCCAAGTCCACAGTTACTTACATTTTTATATATTTTTTTGGCCACCTTAATTTCAATATATTTTATATTGAATGACATTAAAATTTGGAAATCGATGTTAAAAAATAGGTTTTTTGGCCAATGGAATTAATTACTGAGCCACCGTGGCGTCGGTATATATATATTATTTTGAAATATCTGCAAATTGGTGTTTAAAGTTATATACTTTTTCGATTTTGTTTTACTTTTCAGAAAATTAAATTCACGATTTTAATTCGCGAGTTTTTCAAAATTCAAAAAACAAAAAATGGAGATATTAAAATGACTCCATACGATATGCTTATGCCAAATATTAACAAAATCCGAAGACCTTAGGAAATTTTTTTGGCGATCTTTCGTGGAATGAACGATATATATTTTATATACTTATGATAGTGTTTTTCAGATAAGTTTGATGTAATTATAAAATTTGAGTGAATATGGAAATCTATTTTTATAGACTTATATATAAATAGACAATTCTCTATTAAGTACAAATAAAAGATAACAGAGTACATGCAGTCAAGTAAAAAAATATATCGAAAATAAATGTTTAATTTCAGTTAATTGGATTTACATAAAATATCACACAGACATAGCAGAGGATTCAGATATGCTTTTCCTGAGATAAAAACACGATAATAAGCTTTTTTTACTTTTAAATAAAAATAATTCTTTTATTTAAAAAAAGTTTAAAGTTTTATTAATATTTTAATGAAGCAAAGCTAAAATTTATATATCAAATGTATCGCACAGTCTCACTTTAAGTTCCTCAATTATTTTTATTCCATTTACTTACCCTTATCTAATTTTGGACATTAGTATTAGTTAAGAAATTATCATATTGCCGATATGCTGACGAAAAGTCTTATGCGTTTTTGAACAACTCTTCATGAGAGTGAAAAACATTACATTTTTTATATGAAAGTCATATTAAATTCATATTCATACTTTCGAAAACTTCCGAACTAATTCAAATATTTTAAAAAAGATTAAAATTTTGGATGGACAATGAAAATGATTTCTGATGTCTTAAAAACATAAATTGTTTTTACAACATTAACTGATAATATTCCCGCAAGTTTGAATGCGAATACGTCTTCTGTATAATATTTAAAATTATTTAATCAGTTTTGAAATAATCTTCATGATTTGTTGCTACAAGTGAAGCTCCTGAGTGATCTTTAATTAAATTTACCATTAAAATAAATTTTAAATGCTAAATATGTTTGCAACCTTTTTTATGAATTAAAAATTAAATTTGAAAAACATCCCACCAGAGAATAAAAAAAATATATTTAAAATGTTAAAACATGCTCTAAAAGAGTTAAATATGCCTTAATAATAACATAAATATACTCTAAAAATCACTATATACACAAACATGCTGTTGAGGGTGAAATATGCAAAAATATGCACTTCCAAATGGATGTTAAAATGCTTTATTTGTTCTGTAATGGATAAATAATTTATCGATGGCTTAATTCAATGTACAGGAAAAAACATGCAAATGCATATATATGGTTGCCCTGATTATGGTTTTGTTTTTGTGCTGAACTTATTGATTTTAGATACCAAACCGCAAACCAAGGAATAATCTATGTTGATTTCAGTTAAATAGTAATTTTAACGAGAGAAAGCGAAACCAACCCATAGTTTAGATATAGACCAAGAATATATTATAAATTCCATGAAACATTATATATGAAATAATCATAGGTCTTCCGATTTTGCTCATATTTGGCACGTAAATTCTTTATTAAACCAAAATGACATATCTATTTTATTTTTTTAATTTCCAAAACTCACAAATTTATTCGCGATTTTAATTGTATAAAAAATGAAAATATTTTATTTTAGTTATAAATATGTTTTGAAGCTAAGATACGATTTCTTTGATTTAATTTATTGATCTTCACCTCCGCCTTCATTTAATTTGAGCTTCTCTCTGACAACGGAAAACAGCCTCCGCTATAGTTTGCTTGTGTTTCAGCACTAAGTCCTCTTTAACTATCCTAAATAAAATAATAAATGTTTTTTAAACATTCTCTCCTTCGATTTTTACTTTCCATTTGTAACAAACCTAAACCTATTTGGTTTTTTAAAAACTAAGTTTCAAAAACTATATCCTTTGCATTCTTTCTTTAACCTCTATGAGTGATTCCATGTCAAAACGAACAACATCTCCAATTTCAATGAAATTCTCTACAGACATTGGCTATTGGCAATGTTTCTCAAATCATAAACCCTTAGACTCATGTCACTTTACAGTCCAAAAATGAGAAACGAAAAAAAGGTAAAAATTACACCAAGGTGTACTGGCTTAATTGGTAATAACTTCTAAACTAGTGTATTCAAAAAACGAAAAGGGAGACCGGTTTTTACTTTTTAGAAAACTGACCGGTTTCGAATAATTTTTATTTTCGAATAATTCGACAGGCCGGTTTTTTTGCCGGTTAACCGGATTTTTATGAAATGTTCCTTCTTATGATTTTTACTAAATTAACTTATACCTCCTATTTTTTTTTTTTTTTTCTATTTGCTAAAAAAAATATGCATTAAAAGTATAAAATATTTTAAAAATAAAATTTATATAAAAATTTAAAATTGTTTGAGTAGTTTACATTCAAATTTTATTTTGAAACAATTCGCTTATTGTACTGAATCAGGCCCTTAATTATTTGAAAGTATTTTTCATTTTCACTACGAACTAGTAAAGCTTTAAGGCTAGTATTTTTTAATTCCTAATTTGAGATTTGAGTAGCACCAGACTTACTAAGAACTGAGATTTGTATATTTTTTTAATAGATTTAAACTAATTTTTATTAAATGAATCTAGGTAAGATTCACAAGAATAAGGGTAATTTCTATAAATAAATGCATTGGTAAAGTTGGATCAGAAGAAGCATTATATACAAGAAGCAAAAAATACAAAATTTGAGCACTATACTTCAGCTTTACTTTATGAGATGTCGCTTTAATTCAAAATTCAATGGAAAATGTTGGCAGGGATATATTTATATATTTTTATACACTGGCTGCCACTTGAATAAGGAATCACATTTTTTTAAATTTAATTAAGTATATCTCCTAAACTGAAGTTCAGAAAAAAATAATTTTTTGCGCAACCAAATTTCAAAGTGTTGGCTTTAGTTTCCCGAAATAAGAAATATAGATATTTTGTTATACTAAAATTATGCATTTATTTAAAGACATGTATTTTTGTGGTACTTTTTCGTGTATCACTTGAATAAGAAATTTTTTAAAACTAAGCAAACTGTAATTTATTTTTAAATTTTAGGTTATAAAACGAATGTTATTATCTTCTAGCATTCAATTAGTAATGAGTACTGCCATCATTTTTAGAAATAACCTCAAAAATTCGATTTAGCATCGACTTGTATAATAACTCTAAGTAATTTAGCAAAATTGAACTCCATGCTTTCGTCATTGCATCCTTTAAGGATTCTATCGTCTCAAATTGTTTTTCTCCTTTATAAACTTTTCTTGCAAGCCAACCCCAGACATTTCCCATTGTATTCAGGTCTGGTGAATATGGGGGCCAATCCAAAAGTAGAACACCTTGTTGATTAATCCAATGTTTTACAGCTCTGGCATTATGAATCGTAGCATTGTTTTGTTAGTACGTCCAAGGTATGGGTCCAAAGAAATCATTAAATTTTGGAAATGCTTCCTCCAGAATGTCTTTGTAAGTCGTTGCAGTCATTTTGTTGGATACAAAAATCAATTCTATGGTATCATAATACGAAATGGTACCGCATACCATTATTCCGTCCTCTCGGCTGTGTCTGCGGCTCGAAAATAATTCCTCCTTGTTTAGGTCATGGAAGTAATAGTTATACCCGTCGGGACCATCAATATTAAACTTTTTTTCATCGGAAAATACAACATTAAACTATTTGTCGGACCATGTCATTGTATTTTTGGCAAACTGTAGACGTTGTGATTTGCGTTTTTCATTAAGTGGTGTTTTTTTTTCAGTTTTCGTCGGACCATGTATGCGCACGACTTTAAAATATGGTTAACTGTTCTTAGACTGGCACTGACTCCACTTTTTTCACGTACCAACATGGCAGAATTTGATGCAATTCTAAGAATTTTTCGTCTTTCTTTTGGAGTTGTTCTTACGCCCTTTCATGTTTTCCATATCTTTCCATGTTATTTAAATAATTGTACTCAATTTTCTTTCCTCTATTAATGTTTTTGGCTATTTGGACCGGTTTCTGACCCTGAGATTTGAAAATAAGATTTTTTTCTTTTTTAGAGTTATTAAGAGCCTTACCACGTCCCAAATTTGAATAAAAACTATTTAAAAACTATCAAATTAAAAATTCTCTAGCCGTTTATATTGAAAGAAATTGAAATCATAACACTCCTGATTAATATTAAAAGAATTCCTTATTCAAGTGACACACGAAATAGTACCACAGAAATACATGTCTTTAAATAAATGCATAATTTTAGTATAGCAAAACATGTATATTTTTTATTTCTTCAGGAAACTAAAGCCAACACTTTGAAATTGGTTGCGCAAAAAATTAGTTTTTTCTGAACTTTAGTTCAGAGATATACTTAATTAATGTTAAAAAAATGTGATTCCTTATTCAAGTTGCAGGCAGTGTATGTATGCAGAAACAAGCTGACTGCATATACAAAAAAAAAAAAAAAAAAAAAAAACACCAATAATCATTATAATACTGCTGTTGTTATCTAAACTGCTAGCTTACCCTTCCAGCAATTGGTAGTGTTTTTTTTTTATTATTAACCTATTAAATAGTGTCTTTTTAGGCACTTCTAGATGTTCAAATGTAGAAAATACTCAAATTTGCAATAACAAAACACATTATTATTGAATTATAGTCTGAAAAACTTGCATTAGGAGACTGTTCACATTCCAGAACAAAGAAAAGAGAACGAGCACGATATGATTTCGCTAGTAAATATACATCTTCTAACTTTTCAATGCAGTTATTTATAATGGTACATAAAACAAATATGTTAAAATAAAAAATAATTCATTTCAATTTGTGCATTTTTTAAATATTTTATAATTAATTTGAAAGTGACAATGAATTTAATAAAATCATAGAAGATTATTGTTATTTTTATAAAAATAAGATACGTGTTTAGCTCTACACCTGAAAAAAACTTTGATTACCATGCAATCAGTTAAGAAACTAATATAATAGCTCTTCACTACTTACACTTTAGCTGAATAACCCATTATTTTAACACGGTGATGACATTATGGGCATCTACTTACATCCTATTTTTACAATTAGGCATCCTAGAGAGGTTATTACATTAATTTAAAGTATCACAAAAGTCATTACCAGTGAAAACAATTGGAACTAGTTACATTTTAGGTTAACAATAACTAATTAAATGTCAGAATATAAAAAGCAAGTTTTTTTCTTTTATTTTTACTTTAAACGTAAAAGGAAAATTTTATAAACTTGAATTAAAGATTTTTAAAACTTAACAACTTTGGTGTGCATGTACATATGTACATGGATACGCAAATTTTGACTTTTCATATTTATATTAATCTCTTCTTTAAATTTATGAATTGTTAAACTAAATTATAAAATCAGCAAAAATAGCATTTTCAAAAATATTATATTTAATAAGTAATTACATAGCGGGAAATAAATAAGTAGTTACTAAACTACTTCTATGGAATGCAAACGGAATGCTGTTGTCATTGAAAAGTAACTATATCCGTAACTACATACAATTACAAAGCTTTTGCTGGGACTATATATAAAAGTCTAGAAACCAAATTGTTCTCTATTTTTTCCATTTAATCCATTTTAAATCCAAATAAAAAAGCGATTATTTTTCGATACTTTCCTACTGTACTCTTTTACACTTCTAAATAACTCTAATTCGACATTCCAAAAAGCACTAAAAAGTGTCATCTTAAAACTATTAAAACTGAGACACGATTTTCCCAAACGGTTATTCTTTTTCGTCAAGAAAATGATGTCATATTCGATTGTTAAGAACTACATGTAGTTACATTTTAGACCAGCGGTTCTCAAATGGGGGTTCACGATCCACAAGTGATCCGTACAAACATTTTTTTTACTTTTAGTAATCTTGATGTTTTTTTGCACGAATAAATACATAAAATTACTTAAATTTGCTTAAATGGATGATTTTGTAAACTTTAAATTACTAATAGCAAACAAGAAATTATTTTCTTGGTTGTGGAAAAACTAACATTTTAACTTTTTCAAGGCAATTTTAAGAATCAAAAAATGCTAGAAAAAAAGCTAGAAGCCAAAACGAAAACTTTGAGGATAAACACAAAATAAAAAGGTCAGATTTGGCATTAAAAAGCTAAACTGGCAACACTGCTTCTTAACTAAAGGAGTGCCAAACCAGAAATTATATATATAATTTTTTAAGAATTTTAAAAATATCTTTTTTGAGATATAATAGTTTAGTTTTCATAAATAAAATTTTGATCTTTGAAATTTTGAAATAAATTAACTTTCTACATATACATATATATATATATCTACATATAAGTTATAACCAGATATCTATCCTGTATGTATATTATAGAAGTTACTAGCAATTAAACCAATACATCTTTGTGAAGTTTTTAGTTTTTTTTTAGGTGTAAAGGGTATATATAAGTTTGTCATTTCGTCTGTAATTTTTACAATATCCTTCTAAGACCCCAAAAATATATATATATTCTGGATCCTTATTGATAGAAAAGTCGATATAACGATGTCCGTCTGTCCGTTGAAAATACGTTTTAGAAAGCCCCAGTTATCAGTGTTTTTCAACGAAACCAAAATGGATAAGATACCATGAATGCTGATGAAGTGTATAGCAGCACAGAAAATAAGTTTTCCATTCTGTTGGTGTCTAATTATAGTCCAAAAACTCTGCTTTGGTATTGCCAAACAGAGACAACAAGGTAATTTACGATTGCAAATTTGTTTAATCGGATATATATATTTTATACATCAGATTATAGGAAGTATTTCTTAGAATAACATTAGTAAAAAACAACAAAATCGGTCCATTAATGGCCGACATATAGCCAAAAAATCCTCTAAAAACGTATTTTTTTTCGACTTTTCTAAGCCCTTATATAAGCAAGCGACTTCGTTTTTGCACAGAAAATTTGGCATTTTTTTTTTTCTTTTTTGGAAAGTTTTTGCGAAATAAGTGAACAAAAACGGTAGCTTATATATCGTATTTTTGAACTTTGTGAAGCTTCGGAATTCGTTTTTGTAAAAATCTTATAACAAAACGAATATTTCTAAAATTTTGCTTTAGCCATGTCGGTCCATAAACAAAGCAATGACTTTCAATTTCTTTTTTTTTAAGCAAGCAGTAATTGTTTTTATGTATATTTGGACTTTTTTTTATTTGGAAATAGAAGCATTGCATATAATATGTTGGGTTTGTGCATCAAAATACGGAAGGGATATTATATGGGAACTGAGGACAATTGTGGACCGATATTGTATTAAATATAATGCATATTTTTGCAAAACTTGTATTATATGCATTACATTATTTTGATACTAAGATTTATATGGAACTTAAGTATTTTATGGTGGTTCGCGGACGTGGGTCTTGTATGAGGGCTATGGTCAATTATAAATCCCTATTCCGGGAAGACTTTTGTATGGGCGCTAGGTGAAATAATAGACCGATCACAACCAATTTCAATAGACTTCGTCCTTATATCTTAAAAGTCCCACATGCAAATTTAAAAAGTAATTCTGAGTCGATTGGTATACTTTAAGATGGGTGTTGTATAACTTTTTCTATGCGTTACAAACATCAGCACAAACGCATAATATCTCAACCACCTATGGTGGTGTAGGGTATAAAAAAAGCAAAACAGCAAGCTATAGTCGATCAACTGTCCTGATCAATTATATTTATTGCTCTTCTTATAGGTCCAAGATTTGTATAAATTGCAAATATAAAAACAAAAGTGCGGTTTTTGCGTAATTTTCAAAAATTCCATAAGATGTTTGTATTAAAGATATTTTTAATGCTAATTCGATTTTATTGTGTAAAATAAGAAAAACTAAGTTGGTGCAGTAATCTGTTCTATTTCATTAGAAACTGTGAAAGTGTGTCGCGAAAAACAGATTTTTTTTTAAATTTTCACTCTTGTTTTACAAACTTTGAGACTATCTACTGCGTTGACTATTACGGGCACATCAACTAGATATAGCGCAAAATACGCATAATTATAACAAGTATCAATCTCTATTTCAAAATTTTTATTTCCGTATGGGCCTACAGATCACTCCCAAAAATCCAAAAATTTTTTAAATTAAAATTTGACAACCTCTCGTGTAACTGTTGAAAGTCTGCACAACAAAAATAAAGATGTATAATTTATCCACAAAGTCCGGTTAGTTTATATAAGATCGAATAAGATTAAAAAGTGTAAACTCGCGAACAAAAAGTATAAAAAAACGAGAAAAGTTAAGTAATTTGAAGCCCTTTTTCTAAGTTTTTCAACTTTTAACAACATTCAGGATTATAGAATGAACTTACGGTGCTACAATTTTTCACTCTATTAGTTTCAAGTATTACTACAAGACTTATTAAGGATTTAAGTCAGTTTCAGACAGGCACAAAATGGCCCATATTCGTGAAATAGTATCATGATACTAATATTTATTTGTGAATCAAAATTGCGACTTGTAGTTTAATCACAAAATTTACATAAACGAAAGAACAAACGGTCAGACGGATATCGTTATAAGGACTTAGGTAGTGAAGCAGATTTGTGTATTTTAAAGTGGAAGTTAGGTATAATACCTCAACCATCTATGATTATGTAGGGTATAAAAATATATATGACCTAAAATATTTTTGGTTTCAAATCAAATACAATTCATTCCCCGACCTAAATACTTAGGACGCATTAGCATATAATACATATTAAATATTGTCACTGAAGTATTTCATTATGTTCAGTAAAATTTTCCAAGACTTTTTGTTTAAGGATTTGCTGCGATTCTTTTTTATTTTAAATATCAGTACAATTGTTTGACTATTTGCTTCTATTATTTTCCTCTGGTGGTGCGAACAAATAAAAATATAGCAGTAAAAACGTGTGCGTCTATTGTATTTAATAGGAATGAAGCCTTGTATAGTAGAGTGTTTTGGGTCTTTAGGAAAAACAGAAAACTAAAACGGAAATAATTAAAACGATTACAGAAACATTTTTAAAGCAAAAAGGTTCATTTGTATTCTCTTTAATCTTTGTCGTCAAAGTAAAATTGTTGCATTTTAATTTGATGGGAAAAAATAGAGAAAACATATATATAACCCAGTAAAAAATTGTTTTATTTCTTTTAATACATAATTCTTCCAATTCATAATGAAGAGAAAGGCACTTAATCTTCCTGTCAAACTTGTTATATTTTAAAATAAGCTTACTACTGTATAGTGACTATTCAAGCAATTAGTTTGTTATCAACATTTTTTTATTTTGCTGGGTAATCTTTTGTTAAAAAAAAAACAGAAACAGGAAGAATATGCTAAACAGGTGTTAAAATGTTGATTTTTATTTTTTTTTATTTTTTTATTTTATTTTTAGTGTTGAAGGAGGCAAGTGGAAGGTGGATTACAATGTTTTTTTAAACGTTTGTAACTAAATGATTTCATACTTTTGAAATCATCTAAACAAATAAAAATATAACATTATACTTTTATTATTTACACTTAATTAAAACACGACATCCTTAGAATCAAAGACTTAAAAAGTAAACTGAGTAACAGCAACTAAAAAATTAACTACACTTTGCTACATACGTGTAATGAAGGCTACAGATCTTCTTGAGTACATCATAAACCAATTTACGAAAATTTCGAAACGCCCTTGAAATTTTTAGATATTCCGAAAAATCCTCATTTTAATGGTTACTGCACTAAAGATTTTGTAGGGATATACAATTTTAAACCAATTTCAGATTTACTAATTGACTTTCTTCCTTATCCTATTAAAAAAAAACAAATCTTATGTTTAAAACAACAAATTCTTTAAAAATTATTCCATCCTTTTATAGGCTTTTAAAGAAAAATGTATAACAAGTTGCAGTTAAATACAAAAAAAATTTATGAAAATGTTATATTTTTTAAATGTTGTTTAAAAAATTGCTTTCGACAAATGCATACAGTTTGGCGGCTTGAAACATCTAAATCCCAAAAAATTATAATGAAAAAAAATCAAGAAAAGTATAACAGAATTGGTATATACTTACACAGGATCATACCCAGGGACATTTTTTTAACATACCCCAATTTTTTTTTTTGATATTTTGGAAATTTTTAAAACTGATATATGATGTCCTCAGAAAGTCTTTTACGTACGTTATATCACTTCCTGATTGATTTTTCACTGTTGAAGACTGTTATTCTAGGTAGTATGTACATATTTTATATATTCAAATGGAAATAAAAGAACATATATATATATATATATATATATATATATATATATATATATGTATATTCATTATTATATATATATATATTTTATGCCAGTCCCCACCAACATTGAACGAAACTTCGTAAGGTAAAAAAAAACGCAAAAATTATTATTTTGCCACGTCCAAAAACACCGCTCTTTTTGATTTATGTGTATAGCGTCGCCATTTATTTAAAGTTTTTAGTGTTTCCGTTGATATATTATAGGTAAATATATTTGTAATTATATCCGATGTAACGTATTTCATTTTCACATAACACATCTTAATACGAATACGAATACGAGCCGAATATAGCACTCTAACATGTCAAATTTATTTTTTCACAAAAACTATAAACAATGGCTTAAAAATTTGTAATCTAGATTACTTAAAGTATACCATCTATAACAAACACCGGCGCCCGTAGCACTATGGAGACGAGTGATTTCGGTATTTCCATATACATAACACGAAGGCTTACGAAGATGAAAAATTGAGAGTGAATAAAAAACAAAAAATCATTTAGTTTTGCATTAGGTTTCAAGAAGCCAGATGAACGTTGTAAAAAATTTATTATTATTTTTTTATGCTAGATATAACAAACACATTCGCATCAAAGAGCGTAAACAAACCAAATACACTAATACATAAAAAGTTTTACATCCTCTCTTTCTGCCTATCGCTGATCTATATCCATAGCAGTTTTGTAGGCAAACAATTATATGTACCCTTCATATACATATGTAATTATATGTAGTGTACATTTCCAATTCAACAATACTGAAAAATTATTTTTTATACAAAATAAAATAAAACTATTTTATGAATTTAGAATTTCAAGTTATCATGTGGCCTAGGGGGTCAGAATTCTAAGCTAGGACTTTTATAGTTTTTATTTAATAAATTTCAAAGATGAATTTTTTAAGTTTTTATGTATACATAAAAAAATATTTGACATTTGTCTTATCTGACGTTTAAACATTTTTGATTTTTTTTTCAAGCTAAATTATAAAGAATTTATCGAAGTCTTGGTTCGGGATCAACCTCAAAACCTACATTTTGTAAGTCACAAACCCAAGCTTTATACCATATCGATGTGTTGAAATTTAATATCTTTATTGCTTATATCAAAGCCTAAAACGTAGCTAAAGCTAAATAATACTTTTTATTAAGAATACATCAACATGTCAAGAAATTTTGTGAAATTAATTTCTTTTCTTACTAATGAAAAGTTTAATATTTTTTACGAAAAAAAGACGGTTACAAGGAGTCCTGGGTACACGAACTCAGGTTTAACGGTTTGTAGTATAGAATACTTCCTAGGGACATAATATTCTAGTAAAAAAATATTTATATGTTATTACATGTGAAATAAAAAATATTATTCAATTTGGGCAAAGAAAATTGGAAAGACTTTTGAGGTAGCTCTAAAAAATCGTTTATCACTTCGCTATTACTGAACATATTTCGCTGAATTTAAAAAAATCCATTTTAACACACAGACGGACAGGCATCCAGACGCAATTACAATGAAAAATTATTTTTAATCATAACAATCACAAACATTTTTAATTTTGTATATATATTTTAAGATTTTCGTATAAAATTACAAACTTATACCCTTCCTTTTATGTGAAGGATATAAAAAGCATAATATAGGGATTTGTTTTCATTCCCAAAAAATAAAAAATTAAATTAAAATTTGAACATCAACTTCCCTGATAGCTATTGAAATTCAACGAAATCTGTTCAGGAATGCGAAGTTATAAACGATTTTCCAAAGCTACCTCAAAAATGTTCCCCATTTTCTTTTCCCAAATTGCCATAATATGTAATTATTTTTCTACTGGAATGTTGTATCTCTAGGAAGTGTTCTAGACTACAAACCTTTAAGCCTGACTTCGTATCTGCGGGATTCCTTGTAAGATCCTGTTTTTCTTAAGAAATATTAAAATTTTCATTATTGAAAAAAAAATAATTTTAGAAGTATTTCTTGGCATGTTGACGTATTCTTTATAAAAAAGTATTATTTAGTTTTAGTTACATTTTAGGCTTTTTATATAAGCAATAAAGATATTAAGTTTCAACACATCGATATGGATATGATATACTGCTGGGGTTTGAGACTTAAGAAATGTAGGGCCTGAGTTCGATGACGAACCGAATTACTTTATAATTTAGTTTCAAACACAAATCAAAAATTTTCAAACCTCAGATAAGCAACTGTCAAATATCTTTATATATATATATATATATACATGCACACATACATACATACAAACTTAAAAAATTCGTCTTCATAAAACACTTTATTTTGAATAAAAAAATAATTGTTAAATATTGTTGAATTTGAAATATAATCAACATAAAGTGTTGTAAATTAATTTTTATACCATTACATATATGAAGGGTACATATAATTGTTTTTCTTCAAAACTAGTATAGATATATGTATATCAGCGACAGGCACAAAGAGATGACGTAAAAATTTTTATGTATTTGGCTTGTTTACGCTCTTTGTTGCTTACAAAAAATAATTTTTTAACGCTTTTTGTTACTCATTTTGTTTTTGCTCAACCATGCGACATGAGCCTGCCTTGTTGAAACCTAGAACAAAACTAAATGATTTTTTGTTTTTATTCGCTCTCAATTTTTCACCTTCGTAAACCTTCGTGTTCAGGGCTGTCAAATGTGGCGCCAAACTTGACGCTTTAATTGCTTTTGGCGACTAAATTTTCCGTTTGGCGACATGGCGAATTTTTTTGCGATTCACTAAGTGGTGGCGATTTATTTGACTAATTTTATTTATTTTTTATTTATTACTTATTCCTACTAACAACCGACTATTTTCAGTATTTGCCCATCTAAAAAAACGAAGGGCCTTAATTTATAAATTCAACTTCAACTTAGATTGAGAAATGTCAGGATTTCGTTCGAAAATTCAACAAAGCAAAAACAAGTCAAGACAGTGAACCGCTGATTGCTTTCAACTCAGTGTAAAAATAGTATAAGAGAACAAATGTTGTTATACAATGTTAGAACTATTCTCTTTAATAAGTGTCAATAAATTTTTAAAGTTGCTAAACTAAAATGGAGATATATGTGTGTATGTCAGAAAAATGCATTTTAAATTATAACTTAATTTTCTATTCAATTACTATTAGCTACTGCAATTATCATTGACTTTGTTGAAGCTGAATTTACATGTATAAATTACACAAAATTTGAATCACTAAAAATTATACGACACTAAATCGTTTTTGTTAATTTTTTATTTTTTCTTTAAAAAATCAAATAAAAATTAAATTTAGCGATTTTTGGCGATTTCTGATTAGCAATTTGGTGACAGAGGCTCAAAAAATCTGACAACCCTGTTCGTGTTATGTATGTGGAAATGCCGAAAATACTCGGCTCTGAAGTGCTATGGGCGTAGGTGTTTGGTCTACTGGAAGTATTCTAGATTACAAAGTTTCAAGCCATGATTCGAATCCTCGCAGAATTCAATTTATTATTCTTTTTTCTTTTTTTTTGGTTTGCGTATTTTTTGTGAAAAAATAAATTTTGCAAGTCAATCTGAGTATGTGAGATTTTTTTCTTAAATAACTATAACTTAAGTTCAATTATGTTTTATGTTTTTAAATATAGAAAATAAAATAAGATAATAAAGTTTGCTGGATTTGTTATGTTCTGTTTAGGAAGTCGTTTTAAAGAAGCTAATTTTATTTTTAAGTAAAAGAGAAATATAAATTTTAGAAATTCTTAACCCCATAACCCCAAAGTTGAAAATGCTGAAAATTTTTTTCAAGTTCAAAATAGCTAATTGCTAGGTGTCTAATCCGAAACAAATTGTTCGTTTGACCAATGCAATCAGCTAAGGTAAATATTGTGTACCTTTACCACGTTTGTGTATCTTTTGTGTTTTCGTATATTTGAAGACCTGACACTTGTCATTTTTTCCTTAACTCTTTTAACAGATCTTGCTCTTTTAAATCTTAAAAAAATAATAATTTAGCTTTTAATTAAAGTTGCTTTCAAATGCCAAAATGAACTAAATGAGATTAATACAAAAATTTAATTTAGTTTTCTGTACACTCCTTAATACTTGTAAACTTTTGTATTTTGCAATTGCAAGAAATATAATTTTAATTAAAATTACTAGGCCACTACTTTTGTTCATTTGTGTGTTTCTTATTAAAATTTGTCACTTATACATATTAATGTTTCTATATGACTATACCCTACAAGAAAACTAATACAAAAATGATTCGAATTGGTATTGCTTGGAAGAAAAATTATATTGCCGCATTAATCATATCCGTATTGCGCAAGTTTCCTCCATCGGGAGAGATTGTGCATCACAGGCGATACATCTAAGCAATAAGAAATTGCTAGATAATCATCTAGTGAAAAAAGAAGCTAAATAATCCTCTAGAATAATTATCACTAAATCAATTTAGAAATAATATAATAGAGACAATTTTTGTACCCCACACCACTTTTTGAATCAATCTAATGATGTCTGTCCATCCGTCCGGCTGGCTGGCTGGTTGGCTGGCTAGCTATCCATGTAAACCTTGTGCACAAAGTATAGGGCGCAATTTTGAAGATAATTCAATGAAATTTGGCACATACGACTTTCATGACATAAAGACGAAGCCTATTGAAATTGGTGATGATCGGTCCATTATTTCACCTAGCTCCCATACAAATGTCCTTCCGGAAAAGGGATTTAACGATCATAAACGCATTAAATATAACAATATTTTAATGAAATTCGTTGTAAAAAAGTGCCAAATTTCATGAAGATAGGTCCATAATTGACCATAGCTCTCTTCCGAAAATCACTTTAACGTGCATAAATCGCATACAAATGTTATTTATTATCATAGTGATACATTTTATGAGGATCGCTTCATAATTTAATATAGCTCCCATATAAGTCCGGTATTCACCCTAAAGTGCATAAATTCATATAAATGTTAGTATGAACGTAATATTCGATATTCATATATTTTATTTTACATTTAGCAAAAGTATCGGTCCACAATTGTCCATATGTCTAATATAAGACCCCTACATGAAATATGAGACCCCTGCACAATGGTGTGGGGTATCATATGGTCGTGCTTGACCCACTATATCTTTCTTACTTGCTTTATCTTTTAATTTTTTCAATTAAAATGATTTGTAATGTTAAAATGATTTGTATTTGTCATCTGACTGAAAAAACGGCGATATTTTGAAGATAAAATATACTACGCAAATGACAAAAAATACAAATTTTATATATTTTTTATTGTTTGTTACTTAATTTTCTTTAAACTAATAAAAATATAATATTAGAAAAATATTACTTTGATGATTTTCTTCCAAATAATAAAAATAATATATTGCGTAAATATCCTCCAAATGTGTATAGGGTATATGATGAGCCTGTTACTCGTGTATATATGTAAATAGAATATACATCACTTAAAAATTCAATAAATAATTAAAGTAACAATTACCACATTTTCATTTTGTTTTATATGTTTTTTTTTTGTAATTTTTTTCATCCTTGTAGTGAACACAATGACTGCTTAAAAACAAAAATTTCAACACAAAAATATACAATTTAATGTATGTGTGTACATTTGTATGGACCTCGCAGTGTTGGGTATATACCACCAAACAATTCAGTGATTTCATTAGCAGTACACAGTGGGGCAGAATCGAAATTTTTTGGAAATAAATGTGTAACTTCTGATCGGCCGGTTGGCTTTTCATGAAATTTGGTACAGGCGTAGCAGAAGAGCGTACAATGTTATGTTTGGAAGGGGGAAGCACAACAATCCACCCAGGGGTGGAGCTAAGGGAGCTCAAAGTTAGGTACATCTGACATAAAAAATTTTTAATCGCTTGCAAAATTTTTGTTTCTCGTCCGATTTCAAATTTTTTATATATCTAAGACCTATTAAAAACATGCTTACATGTCCTATTTATCTCTTATAGTTTTCGAGTTATTTGCGTTTGAGTTTTTAAGCCCCATAATTTTGCATGTTCTTGGTCCAGTTTTTTAAAAATATATATCTTTATATTTTTGACCGATTTTATTAGTTTTTTTCTTAACTGGTTAAAGAAAAAAAATATCTATTGAATAAAAAAATTTGAAGTCGATATCTTTACCGACTCCAAAAACAAAACGATATTGAATTTGAAAATTGCAAAATAACGACTTTTTGTGTTTTTTTAGCCGAAAAAGTATCTACATTCTTTTTTATCTAAAATAAAATTTTATTTAGCAACATATAATAAGTTTGCACTTTTCTGAAAGGTAACTTCACACAGATGACTTTAAGATAAAAAACGAGCCCAATAACTCAATTGGTCATGGTACATACCTTCCCGAATTCAACCCATTTTATATGAAAGTTTTGATTTTAGACCATATTTTCTCAAATCCCAAAGCACGAATCGACAAGCGGAATATATTTTAAAAATCTTCAATATGTTGTTAAAAGTTTTAAATCAAAATCTACTGGATTTCGGAAAAATGTGGATTCTATAGCCATAAATGTAAAAATCCCATTTTTGGGAATTTTGATTGGTTTATTTGGGAATTCAGGAAAACCCTAGCCCCAATTGAAATTTGGTTAACGGGATTTTATTTATATTAATAAGATTCACATTTCCTGCAAATTTCATTTAGATATCTTTATAAACAAAAATGTTATTACAATTAAAATATTTGTATTTTCTCCAAAAACCCCAAATTGGGCCTTTTGTTTGGTTTATTCCTAAATAGCGAAAGAAATTTTAAAAATATGTATTCCGAATTAAGCTTATCCTTTATCCTTTTCGATCGTCTGCAAAAAGATTCAAGTCAATATCATGCCTCGTTTCAGAAATATGCGTCTTTAAACTTTTATATTTCCAATTTATTGTATATGTGACCATATTTTTACAAACTTGCAACTTTTGCCTTTAGCTTTGCGTGAATAATTACTTAGAAAATTATGAATATTTCTGTATACTTTTACTAATATCTATGCACAAAACATTTTTATAAAAATAATTAATAAATATTTTTTATTTTTAATAGGGTTGCCACATTTTCCAAATTTAAGTAAATCTTTATCCTTTTCTAAGCATTCATATATTTCTATTAATGAATTTAAAATGACAAAACAAGCAAAAAATGTCTATTCTAACTTAATCAATAAGTACTTTATTAGTTTAAATTATGGTGTTTACCTAAATTTAACAAATGAATTTATCTATTGGTGATGGTTAAAAATTTATATATTTATGATCTAGTGGCAATGTACAGGTATACTTTCCGTTGATACCTAGCTGCAGCATTTATCTATTACTGATGGTTCAAAATCTATATTTTTATGAGCTAATATCCTTTCCGGTGATACCTAACAGCAACATATAATATCAATGAATTCGGTGTAGGTACTCTTCCAAATTGACTCTTTCAGATATTTTACCTAATGAAAATGCACAGAATAACTGTAAATATATATACCTGTGCGATATATCTAATAGATATATATAATTGCGCAGCTAATCCTTATCAAAATTATAACGAATTTGATTACCATGGTGATTACATTGAAACATTAACAATTGTGTTGTCTTCTGTGGCGTTTATCTAAAAATGATCTTAATTGTTTGGAAGCTATAGTAGAATTCATAAAAACTACATATCATGCAAAAGTCGACGTCATTGGTGAACCTCAGATAGATTTAAAGCTTTAATGCTTGAACTGGACCTCAGCCGAAGCAAATATAAAATTTTAAGAAAAGCTCTGCTTGAAAAGGGACATTCAATTCTACCATCACACAAGGATATTCAAGAAAAAAAGCAAACTATTTTACCATCTATTTCGGTTACCGAAAAGGAAGCATGTGTAGAGCTATCTTCTTTGCTTGAGAATACAGCTACCAGGATAGTTGTAGATTTTTCTGCAGATTAGTTGGAATCAGTTCCTGAATACAAGCATGCTAGTGGAAGTTAGAAAATGGCGGATCATAAAAGCGTATTTTTAGCATCTTTGGTGCCATTAAGAATGCGATCTTATTCCCTAAAGCAATCTTCATCAAAGTGTAAAAACTCATTTCAAGATATATGACTTAACACCACTCCAAGATCAAAACATTTTTGCATACCTATTTAGTTCGAATACACAAGGCAGTCGAAGACAACAACAAAGGATTTACTGGAATATATTAAAGATGAAATAAATGATTTACAACCTCTTTCAAAGGACTAACATACTATTAATGGTAATTAATTGTAAGCACAAAATTAACTCTGCTCGATTTGGAGAATATGCAACAGAAATAACTAAACTATTTGTTTCTCTATATCCATGGAAAGAAATGACACCAACAGTACATAAAGAATTATGCCATGGCGAAATTATAATTGAACAAAATATTCTTCCACTTGGAGAGCTTAGAGAAGAGTCTCAAGAAGCAAGAAACAGAGATTTTAAGCGAGTTCAATTATTCAGCTCCAGGAAATGCTCCAGAACCTATTGTTGTCATCAGACCCTGCACTATCATCAATGAGAAAACGTTGGATTTATTATGAACCTTTATCAACTCAAAATACTGAAGACTTGAAGGACCTTTATTATCTTTTAGATATGTGTACAGATACAACAGATTATTTTATAGAAAATAAGTAGTATAAGTTTAAAATATTAGAAAAATTGTCTACATAAATTTAATGTAAATAAGTAATAAAAAATCGTATTAGAAATAGAATATCTATTAAGGAAGAAGATAAATACCAAAAATAATAATATTGATTAAGTTAAAATAGACAAGTTTTGTACAAGGTATGTACTATGAGCAATTGAGTTATTGGTCTTGTTTTTTATCTTAAAGTCATCTCTGTGAAGTTACCTTTCAGAAAAGTGCAAAATTATTATATGTTGATAAAGAAAATTTTATTTTAGATAAAAAAGAGTTATCTACACTCTTTTTTTATCACAAAAAGTCGTTTATTTTTGGACTCGGTAAAGATTTATTCAATAGATAATTTTGTTCTTTAACTAGTTAGGAAAAAAACTAATAAAATCTGTCAAATATACTAAGATATATATGAAAAAAACTGGACCAAGAACATGCAAAATTATGGTGCATAAAAATTCAAACGCAAATAACTCGAAAACTATAAGCGATAAATAGGACATGTAAGCATGGTTTTTATAGGTCTTATGAGGACCTAAAATGCTATATATAAATATTTGAAATCGGACGAGAAACAAAAAATTTGGAAGCGATTAAAAATTTTTTATGTCAGAGGTACCTAACTTTGAGCCTCCTTAGCTCCGCCTCTGGGGGGATTGTTGTGCCCCCTTCCAAGCATAACATTATCTTCTGCTACGCCTATACCAAATTTCATGAAAATCCAACCAACCGATCAGAAGTAACAGATTTATTTCTAAAAAATTTCGATTCTGCCCCACTGTGCAGTATAGATTAACTAATGCCTACAGTTGAAGTTAAATATGTAACTAACTATAAAGACCAATGCAATTTGTTTGTAGTCGTTTTTGGAGCAATACATATATTGGCCTAATCAGACGTCACACTTCCGATTACTTGGGCCAAATTAATGAAAATTTAATTTACCCGTAATTAATTGTTTTGCATAAATTAATTAATTAACAGATATAAATAAGTCAAAAATATATATATATATTAGAGTTAATAAGTATCATAAAGTAATAATTTATATTTTTTTTTTTTTATTATGAAATCTGTTGGGCAAAAACAAAAACAGCAAAATAAAGATACATATGTATGTCTATGACATAGAAAGGAAATATGTAGAAAAATTGCTTGTCTATCATCATTATGACACAAACTTGCAATTAGCACAAACAATTTTTGTCACTACAGAAAAACGATAAACAAAAGCATAGGAAAAACAAGATAGATACTGGGAATATGTAAAATGTAGATTTGTATGTGCATTAGAGTGTCCCAAGAAACCGCTTTTACTTCAAAATAACTTTCAAAATTTAACTCATAAATTTTTATTAATTTCGTAAGAAAATATATCGAACAATGACCCCTTAAGGACCGAAATTTTTTCTGAAAAAAGGGTTTAATATGTTTTTCATAACAAGCTCAAAATTAACAAATTTTTGATGCCCATTTCGAAGTAAAGCTTGAATTTTTTTTGTTGGGCCAAATGTACTAGACCAGCGATTTTCAATTGCTGTACAATGTCACATTTCGCCAAACTAGAATGACAAAAATATGAAAATATGAGAAAATATGGTCTAAAGTTAAGACTTTCATATAAAATGGGTCGAATTCGGGAGGGTATGTACCATGAGCAACTGAGTTATTGGGCTTGTTTTTTATCTTAAAGTCATCTCTGTGGAGTTGCCTTTCAGAAAAGTGCAAAATTATTATATGTTGTTAAAGAAAATTTTATTTTAGATAAAAAAAGAGTGTAGATATGAAAATAAAACTGACAAACATTTTCTATAGAGCGAATTATGTATTTTCAAAGGGGCCACTAAAAAATAAAAAAAAATAAATAAATAATATATAAATATAATATAAAATAAATAAATAAAGAACTACGTCTATTTTTACGGCATAAATCTCAATAAATACTATAGATATTGAATTGATTTTTTTTTGTATGTAATTATAAAAATGTCTGAATTATTACGTTAGGTAAAAATTAAATATATTCTTTTTTTATTGAAAAAAATCATAATGGAGTAGAACTAAAATTTACATCGACTTCCAATGTAAAGATACGATTATTATATAAAAGAACATCCATAAAATTATAATTGATAATATTCACGCAGAAAATATATAGTTGTAGTGATCAGATAAAAATAGATATGATTATAAATAATTATAATTATAATATTGTGTCTAATCTTATGGTTGACTTTTTCAAGTTACTATTCGAGTTTTTCATATTATTATACCATCTTACTACATTATTATCCCATTCCATGATTGTAATTTCATTTTATAAAATTATTTTTATTATTATAATTATTATTCTATCTTATCATATTATTATCCCATGTTATCACAGTATTATTCCACCTGATATTATTATATCATTCTGTCAAATTATTATCCCATCTTGTCATATTATTATCCCATCTTATCATAGTATTATACAATTTTTTCACATTATTGTTCCACCTTATCATATATTAGAATAAAGCACATTAATTCAAATTTACTATTTTTATAGATTGTTTATTGGGTCCATTACATTTGTTTCTAAATATTTAATAGACAAACGTATATGAATGTATTATTTATTTATTAATTAATTTTATTTATTTATACCATTATATGTTGTACAAGATAATAAAAGATATTTTTTATTAACTAAACCTTTTAATAGTAGTTAATCAATATCTTATATTGCTTGAATCACATAAAAAAAAACTTTATATTTATTCGCGTATAAACCAAATAAGCATTATAACAAAGATGGAAAATAGACTTTAAAAATGAAGCATATTCAAAACCAAACAAGTTATGAACTTTTCAACTACTTTATTGTTATGGGAATAATAATATTAATATGATATGAAAACAAAATATGGTTTAAGAACAATAAAAAAGATTGACAATATTTAATGGTTGTAGAAATAATGATATTTTTTATATTAAACAATTTTTTTTTCTGGTAAAATTGTTAAAATCATAAAATTATTGTAGTCTACTATATTAAAAGCTTTATTGAATATAAACATTGAATGATAAAACTGAAACAAAAAAATACATTGCTTTTAAACACAGTATTGTTAAAATTAATGAAATTCAACAATGGGAACATAATATCGTTGTTATGACAATGCCGTAATCATGTTTCTCTGAGTGTTTGCTGTGGCTTTATGCGCTCTTTTAATATATTAGAAAAAAATGTGAGTTACCGCATATTAGGAATTAACTAATAATACTGGTCGGCAGAAAATTACTCCATTAAAGAAGAATACGTGGACTAGATGGATTTGGCGTACTAAACACGAATCTGATTTTAGCTTTTTCTTATCAGGTCCTGATTTTTTATGGGCTTGTCTAATATTTACTCTTAATAAGGCGACTACACGAGTATATTTTAGCATAGCTCGAGAACGGTTTATTCGATTTCGAGTTTTACTAGTGTTACCGCCTAAAAAGGAATCATATTTGTCGTGCCCATAAAAAAAATCAATACATGATAGAAAAAAAGCAAGTCATATTCCATCCATTTTAGGATTTTTTTTTTTTTTTTTTTTTTTTGTTCATCAGTATAATACATGTGTATCCACTTAATTGTAGGTATATATGAGTTGTGGACATTTTTGTGTTTTCATTTCTTAAAAGAACTTTGAGGAAAAAAAATTCTTTAATTTAGCATGAAACATTTTTTCCGACACTATTTTCTAAATAACTCCGAAATTATTGAGCAAATAAAAGAACAATATACAGACGACTTAAAGTCAATAATGGTCCACATCTTCTGGTGCTTCAACTATTTAAATAGTATAAACCGTTCTCGAGTTATGGTAAAATATACTCGTATATTCGCTTTATTTAGGGGGAAACATTAGACATGCCCATAAAAAAACTCAGGACCTGATAGAAAAAAAATTCGTGTGTTTCGTAACAAAAAAAATGTTTCTTTTTTGCCGACCAATTTAATATTAAGAAAATGGCGAAAAATTTGTTATGAAGATAGTGCACTTTTAAAGTATTCATTTTTGTAATAAAATTTATTAAGATAAATCCGAAATTCAAATAAAAAAAATTGCTTTTTTTCAGTATGAGAGTGATAATGATTTTACCCGCCCATTTTTAGTGGGAATATTTACGGCCTTGTCTACTAACCTAATGTAACATTTCCGTCCAATATTTCCAAAATAGGATTTTGTTTTTATGTATTTAGTTCTTTGAGTAGTGTTTGAGTAGTCTTTCGAAATTATATTTTTTTTTTTTCAACGAGACTTTTGGAGTAAAAGAAAAAAAAAATTATGATTTTTTGTTGGCACATTAAAATCCATTTGCAGAAATGTAAGGTGACTTCAATGCATGTAGCATCTATTCGCATTATTCATTACAGTGGTTTGGTAAAAATTACGCATAATATCAAAACCTACTGAGTTGTTCAAATAAAAATTATGATATGTTCAATGCTTGATGGTATTAGTGTAGCATATTTTAGAGGTTTTAAATTTTTCTTTATACTAAAAATCGCGATATTAAAAATTTTCGGAAAAATAGTGATTGCGTATAAGTTATTTCTCCATATATTTTACGAAAACATAATTCATTCAAGTTTATTACAAAGAAATATTTAATAATTAGTAATCATTAACCCAACAAAATTTTCATTGGTCCATAAAAATTTTAACATTTGAAATTTTTGGGTGTGCATTTCCATTGAAGCATTACAAACAACTACTAATTGTGACTAATTTCGTGTTATCCATGCGATTTGAATTAAATTTATGGTTCCGATCAATTATAATTATCGCCGTTCTTTTCTTTTCTTTTTTTTCTATCAGGTCCTGAGTTTTTTTATGGGCATGTCTAATGTTTCCCCCTAAATAAAGCGAATATACGAGTATATTTTACCATAACTCGAGAACGGTTTATACTATTTAAATAGTTGAAGCACCAGAAGATGTGGACCATTATTGACTTTAAGTCGTCTTTATATTGTTCTTTTATTTGCTCAATAATTTCGGAGTTATTTAGAAAATAGTGTCGGAAAAAATGTTTCATGCTAAATTAAAGAATTTTTTTCCTCAAAGTTCTTTTAAGAAATAAAAACACAAAAATGTCCACAACTCATATATATGCATATTAAAAGTATTGAGATAAAATAATAAATTATAATAAAATATAATCTTGCTCCAAAATTGCGCGAAATAGATAAATGAGTTGTCCAACATACTTGGGACCACCAAAAATTTGAGGAAAAGTTAATTATATGTACTTACAATTTATTTTATTAAAATTAAATTAATATTAATAAAATTAAATATGATATTAAAAATTATTCCAAATTTCCAAAAATCTATTCTAAAATGAATATCCAATATATTAAATCATTTAAAATATATTTTTTTCCTGATCTGATACTAATTATATCATTAATATTTTAAAATTCATATTTTAAATATGCTAAAATTCGAAAATATAAAAAAACTCTTCATTTCTGGTAGTTACGTGAAAAAGTTGTGAGTCATGTTATCTAATGGCTTTACATTTTTAATAAATTACCATTGGGCCATGATCTCTTTTCGTCTTATCTCCCCTTGATCAAACCCAACCCACAAAACTAAATCACTGACCCCTTTTTTGCAAAATTCGATGACCATACTCTATCTTCCTGCAGTATATATATATGGTTTTTATTTTCGGTGATGGGTATAGAGGAAAATTTTTCACAAGAGAACTTCTATCTGCAGTCAGTAAAGTATAGAGTACGTAGAAAAGAAAAAATCAAAACATTTACTTTTTATACATTATATCAGTATATATAAGTTTGTGATTTTATACGATGGTCTTTAAATATATATCAGGGACTCAATTTGAAAAATATTTGTGATTGCCCGTCTGTCCGTCTAGATATGTGTCCGCCAGTACGTTGAAATGGATAATAAATCCAATAAATACATTTCTCTTTCAACACGTATGTGTTATGCATATGGACTCGAAAATCTTAGTATTGAAATTCATAAAAATTCTTTTAGGAATGGTTGAGTTATAAACGATTTCCAATTTTATTTACCCAATTCTAATATTATTTTCTATTTCTCTTACATAGCTGTGAGATTAAATATTCTAGAAGAATTTTTTTAGACTGCGAACCGTTAAATCTGAGTTCATATTAACCAAACTTCTTGTAAGTGTCTGATTTCCCTAAAAAAAAAATACCAAAATTTTCATTACTAAAAAAATAATTTGAATTTCCAGGCACGTTTACATGTGATTTTTATAAAAAGATATTATTTAGATTTGAGTTGCGTTTTAAGATTTTTATGTGGACAATAAAAATAGTAAATTGCAACATCCGTAGCCAAGAGTTCGAAGAATTGTTTTATAATTTATCTTCAAACAAAAATTTACATTATTGAATATCAGATAAAGGAAGTGTCGAATATATTTTTAATTAATTAAAAATATTTCTTTGAAATTTATTAACCAAAAATTCGAACCCATACGCACAATTTAATCCTCTAGCTTTGAATTCTTATCCTTCTAGGCCACAAGATATTTTGAAATTCTGAATTCAAAAAGTAGTTTTGTTTTAATTTGTGTAAAAAAATTATTTTGAACATCGTTGAATTTTAAATATATTCAACATATAGTGTTGTATATTGATTTTTATACTGTTCACATATATGAGGAGTACATATAATTGTTTTTTAACAAAATTTCTGTGGGTATAGAGTGTTAGCGGAAGTGTTATAAATTACAAATCTTCCAGCCCGGGTCCCTTCTTCGTAGAATCCGTTTGAACTTTGTTTTATTATGGGCGTACTTTTTGTAAAAAAAAAATAAGTTAGACAAGTAAATCTCAGTATGTGAGATGTTCTTTTCTTAAAAAATTACCACTTAATTAATATAATTGTGTTTTAGTTTTTAAATGTAGAAATAAGGTGGCCCAAATTAAAAATTCTTAAAAGTTCTGAAATTTTTAAAATAGCTAATTCACGTTTAGAGTATTTCATTCTTAGATATCTTTTTCGAAAAAAAAAGAAATGGTTAATAGAAAACTGAAAAGGATTTTATTCAGTTTATTTATTTTATTCAGCTCTTCAACACAGATGGTCTGAGCCATAGATTAACAGAGATATGGAGCTCCATTTTCAAAAACATAATTCGGTTGTCAAAACAAAAACCTAAGTTTATAAATATGTTAGTAGAAAGTTTCATTGAAATTAAAAACATAACAATAGTATGTGTGCTTTTTGAATAATTTTTTTCAATTAATTTTTTAAGATTCATATCTATGTTAATAATCTGTGTTATGTCCAGGGAGTTTTCGGTGTCTCTTTTTGTTACAAATTTCTGATGTCCTGCTTAATACCAGTTTGCAATGTATTTATGAAATATAGACTTTGTGAAGGGTATAAAAGATTCGGCCCAGCCGAATATAGCACTTCCACTTGTTTATTACGAAAAATGCATTTCACTTCGAAGCTATTTATTCAGAATTATCTACATATAATAATATAATTCTAATGTTAAACTTTTATTTCATTTTCTTATTTTAAATACAATATTATTGGATATGGTGGCATTTCCCTTTTTGATCAATCTACCCTGCACATAACTGGGGCATGCAACAATTTCAACATTGAAAAATAAATTCATGGCAACGATGATCATAATTAAAAATAAAAACATAAACAACTTAAACAACAATCAACAGGAAATGTGTTTGTTATTGCCGCTATAATATTAGAGCGCAACTTGCAGAATGTTTCTAATTATTTGGTTGTATCACTGGCTGTTGCTGATTTATTTGTTGCCTGTCTTGTAATGCCATTAGGTGCCGTATATGAGGTAAGTCCTTTAACGTTGAAAATTTACACAGTGTTATAAATTTGTTATAAATTCTAATAAAAATTACAACAAACCATAATGTAAACTACAAATTAATTATTTTAATGATAAAACTGTTTAAAACAATATAGGTTTTAAAGAAAAAAAGAAAAAAGGAAACCAAAATAATCAACTACCGAATAATAAGACTTGCACATAACATAAAAGTCATGTACGTAAAAAAGAAATGCTTTTAATGGAGTTTCCTTCTCAACAAGATGCTGCAATTAGTAAAAGTGTGTTTTATGTTAAAGATTATAGTTATTCTCTTTTTATTTAGTTTCAAAAACTCATTAAGATAAATCCATTCCAGTTTACAGAGCTAATTTTTTTAATTGGTATACTTATTTATTTTATAGTCATTTAATTTAATTGCCCTTTTAATGCTAAAGAAAATTATTTTTATCGTATTATAGATAAGTGAAGGCTGGATATTGGGACCAGAATTATGTGATATTTGGACTTCATGTGATGTCTTATGTTGTACGGCCTCTATTTTGCATTTGGTGGCTATTGCAACTGATAGGTAAGTTTGTAATTTCATATTAAAAAAAAATCGGATAGAATAATATTTGCTTACAAATTGACTTAAATTAAGTATAATAAAATTTATTTACTCTGACAAACACCCATAGCGTATGAATATTATTTTATAAGAATAATCATTAACATTACTCATACTCTATTTAATACTATTACTGAAATAAAAATTCAATCATTAAATTACAAATTGTGTATTTAAGTTTAAATTTAAAAATAGAGTTTTTATTTCAATTAAGTTTTCAAGGAATTTTCCCTTAAATATTGATTTTATTGCTTTTCCATGAAAAAAAAATATATTTCTTTTCTTTTAACATCCTGCCTCAATATGGAATTTTTTGGTTCTTTCTTTTTATTTTTTTCTTTTTCATAATTATTTTTGTACTTTTTTCTTTCTGGACGACGCTACATCATAGATTATCTTTGCGGCCTTGGGTATACGATATCTTCAAAAAGTTTAACAAATTTAACAAATTAGCACTATTAAGATTTTAAAATTTTTTATTTGATTAATAAATTTCTTTAAATAAGGTAGGATGATCTACATACAAATAGGTGTATCAAATCTTGTTTAATAATATTATATTATATTCTTGTTGGATTCACAAATATACTGAATTTATTAAATGATATTTATTAAGGAAAACTTAATGAAACCTTTTTCCTCGAAAAACTAAAGAAATTTTAAAGAATGTATTCATATTTTTGTATTATTTCAATTCAAAATTTTTGGTTTACTGCGCAAGTGTAATTCATATTTGTAAATAGATATTAGCCATGACATTGGAAACTTGTAATATAAAGAGTTGGTGAAAACAGTTTTCTTCGGAATATGACTTACGAAGATATGAAGATATTTTATAGTTTCTGTCAAGTATTTCTAAAATTTATATTTCTGTTTTACTTAAATGTAAATTAATCTTCTTCAAAATTCCACCCACCAAAGGCACTATTCCATCTTATTTTCTATACTTATAAACCATAAACATAATTAAACTTAAGTGATAATTTATTAAAAAAAAACCATATCACATTCCCAAATTTATTTGTCAAACTTATTTTTTCACAAAAAATATGCTCATATTAAAAAAAAATAAATCAATTAGATTCATCAAGGATACGAACAATGGCTTGAACACTTGTAATTTAAAACACTTCCACTAGACTATCTATATCTATGGCAATTTTGTTGAAAAGCAATTTTATATGCATATATGAACGGCATAAATGGAAAAAAAATCAATTTATAACACTATTTGTTGAATATCTTTCAAACTCAACAATGCAGAAAAATGATTTTTTTTATGCAGAATAAAATAAAAGTGTTTTATGAATTTAGAATTGCAAGCTGCAATAGGGTCTAGAATTTGAAACTAAGAGTTTTAAAGTGTGCGCATGGGTTCGAATCTTTATTTAATAAATTTAAAAAAAAATAATAGTAATAATAATAATAATAATAATGAGTTTGTAAAAAGATATTTGACAGTTTCTGTCTGACATTTTAAAATTATTGATTTTTATTCAAGCTAAGTTATGGAATAATTTCTCGCATACTTAGCCCGAGATCAGAGTCAAAATCTACGTTTCTTAAGTCACAAAAACAAGCAGTACTCCACGTGAATATACTTAGTTTTAATATACATAAAAAAAGCAAAAAAAAGAAAAAACAAAACGCAACTCAAAGTTCACACCTCCGAACCTATTTGCCGGGCATTGTATTATCATAGTGGAAGAAATAATAAAATAAATTTTCCCAACAAGACTTCTATTCCACGGGAAACAACCACGAGAAGTAGACAATAGACACAAGATTTGATATTTTTGTCAGATGTTTAAATGCCACAGTTGGATCTTTGATGGGCCTCGATTTCTTATTTCCAATCGTATTCCGACAAAAAAGCAAAAAAGGAATGAATACGCTATTATAAACTTCTTCACGGACCCCCCTAAAAAGATACTAATGACCCCATTTGGAAACCCTAGCCTAGAATACTTCCTCAAGACTATATATGCTCACAAGTTTCCAAAACAAAAATATTTATATATTATTGCATGTGAAATAGAAAATATTATTCAATATTATTATTAAAAAAAAAAACGAGAAAAAAGATATAGTCAAGACCGACTATATGAAACCTTACAACTTGTGTACCAGCATACAAATTCGGGAAGGGAGCTTATATTATACATGTGGCCAATTTTACTAAATGTAAAATAAAATATATTTACAAATACAAAAAAGTTCAAAATTACAATTGCAAACTGTGAAGACAACTCAGCAGCCATGTAAGTGATATAACGAAAACACAGTAAAGTTATGATTTTTGTCGACTATTTATATACGTGCTAAGCCTAAATGTGGTCCAATTTTAGTCCAAAGTTGTAGGAACAGTACTCTGACTTGCTCAAGTATGTACCCGAAGTGTTTTCAGTTTGCTATTGAAATATTACTCTGTAGCCTTTTATTAATAATTTTACATTTGCGAACACCTCTATATTGACCAGAGAGATATTTTCGACAATTTGTATAATATAAGCTAAGTACATATCTTTAGAATTACAATTTTACTATATCGTGTTGAAATGTAGCAGATATTAACAACATTAAATGTAATATAAAATGCGCAATAAGCACATAAAGATGTAGTTTCAAACACCCTTCCTCATTTTGTCTTTAAACCCACTACAAAATCTAAAACAATGATTTTTCTTTTTTTTTTTTCTTCTTCCACTTCTAAAAAAGCTATCGAAGCAGCTCCATATCATTAAATCAAAAAATGTTTATCCTATTTGTTTATTATATTTTTTGCAAAAATGAATTTATTGTTTTCGACAGTTTGATGAAATAATTTTTGAAGACAAATAATTTTTCAAATGTGACCGATAAACGAAACATCTTTTTATATTTGTTATTTGACTATATTTAATGTCTGTTTGAACAAACAAAATGGAAAAATAAATATGAGTAATATGACCAAAAAACAAACTACGTATTACTTTGGAAAAATTGTATGTACGTTCGGACAAACAAATTCGAAACAAATATTTGCCTAATCTGACCGTTGCTTTAAGCATCTTAAATTTTTAAATGTTCATTTTGAAATTGTTAACAAACATAATATGAATATTCAGAAAATTTAAAAATTCAAGTTCTTTATTGCAAAAATTGTAATATTTAAAAATTATATCATTTTTACTAAAAGCAATTAAAAAAAAAAAAAATATTAGTAAGAAATATTTTTAACAAAATTTTACTAGTTATTATAGTAACTAAATATTAAAATATATTGAAAAACATTTTAATTTTTTTTTTTTAATTTTAATGTCTTTAAAACTATTTTGTTGAAAATATTTTAGGATTTTTCTTTTCAAATTATGCACCATACAGCAATTTGTTCACTAATTTGGGAGTAATTTTAAACCCTTATACAAACCTTATATATAGATATTTTAAATATATATGCTAAAAGTTAATTTCTAAACAATTTTATAATTGCATGGAAAGTTAGTCACTTTTAAAAAATTTCCAACTAATTCATTTATGATTTGATTGTAAACAAATCATATGCATGTATTGTACTTGTCTACTAAAAATACGATTATATATCCATCATGTATATCCATTAGTATAATATCTTTCACTATTAGAAATATTTAGGCCAAAGCAAATATTTCACTAATTTTTTTTTTATTTATTTTGTTTACCTGTCAGAATTTGGTTCCCTAAATTTTTTAAAAATATCCACTGGATTTCTAAAATGTTCTAAATAATATTTTGACAAGAATTATATATTAAGTTGAAGTTTAAACTTGATTTTTTTTTTTTTTTTTTTTTTTTGTTTATACGTCTCAACTTATACGAAATTTTAAAAATATACATTTAGGACATCAAAATGAAAAAAATCAGTGATTTTTGTGATTAAAAATAACTTTTGAAAATATTTGTCTGTCCATCTGTCTAGATATCTGTCTGTTTGTCTGAGTGTTGAATCGGATTTGTTCAATAAATACATTTCTTTTTCAATACATATGTGGTATATACACACAGAAAAAAAATTTAGTTGGAAAAGGGTGGCAACAACAAAAATGTAGTAGTATCGATGAAATTTCTGAACTTGAAACTATACGAACATTATTATAATGGATTTAGTATTACAGTTTAATAAAATTACTTAACCCGACCATTATAAACGTTTATTGTAATAAATCTATTGAAATCGGAAAATGCAAACAAATTATTTTCATTATATAGTACGCATCAAAATGTTATGAATAAATCAGTATAATTATAATGGCAGTAATCAGTGATCGCAATCAATAAATCGGTACATTTCAACTGTCATTAAGAAAAATTTATTCATGTATATTGAAAAAGGAATTGAAAAAGAACAAATGATTTGTAAAATTTGTAAAACAATGTAAAACATAAGATGTAAAAATAAGGATTGAAGTTGTAAGTATATGTTTAGAATGATCTAAAATTGTTTTTAAAAATCGAATATTTTCTGCAAGTTTTCTTAAAGGAAATAATGGTTATGTAAATTCAATAATAATACTATGAAAATTCATATCTATGTACCATGCAAAAGAAGAAGTTTCACAATTTATCCAACATACACGCAGAGAAAAAACACGGTTGCAGTATGATCACTACAACATATTTTGTTCTCATTGTTAATTTTATTGAATTTTAATAACTCCATGTTCATGATAACAATGATTTCGATTCAATTTTGTCATTTAATGTTTACACTCAATAAGATTTTTAATATGATTGACTGCAAAAGTTATATATTTTTAAATATTTTTACCATAAAAAAAGTATTGTTAATATGAAATATATCATTGCTTCTACAACCATTAAATATTTGAAATCTTTTCCTTGTTCTTAAACCATATCAATATTATTATTCCTATAACAATAAAATGTTACAAATAAATATAATACTTATCCATTTCACAAACTTAGTAGAAAACTTTAATACTTGTCTGTTTTTAAATATATATAATATTGGTTTTAATATTGGTTTTATATCTTCAATGTAATTTTCATTAAGTTTTTATGAATAAATATATATAGAAAAAGTTTGGTTATACAATATAATCAAAACTTTTGTGCAATATTTTTAAGTACTGAAGATCTAATAAACCCTGATTTATTTGGAGCATAAAATGTCATTATATGGTTTGTTATAACGAAAACATATCTCAACATCTTTGGTGTTAAAACTACACTAATTGAAATTTGGTTACGTATAACCTGTAGTGTTATTAGGTTGAAGAATGTTGTAGTTTTTATGGTAGGATTTTCGTGTAATGTTGTAAGACAAAGTTTTTCATATAGCCCAATTCTATATTTATACAGCTGTATGAGGATCAGCTTGATTATTAGGCGTTCAAAGGAACTGCCAAAAAATGAGACTCCAAACAAAACCAGGCAAATGTGCCAGTCTATGTTTAAATTTCAAGTCTGATTTATTTTTCTTGTTGTTGGTGCTTATATACTAATTTACAAAATTAATCCTAGCTTTTCTAACTTATTCTATTTTATTAAAATATTATATTTGTCTCGTTCAGTATTATGGATTTGGATATGATATCAAGTAACTTTAGTTCCTTGACCAATCACAATATTTCATATTCGAAGTACACTCAATTATAATTGTGTCACTCAATTATGTTTATGATTAGTCTGCATTACGTAGAGATCAATATGAGTAGTAATTCGATATCTATTTAATTATTATTTGTTTTATGCATTGTTCATGCATGCAAACTTGTATGGTACAATATGTGCTTTTGTGTGGGGTAGACTACATACCCATATACTATAATAACTAATCGCCAAATATAGCCAAATAAATTAAGTACTTGACAATCTTTTCCATCATACAATTTTATTTAGTTCTTGTCATATTAATTTGTACTAATTGACAGTGATATCCCTAAATGCCATTACTTAGAAATTGTATTTAGAAATTATAACAAATGAGCTTTTTAAATAATTAAAAAATGAAATATGTCTAAATATATCTTTAGACTTGAGTTGCTCTAACTAACACAAAAACTTGGGTTGTCATGCTCAGAATTTCTCTGCACCAGGTTTTACAATACTTTAGAATTTACTGATCAATTATATTCAATATATTATATATATATTAGAAGGCATGGTCATTTATTATTATACAAATATACACAGTTTTCAATACAAGTTGCATTAAAGTGATTTCATGTTTATGTTTTAGTTCACTTTTGTGCAAAACTATTTCGCGAATCTTAATTGCCTTACATTACTGGTGAAAGAATATAAGAAAATCCATAAACTTGTATAATCAATTCGTCAAATATACAATTAATTAGAACTAACTACTTTTTTTCCATTTAATAGTCAAATTTATTGCAAATTCAAAATATATATTTTTTTCTTCCATATATACACGTAAGAATTATAGTTAGCTCCATTTTACATTAAACCATAATTTTTATCCAGAATGTCCAAAATTTGTTTTCTTCTTTCTTCCTATTTTTGTTATAACTTAGTAAATAAAATTGCGACCAATATAATGTTTTACACTCATATTATTTGGACTTATATTAGTTAGTTTGTGTAAGAATTATGAATATATATTTATTTTCTAAGTTATTGCATTTTGAAAATGACAAAAAGGACTTCGGACCACCCTTTAGGTCTGATGCGTTTCTTCTTCTCAATCGGATGTATCCATTACTCTGTATTTTCTCAATATTTGATGCTGATGACAAAGCTGCCAATTATTCCAA
This sequence comes from Protocalliphora azurea, assembly GCA_932274085.1. Classification (NCBI taxonomy): domain Eukaryota; kingdom Metazoa; phylum Arthropoda; class Insecta; order Diptera; family Calliphoridae; genus Protocalliphora; species Protocalliphora azurea. The sequence continues at coordinate 113,531,599 of OW026521.1, forward strand.
ATCCTCCAGAACTTATTTTACTAACTCCCTCATCTTCAAATATCCGAACTAATTTAGATGTCTTCATAAACCTATTTATAAGTTATTTGCAACAGTAACTCCAAAGTCATTCAAAATTATAGCTCCAAAAAACATATTTTCTAGCCCTTTTTCAGTAGATAAAACAATAAATGATGCTGAATTCACCTTAACATTGAAAATTATAATGATGTTCAAATTTACAAGATAAATGCGCGAAATAGAGCTTCATTTAAGACAGTATTTTTGATCGTCTTGTGAATTCACAATTTTGGCCAAAAAATAAAATTGTTCGACAATTTATTTAAAGTAATGATAATAACGTAATACTTCCAAGGGCTTCTGATCCAAATCCAAAAACCAATTGAATTAAATAATCCGTTAAATATTAATATTTGTCTAAGAAATGATTACAACTCCTCAGCTATCTCCCTTTATTTAGAAGGCTTTGATATTGAGTATAATAACTAAGTCGTAATTCCGATATAACTCTGATAAAGAAATTAATAATTCTGAAATAATATGCAGTAAATTTCAAATTTATAGACATGATGGAGTGGGTAAAGAAGATGGAGGAGTTTTAATTTCTGACAGCTTTAATAGCTGTAAGAAATTTTAATTTCATTGGCTAATAAATAAATAAATACGGATTGTTGTAGCTTGAAGATAATCTCCATAAAGATGACACATTACCATAGGAGTATATATAAGTTTTAATGAACTTAAAATTAATACATTGACCAAACAATTAAATTGAAGTTTTTTGTGAATAAAAAACTAATATACTCAAATATTTTTGTGTTTTAGACTAAAAACATACAAATTTGTTTAACAATTTTTTTTTTGCTTTATTTACAAACATTTTTGAAAATACGTATTCAAATAAAACTATATATGAATAATTAGTAAAATTGTCCGATTTTAATAAAATAAAATGCACTTGGAATATTACAAATGTGTTTATCCATATAATGGAATTTATAACTAAAATTTTATTTTCGAATTGAATTGAATTTAAACTCGAAGCTAATGTAAATACCATTAAAATATTTTATAAATCAATTAAATCAGTTAGTATATAGTTTTATATGTTTTAAATTGCACCCTCTTTGATTAGAACGTAAAGAATACTAAGTTTTTAAAATATATTTTCTGTTTTTTTTTTTTTTTTTTTTATGAAAAAAAATGTTTTGTAGTTTTCTCTAAAAAAAATTTAAATTCAATTATTTAACCAATAAACTACCTTTTAAGAAAAAGAAAAAGGAAAAAATAATAAATTAAATAAAAGTAAAATAAAAACGGTTTCAAAAAAGCACTTGTATTATAAATGCACTTTTATAAAAAAATATATATTCTTTTTTAATTATGAGGTTTAATGAGGACAATCGCAAATTCGGATTGCAACTATAAGTTATAAATATGCAAACTAGATACCTAATATATTTTAGACCACATTTCATAAAGAGAAATTGCCCATAAAATCTCGAGTTTTTCGAAATTTAGAAATATAAAATTAGGTGTTCATCTTACTGCATATCGTAATTGCTTAACTTGAAGAAAATTGGAAGAACTAAAGTCAAAAAAACTTAATTTTTTTTCTTCGATCTTTCATGGAATTCATTATACATATTAGCGCAAAAAATCTTTGAAATAAGTTGAATAATATAACTACTCATATCACAATCTTATTATGAAAATTTGCGTATGAAGGTAGGAGAATTTAATAAAAATCTTACATAATATCTAAGAGAAACTTTGCATACTATAAAACAATAAATACCCATAAATACCTTGAAGTTTACTGATTTAAATATTTTTTATTTTTCTCATAATAAAAAAAGAGCTCCAAAATATCCGAAGTTTAAGAATCCGTAAAGTCGAAACTAGAACTAACTTTGCAAAACCCTTCAAAGATTTTACTAATCTAATGATATACTTTCCTTTCGCATTAGAATCATTGGATGACCCAAAATTTGTCGCATAGCATAAAATTACGCTAAATTTAGAAAATTGTTGTAAGATGGATGATATAGTCTTTAAAATAATAATCAGTCTTTTTAATTAATTGTTCTGTATTTATTACAATGCCATAATGCAAATGGCACACTGTTCCTTGCTCAAGAGACGTGCTAACATACTCAACCATTACCCAATTGATCTCTTTTTAGACAGTAAAGTTCATTCGTGTTTACTCATCAAGCACACATAAATGTGTACATTTTTTTTCACTACCGTCTTTCCGAACATTTTGTGAACACTTTACTGACCCTATGGTGAGCGGGAAGAATATTAAAAGAAGATATCAAAAATTCTTACTAAATCATTGTAACCAATAAAATTATTGTGTGTGCAAAAACTGGTACTTCGTGGCCGTAGAGGTGATGGTGTGTGCAAAAATGTGACATTACGTAGTCGTGGAGGTAGCAATAGATTTCCTCCTAGGACATAGCCACATTTAAATAACTAATCACGTAGTTAATAAAGCAGCTAGTGTATTCGGTCAACTAACTAGTTCGGGACTGACTGAAACTCTGACATAAAAGGATTACGCACGAAAAAATATGTGTACACTTACACTGCCAGGAATAAGGAATCACATTTTTTTAACTTTAATTAAGTATATCTCCTAAACTAAAGTTCAGAAAAAAATAATTTTTTGCGCAACCAAATTTCAAGTGGCTTTAGTTTCCTGAAGAAATAAAAAATATACATATTTTGTTATACTAAAATTATGCATTTATTTAAAGACATGTATTTCTGTGGTACATTTTCGTGTGTCACTTGCATAAGGAATTCTTTTAATATTAATCAGGAAGGCTATGATTTGAATTTCTTTCAATATAAACGGCTAGAGAATTTTTAATTTGATAGTTTTTAAATAGTTTTTACTCAAAATAGGACTTGGTCAGGCTCTTAATAACTCTGAAAAAGAAAAAATTATGATTTTGAAATCTTAGGGTCAGAATCCTGTCCAAATAGCCAAAAACATTAATAGAGGAAAGACAGTTGTATAAAATTATTTAAATAACGTGGAAAGATATGGAAAAAACATGAAAGGGCGTAAGAAAATGGCAACAACTCCAAAAGAGAGACCAAAAAATCTTAGAATTGCATCAAAACCTGCCATGTCGGTATCAAAAATACGTGAAAAAAGTAGTCAGTGCCAGTCTAAGAACAGTGCACCGTATTTTAAAGTCGTGCTCATACATAGTCCGACGAAAACTGCAAAAAAAACACCATTTAATGAAAAACGCAAATCACAACGTCTACAGTTTGCCAAAAATACAATGACATGGTCCGACAAATGGTTTAAAGTTGTATTTTCCGATGCAAAAATGTTTAATATTGATGGTCCCGACGGGTATAACTATTACTTCCATGACTTAAATAAGGCGGAATTATTTTCGAGCCGCAGACACAGTCGAGAGGGTGGAATAATGGTATGGGGTACCATTTCTTTGGACCCATACCTTGGACGTACCAACACGACAACGCTCCAATTCATACCGCCAGAGCAGTAAAACAATGGATTAATCAACAAGGTGTTCAACTTTTGGATTGGCCCCCATATTCACAAGACCTCAATCCAATGGAAAATGTCTGGGGTTGTCTTGCAAGAAAAGTTTATGAAGGAGGAAAACAACTTGAGATGATAGAATCCTTAAAGGATGCAATAACGGAAGCATGGATTTCAATTTCGCTAAATTACTTAGAGTCATTATACAAGTCGATACCAAATCGCATTTTTGTGGTTATTTCTAAAAATTGTGGCAGTACTCATTACTAATTAAATGCTAGAAGATAACAACATTCATTTTTATAACCTAAAATTTAAAAATAAATCACAGTTTGCTTAGTTTTAAAATGTTCCTTATTGAAGTGACACACGAAAAAGTACAACAGAAATACATGTCTTTAAATAAATGCATAATTTTAGTATAACAAAATATGTATATTTTTTTGTTTCTTCAGGAAACAAAAGCCAACACTTTGAAATTTGATTGCACAAAAAATTATTTTTTTCTGAACTTTATTTTAGGAGATATACTTAATTAAAGTAAAAAAATGTGATTCCTTATTCAAGTGACAGGCAGTGTATAACCTTTATTACGCGTGAAGAAAAAAAAAAGAAAAAATCTACATCTCTGAATTATTCTTTAAATTTTCTTTATTTTTTAATAGAAAAGTTAAAAAAGCTAGCCTAAAGGCCCACGAAATAAAAAAAAAACCTAATACGAACACTAGAAAAAAATGTTAAGGCAAAAGTTACTGGGACTACTTTTCTTTCAAAAATATTAAGTCTGTCTAAAGGGTGATAAAAAGTACCTATTGACAGACATTTTACAACATGAATTCATATTATGAATTTCATATTACAGATGTTGTGGGAAATATATCGGATAAATATCATGTAAAAAAATTGAAATTATCTACTAAACTTTTGGTCTGACAAGACATTTGTACATGTGACAATGACACATTTAACAGAGAAATGTAGGGAAATGAGTACCGTCAGAAAAGCTTTCTTCCTATTATTAGAAAACACAACGAATTTTTCTCATTATTACAACAAAAAAGTAACTGAGTGGTATCAAGCAAATGGTGCTGCTATGTACCAAAAGAGGCCAATCTACTAAAGTGTCCAGAACTTTTTCCATTTTAAATGTGGGTCATAGTAAAAAAATATTAAAAGAATACTTAAAGCTGACTAAAAAATGAAATAGAATTTAAAAAAAAGTGTACCTTTAATAAAATGAATTAAATTTCTTGTATATTATTCAGTTTCTATATTTGATAGGTTTTCCTTTTGTGTGCAACAATCTTGTTGCATGTACATATATCTACAAACATACATGTTTCTGCATACATATACATCCCGCCTGATCGAAGTTTCGACATTAGCGAAAGTTCGTTGAAAACGGCAAATTTTCAAATCTAAATATGAATGTTCATATCACCGAACTATTATCTATAATTTCTCGGTAGTAAACATTCGCGTAAAATTCGAGAATTTTAAAAATGTCGATATGACAATTTTGAACTTTTCTGAATAAAATTTCGAAACTAATTTCTTCGAGAAATTATCTATTCTTTTTATACTTTCGAGGATGTATTACTTAAATAAAAAAGCATAGATTTTTGTTTGTGCAGCAAAATACTTAAACAAAGATTATAAAGTGTCATACTTGAGTCGTAGTTCATTTTTGAAAAATTTGCTCTCTCAATGCTGAAAAAAAAGATGAAGGCATAGTAAACGCGTAGATACATATTATTTTATCCCTTATATTGGCAAAGTTATTCGTTTACTCTAGTGCATTGTAGCAAGGCTTATTTTCAAGCGTGAGCTTTATTATTATTATTATTTATTTTTATTATTTTTTTTTTTGTTTTTTGCTAAATGTAACGTTAATGCATCGAAAAACTTGAAAATTTTTTACTGGTAAAGAAAAGCTTATATACAAATTAAACTTTTCATATTGAGTAATGGAAAGCGAAACATACTTCTTTGTATTTTCCAAAAAATGTCCGAGTTAAACTTAGTAAACGCATATCAAAAACTTTCTTCAAAAGTCATAGCAATCAGGTCTGAGGATGTCTAAATGATTCTAACTTTAATACATAAATTGAGTTGCATTTAAGCAAATTTTAGTTACTATTCTAAATGTTTGTTAATCTAACCAATACTTTTATTAAGAGAGAAAAATTGTATAAATATATTAAATTAATCACTGGAGTACTGCTGTACAGTTAACAATAGAATTATATAGAAAAAGTACAATTGTACTGAATTAATCATGCCTGCTTAGAGTCAAAGCTTAACCGCAAATTTAAAGAGCCATAACATTAAAAGCTATCACAATTTGTAGGAATAACTTTCTATCTAATGGCATAATTGGATGTAAAATATACTTCTTTACGACCTCACATGTACAAAAGAATAAAATAAAAAATAAAAATAAAAAATCATATTTGGTTGTAAGTACTCATCCCAAATATTTAAAACTATTATTTTTAACCTATGATTCTAAAAAAGGTTAAACTTTGTCTGATCTATTTTCCTATCAAGCTTCGTGAGGAGGAGCTAGTATCTCCAGAGTATCTTAAATTGTATAAGCTATAGTTCCTTCAAAACTGTACGTGTGCCAAATTTGTGAAGCGATTAAGAGGTTGAGTCAAAAAATAGGCAAAATTGGTTAAAATAATTTATTACAAAAATCGGGCGTAAAAAGGGGCCCAAAATGCAAAAATGTCATTAGTAAATGTTGTTTCTGAACTGTATCTGTGCCAAATTTAATGTGAATCGATTAAATGAGTCAAAAATGAAATAAAATTAAATATATAATAAAATAAAATATAATTTTCCAAAAAATGGGCGTATATATATACATATATATATATATATATATATATATATATATATATATATAGATATATATATATAAATGAATAAATAAATAATATCAATCAATAGATAAATAATATCACAAATTAAAAAAATGGATTTTATCAACATTGTTGATCATTAATTTTATTTAGAAATATATATATATATATATATATATATACATAGCATTCCAGTTTTTCTGTTCTTTTTAGACTTTTTCTAAATAAAAATAATTATCAACAATATTAATAAAATCCATTTTTTTAATTTCTGATATTATTTATTTATTGATATATATATATTATTGCCAATGTTTCCTTTTTTATAAAAAAAAAAACAAATATGCGCTGGAAAATTTCCAGAATTCAGTAATAACTTATACGTCTCCCGTTTATTCTAACTTTAAGACGTTTGATTATATCTTTACAAAAGCAATTCTATTATTATTATTATTATTTTTTTTTTTTTTTTTTCAAATAATACTGTCCGTGGAAGTTTTTAACCCGAAATCTATTAAGAGATAGTTTACACATTTATATATTCTGGTGAAATTTTCAATCATTTTCAGCAGGGTTTTCTAAATAAACAAAACTTTTTACTCTTATAATTTCAAAAAGGCGTAATAATTTATCAAAAACTCGTTTTGAAAAATTATTCGATTAATCATTAAAAATTGATCGAATAATTTTTTATTCTAAATTTAAAAATTTTATTCGTTTGAAAAGAATAAAAAATTTGTTCCTCAAATAATCGAATAATTTCTGCTCGAATGTCAACCCTACTATTAATATAGTAGACGAACCTTCGAGATCGAGAGATTTGCTGCCACAAAGTGAGCAACGGGTGAGCTTAAGGAGCTCATATTCGGATCACTAACGATAGTGGTTCTTGAATGTTTTGTCAGAGAAATGTTCGGGAAATGTTCAAACGGGATATTATTATTGAATTTTGTGGTCTGCTGGGATGCCAGTTAAATAACAGTAAGAAGTATGCAAGAATGAAATAAAGAAAGGGAGAAAAATAAAAAATAACGTTTTTATATAATTTCTTTCTAATGTTATACTATGAGAATATTAACAAGGTATGAAATTTAATGCCAATATTTGTAGTTCAATTCATCAGTAATAAAATTAATATTTGAATTCTTTTACTTAATAAAGGATTTAAAAAATTAATAACAAATAATTCATAAATCGTGTGGTAGCAATTAAAATTTTGTTTTCATTTTCTTTAATATCTTCCAGATACTGGACAGTTACTAATATTGATTATCACAACTTACGTACACCTCGTCGTATTTTTTGTATGATATTTTCGGTGTGGTTTTTTGCCGTCATTGTTTCACTGGCACCACAATTTGGTTGGAAAGATCCCGAATATATGGAGCGTATTGAGCAGAAAAAATGTATGGTTTCACAAGATGTCATCTATCAGGTACAGATAGTTTGTACACGAAAATTTTAAAACAGCAAAAAAATAATAATAAAAAAATCTATTCTAGAACTGAATTGAAAATCACTATCAATTTTATAAAAAATCTATTTTTTTTTTCTTATTCTCATTTTTCTCCATTTTTCTTTTGTCTGTATGTTATATATTTTTGATGGCATTATTTTGTGTATTTTGTACAGATTTTTGCTACTTGTTGCTCATTTTATGTTCCATTATTAATGATTTTGGTGCTGTATTGGAAAATTTATAAAATAGCACGCAAGCGTATACAACGTCGCACGCAACGTTTACGTTACCAAGAAAAAGCAGCTGGCAAGGAGGTGGTAAGTTTCACATCAAAATTTAGAGTAAAATAAAAATAAATTTAAGTAAGAAAATCTGTACTAAATAAGTTTTTCTTTAAATTTCATGTAATATATAATATATATATATATATATATATATATATATATATATATATATATATATATATATATGAAAATACTACGATACTCAAACTTAAATATTAAAGCTAAAGGAAATCTTCCAATATTATACAAATATCTGAAGTATGAGCTAAAATCTACAATACTAAAGTTTTTGTACATATTTTCTTTCAAAAAAGTCTTTTTCTTTGAAATTGTTTTAAATTGCACAGTGGGGCAGAATCAAAAATTTTTGAAATTAAATCTGTAACTTTTAACGGTCTGGCTGAATCTACATAAAATTTTATACAGCAATAGCAGAGAAGCGTACAATTTTAAGTTTGAAAGAAGAACCCTACAGACTCGACAGGAGTGGAACTATTGGGCCTCAAAACAGGATACCTCCGACATGGAAAATTTTAAACTGTTTGCCAAATTTTTGTTACTTATCCGATTTCAAAAGTTTTTACATCTTCTTAATGCTCTTGATACACGCAAAGAAAAAACATGGTTACACCATTTCATTGATTGACTGCAAAAATTATTTGTTTTTAAATTTTTTTTACCAGAAACAAAATTTTGTTGATATGAAACATATCGTTACTTCTACAACCATTAAATATTTGTTCTTAAACCATATTCTGTTTTTAAACCACTTCAATATTTTTATTCCTATAACAATAAAGTATTACAAATAAATATAATACTAATTCTTTTCACAAACTTAGTAAAAAAAACTTCAATACTTGTATGTTTTAAATATATACATATTTTTAATATTTTTTTTCTAACTTCAATGTAATTCCCATTTAGTTTATATATGAATAAATATTAATAAACAAGGTTTGGTTACACAATTGAAAAATCCTGCATTTGAACCACAATAAAAATTTTACAAAAATAACAATAATTTTTATTAATATATGATAAGATGAAATACTAATATGACAAAATAAAATAATAACATGATAGGACTGGATAACTATATGATAACATGAGATAATAATATGATAAAATTTAATCATAATATGAAAGTGTGGTATAATAGTATAATAAGATTTTTCAATTATATTTAAAACTATAATCATAACATGAAAAAACAAACAATAAAATCGTATACAATATGACAAAGTGGAATCATAATAATTATTACTTATAATCATTTCTATTTTTCGCTCTGATCATATGTTTCAATCATAATATGTTGCTCTTAGATTATTGTCACTACAACTATATTTTTTCTCTGCGTGTAAAGCCTTGCATGTGCTACTCAACCCTTATAGTATTCAGGTTATTTGCATTTGAAATTTCAATCTTGGTTCAGTTTTTTAAATATATAGCACAATATTTAATTTTAGTTAAATAAAAAACAAAATTATCCATCGAATTAAAAAATTTCCCGACTCCAAAAGCAAACGATTTTGAATTTGAAAATTACGAAAATAATGATGTTTTGTGTTTTTTTTTTCCGAAATAATATCTATACTTTTTCTCTAAAATAAAATTTTATTTAAGAAGGTATGATAACTTTACAACTTTCTGAAAGGTATTTTATTATCTTATATTATAAAATTAAATAGGGATAAGTACATACCTTTCGATTCTGCCTCACTGTGAATTATTCTATTATAATAACCAAAGAGAGAAAATATTTTCTTACATTTTTAAGTTAAATTCAACTACTTAAAATTATTGCGTGAGAAAATATAGCCTTTTATTTGTAAACATGGGGTAAATATAAGTTATATAATTTTTCTAGACTTCAATATACTAAACTTTTTGCAAAAGCTTTAGTATAATGAGTTAAGAAGCTTATATAACTGCTTTTCGATGTCATTATTTTAACACGACGATGAAATTGGACGCAACCACTTACTTCATACTATTACAATATTGTATGAGTAATATTGAAGTCTTTATAAGAAAAAACAATTGGAACTAGTTAAATTTTATGTTACAAATAAATAATTAAATGTCTGAAAGAACAAAGTCTCTAACTTATATAGGTGCTTCAAAAAGTTGAAAAAAAAAACAAATATGCCTTAATTTATTTTTGTTGCTTTTCAGTGCACATGAAAACGACAACTATAGGAGAATCAGACATTATATAAATAAGAAACGGATTTGACAATAATTCCGTTGTTTATGAACCGATTTGGAACCGATACAAAAAACCGAAATTCAAGAAAAATATTTGTGATCGATGTATAATAGAACTTTAAGACTTGGATATCGGTCAAAGATACGTTTTGGCCGATATCTCTGTGCCTAATGGACCGACTGAATTCATTTCTTCAGCAGAAAAATTCAGGAGAAATTTTCCGATTTTATTTTACAAAACTGAAGTCTCTAGCTTATACAGAGGCGTCAGAAAATCGAAAACTATTTTAAAAAACCGTTTTTTAATATGTCTGCTGTTTTCATTTTTAAAAAAACCAAAAATGAATCTGTCCTTAGTTTTTTCCCCCCAGCAAGTCGTGATATTTTATTATGTATATATCTAATATCTACCCTTTGATAAGAAGAATAGACTAGACTTACTATAACACGAGAACGGCTTGTCTAATTTAGACAATTGTAGCACCAAAACATACAACCGAAAATAATAATCATTTTTTTTTAACTGCCCAACACTTTAGGAGTTATTTCGAAATATGTGTCGAAAAACAAACAATTTTTCATGCAAAATTAAAGAATTTTTTTTCTTTAAAATTTCTTTCAAGAAATGAAAACGGCAAAAAATATGGAATTTATAATCACTTGTTGTATAGCTTGTATAATACTGTAAACAAAATATGCCATATATTATTAATATTGATGAACTAATCCTGGTTTTATTCACAATTGGGTAGAAGTATCCATGTATACCTACAATTAATTAGAGACACACTGGCGTGCAAAAAAAAATTTCTTCTTTAAACAAGAATAGGTGGATTAAATGGAATTTGACATGATAAACAAGAATTTGCTATTACTTTTTTCTATCTTATATTGACTTTTTTTATGTGCATGACTAATATGACAACCTTATTAGGCATTCACACTAGTACAACTCGAAAACGGTTTGTCCTTTTGGGATAAATAAAAATAAATGTCGATTAAAATTATCTTCAGGTTACCTTAACATTATTTCCTTACCTGCTCAATATTTTCGGAATTATGCGGAAAATAGTGGTGAAAAAAATATAAACTTTACGAAAAATTAAAAGAAAGATTCTTTCATTAAAATCCGAAAATATTGAGTGAATAAAAAAATAATACTAAGATAGTTTGAAGAACATTTTTGTATGAGTCTTTTGGTGTTTCAATTGTTTAAAGCGGCCAACCCGTTCTCGAGTTATAGTAAAATATATTAATGTTATAAAAAAAAAGAGAAAAAGCAAATTGTCCACCTAAACAATAATGTATAATTTGTATTTCTTATCTCTTTGATGGATCTAACTAAAGGATATGAATTTAGCAATATGCTGAAAAAAATAAAATCTTGAGGTTTATTAAAATATTTCTTGTTACGGCGTTATCACGAATGGCATTACCAATCACATAAAAACGAAGCTAAATAAACCAAATTACTTGAAATTATTAAATTTGAATATTTTAATTGCACACTCAAAAATGACGTCTACATACATTTTATACACTAATGTTTAGGAAATTTTATCTTCTTTTCAAATATATATATAAACATTTTTATAGTACGAAAATTTATAGCAGACATTTTGCAAAAATATATCGAAAAAGAATTGAGTCGAGATTTTGTGCTATTATTCATTTTGAATAGTGCAATATTAATATATACTTTTTAACAGAATTTTACACCTATTTTGACATTTCGATGCTTAAACTAAAATTAAAGTTATTTTTTAGATTTATCAACTGGAATCCCGCAATTCTGAACCAACTTTCAAAAATTTCCAAAAATGGGATTTTTTACTTTTTGCCGTACCTTCCCAACCGAGCTATTTAAAAAATATATTTTTTTAGATCTAGCTTTGCGATTTGAGAAATTAACGTAAAAATTCGACAATCATGAAAAAGATAGGTTGAATGGTTCTCGCACGGTTTAAGTTTTTATAATTTTTTTCCTTTTCAAAATTTCCTACAAAGTTATCTTTTAGAAAAATATAAATATTATATATGTTAATTAAGAAAATTTTTATATATCAGAAAAAGAATGTAACTATTTTTTTTTTTTTTTTTTTGTGCAAAAAACATGTCCAACTTTGAGATACTGTCCAAGCTCAGAACTTAAACTTGACTATACTCTGCTATCACTATGTGAAATTTCATCGAAATCGAAACAGCCGTTCCGAAGTTCCATAATTATTTCTATTTCATTTTTTGAATCGGACACTTTGTGCCGCTATTCGATCACTGTGGGCTGTTGTTTCTTGAGATTTTAGTTGAACAACCTAAAATTTTGGAGTTTAATTATAATGTATGGAGTATCAAAACCTATCAACAATTTCCTTGTCAAAAAAAAATTAAAAGATAAATAAAATAGGTTTCAAGGATTTTATATTTTTTTAATTTCGTATACTTTATGGGGTCTTAGACGAATATTTCGATAAATATAATATAAACGGAATAACATACGCAATAACCCCCATCTTTTTTGATGGTGGGTATAAGAAAATTCTATTTTAAAAATATTGTGTGTTATTATTATGGCATCTCATTGGAAAATATATATTTTCCTAACGCCTCTCGAAATGTTTTTGTTATTTTTTTGTGAATAATTTTATTGTTCTCTGCATCATTTCTAAATAAGATATTTTTATTTGCATAATTGTGCATATAGAAATTATTTAACTTCTAATCGGTTGTAAGCTGTTATATGTTTATTGAAGTATATAAGATTTTAGAGAATTTAGTCACTAATTATATAAACATATCAGTGATGATAAATGCGATTTTCATTACTGTACTAAATTTAATAAAAATTTGTACTTTTTGGCGTAATTGTTAAATGCTACGTTATTGCATTGAAAAACTTGAACATTTTTACTGATGAAGAAAAGCTTGTATACAAATCAAAAATTTTCATATTGAGTAATGGAAAGTGAAACATACGTCCTTTCATTTTCCAAAAAAAATCTCAGAGTTGAATTTAATAAACGTATATTAAAAACTTTCTTCAAAAGTTATAACATTCAGGTCTGAGAATGTATTCTAACTTTTATACATAAATTTAGCTACATTTAAGTAAGTTTTAATTACTATTGGTTTTACTTTGTTAAACCAAAAAATAGTTTTATTAACACTACGATACATACCCGGGTACGTTATTAATTTTAAAATGTTCGCATTTATTTAAAAATGAAGATATAGTCACGAAACTTCAAATCAACGCGACTAAGCTGTTTTTAAAGTTTAAAGACTGAAGAAACCTCAATTTTATTAACTTGGTCTATATATAAAATGGCCTTAAATTTGACACCTATGGCAGACAATTCTCAGGGTACCCGGGTACAACCATATAATTTTTATATGTTTTGCACTACAACTTTTGTTTGTAGTAGTTATTACTGTGCTTCATTGAAAGTTAAAATTAAAAATTGTTTTTGTTAAAATTAGTGAATAAGACTGTCCATATCAGACAAATGTGTCATTGTATAAAATCTGGTTGTATTACGATTTAAAGGAAAGTTAGTTTCATTAGCAATTTAAACTTTCTATGTTATTTAGGAGCTTCGGAAAGAGAAATAAAAGATAATATATGAAAACTTTCAAGTATTTCTCACTATCACTATTTTGCGACAGTCCTCATAATTATTTTTTCATCCTTTAAGCCATTTTTACGTCCATCAATATTGTCTGTGGTTTTCATAAATTCTTTTTAGCTTCTTTGTATGTCATGTAAAAATGTCCAATATTTTTAATCTAAAATATCATGCAAAGGCTTAAGATGTTGATATTATTTCGCTATTCATACCAGGTTACATAAATTTTAGATATTTTAGCTCCAAACTTGACAGGACGCTGTGCCATCACTGACAATTTTATTTTGGATTGTAAGAGAGTTATAGTGGTGCTTCAACGATTTTCATAGAAAAGTCTATAAGGAACCTGTGCTCAATTGTGGATCAGGTCAATGCTATCACTGACAACATTGTTTATGATGGTAAAAGCGTTATAGACCGGCTTGACCGATTTTTGGAGAGTCTTCTATATGTAATCTGTGTTTTATTATGGATCAAGTCTTGTTTTAAAGTTCATAATTACAATTTATACTTTATAAAATCTTACATGTATAGTAATTTATGAACTTTATAATGATTTATGAACTTTATAAACTTTATAATGATTTTCGGAAGTGGGCTTATATGGGATCTATGGATTTTTGAGAAGCGAAGCTCTGAACCTATTCCGTTTATAAAAATTATTTTATAAAATGAAATGTATATAATAAATACTGTATATAAAACTTTTATATGTACTGAATTATGTAATATTTAGAAAAGTTATGAGCGTCAAAACCCTATTCTATTGAAAAATTTTTAAGGGAGCTAGATTATAATAAGTAACTGTTGTCAAATAATTTGAACAGAATTTGTTTCTCCATCATGTAAGCAAAATTTCGTCCAATTATCTTAAAAATTCCGACTTGCATATTCATTAAAAGTTTAACATGGACGGACGTCGTAAACATACACGAAGAGAAAAAAACATGGTTACAGCATTATCACTATAACAAAATTATGTTCTCATTGTTAATTTCCTTGAATTTTGTTTAAATTTTGTCATTTAATGTTTACACTCAATAAAAATTTTAGTATGGTTGACTGCAACAATTATATGTTTTTAAATACCTTCACCAGAAACAAAATTTTATTAATAAGAAAAATATAATTACTTCTACAATCATTAAATATTTGCAGTGATTTTCCTTGTTCTAAAATCATATTCAGTTTTCAAACCATAATAATTAAATATTATTATTCTCATGACAATAAAATGTTTCAAATAAATATAGAACTTAAAATAATTTTTTGTACAAAATCAACAAAAACTAAGGTACCCTGGATATTGACCAACGTTCAAAAAATAAATTCGTCAAAATTAAAATTTGTTTTTTTTTTATTTATGAACAAAAACAAAAAATATAGTATTTAGTGTGAAACTACGAAACTCAATTTTATTAATAACAAAATGATTTATTTATAATAATTTTCATTATTGCCAAAACTAAGATTTATTAATAAAAATAGTTAACATAAAATTATGTTTTTAATAATTAAATGTCCCCGTTTAACAAATTTAGGACTTAAAGCATAAATCCGCAAGTCTGTTGGACAATTTATTTTTCATTATTTATCCGCCATTCCAAAGTAAAAATGTAAATTAAAATGTAAGTATCCCTCAAATCTATATTTTATTTTTCCTAATCTGGTCCAAAAATATTCGGCCTTTGATGTTTTAAATAGTTGTTAATAAACTTTATCATTAGCTTTAGTTTTTAATAGTTTCAGTTCATTTATAAATTCTTTACATCACTATACTGTGAAAAGATCTCAAAATAATTAATATTTTCGTTCGAACTAATATATAATAGATAGAGATATTTCAAACAACTTAGTTTCTCGTCATTTATCACATAGTCTTTAAAAGTTGCCATTTAGTTCCTTATTAGAAAATAGAAAGTTACCAGCTGATTGAAAAAGGGCAATTGGCGACTAAAGTCACCAAACGGCAACGCTGAATTGCAGTTCAGTAATACATTAAGTTTGAATTGTAAAGTTGCCACTATGTTGTAAGTTTAACGCTTTTTGCAGTTGTATAATATAACGTGTTTTAAGACTTATATAGAAGCAAATTATAGTAAAGTATTATTAATTGCAAATAAAAGAACCTGGATATATTTAAAGAAAACCAAAAATGTTACAATATATTTATCCAAATTGGCTAAGAAATCCCGCACCGCAAAAAAAAATTAACATTATTTTTTACTATTTTTCTTTCAGGATTTTGAAGACAAACAAAAAAAGAAACGTATTAAAATATGCTTTAGCAAAGATATATCTTCAGAAAAAGGTTTCAACTCAACGGCGGGTGATTCACAAGCAAATAGTTCAAATCCCAATATAAGAGAGGAAACTGAATTTAGTACTAGTAATTTTGATAGTAAAAGTCATGCGGGGACAGAATTAACTAATGTATCAGATGAAAATACCACCAGTATGGCAGATGAGGTAAGTACCTAATTCTTAAGAGCAAATCAAATAAATGAAAATTTTATGTTTTATGATTTTAATGTTAAATGTTACCAAAAAAATTAGTTCATAAGTATGTAAACACTAAATACTTAAAGTTATGGTATGAAATCCTTTAATATATTAATTCCTTAGTGTTATATAAAAATGTCCATTTCCTTTATTCCTTTAAAAAAAATTACTATGAGCATAAACATTAAGTAATCTTTTATAAAATATTTTAAATTCTTTTTACTTATATTTAATGCTTGTTTTCGTATTTCTTATATATTTTTTTGTGTCCATTTGTTTGTCTGTTTATCTGTACAAATGCTACACTATTACGTGTCATCAGCGAACATCCCTGCCTTTAGAGATTTCAACTGTATCCCAGCAGGTTGCTGCAACAACCTCAACATTTCAACAGCATGTCACAGCCATTGTGCTGACCTCCGCCACACCACGCCTTGGTACAAGCAACAACAAACAACAACAGCAGCAACAACAACTATTTCCAACACTATTACACACAACGAATCCCCATAAAAAATTGGCCAAACGACGCCAACAAATTGAAGCAAAACGCGAACGTAAAGCTGCTCAAACGTTAGCCATCATAACGGGTGCCTTCGTTGTCTGTTGGTTGCCTTTTTTTGTCATGGCTCTCCTCTTGTCACTGTGCAAAAGCTGTGAAATTAATGCTGCGGTTGCTTCGCTGTTTCTTTGGTTGGGCTACTTTAATTCTACACTTAATCCCATCATTTATACAATTTTCAATCCAGAGTTTCGTCGTGCCTTCCAGCGGCTGCTGTTTGGCAAGAAATATGTTGTCAACAAATGTAAACATCGCAGTAGCAACATATGATCTTAGCTGAAAGGGGGCCCCGAACCCAGTACCGCTGCAGTAGCGGGCGATGAGTATACAAGTTGTGCGTGATGTTAAGCTCGGTAAGATGATTAAATGTTTGTTGTATGAATCAATTTTTCGCGTACACTCAGAGAAGATTTTCTTTTGGTATTAAATCAAAATTTAAAATATCAAAATGCAAAAATATCTTTCTGATCATATTTTAAATTTGTCTTAAAATGTCAGGAATTATCCTTTTATATAAAAACTGTTTAATAAAATGTCCATGAAATGTCATATAAATTCATTTTGCTACTTTTGAAAAATGGATTTATTTGACATTTCTTTATATTTATAAAGCTAAGCTCACACTATGCTAATATCTGGCAATTTTTGCAAATATTTGCTTTGCGTAATGTGAACACGAAATATGTTTATGATTCAAACATTTGCCACTATTTTTATCTTACAAAACAAATATAAGATCAAACTGCGGCAGGCAACATCTGATGCGGTGGACGGCTTGAGTTGAAAAAATTTTTGTTTTTATGTACACAAACTTTAAATTGACAAAAAAGAAGGTATAAGTTTATATTTTATCTTTTAAAATATAGTTTCTTAAATAAAACTTTCAATATATTAATATTTTTTTTAATATTTCACCATAATAATACTTTTTATTTTTTACACAGCCGAAAGTGGAGTGCAAAGAAAACAGTTTTGTTTTTTTTTTTTTTTTTTTTTTTTGAAGACAGGGCTGTTTTGTAAATGACAAGAAACGAAACAGGGTGGTTCTTGTGTGTAAATGTAAATTACTTATATACAAATTTTTAAATATCTATTTCTAAAGTAATTTTTATTAATGTGCGTATTAAATTTTGCAATTATTATCTAAATAAATTTATTATCTAAATAAATTACTTTGTAAATTTTATAAATATTTGTATTAAAAAAAAAATGGAGTTTTCGCTTTACATTAAATAGAAACGCTTCAAACATTACCTTGAAATCCACATATTCCGAATTTCTTCTAAACTGATTAAAACAAGATAAAAAATAAGATTTTCCTACAAATTCTTTTAATAATTGAAGTCAACTAAATTTATGGTAGTTTTGCGTTCAATGAAATAAATTTGAGTAAATAATTTGCATCTAATCTGAATAGACTTAAAATATTTTTCCTTCTCGTATTTTACGATATTTGATAGCTGTTTCATTAAACAACTAAAGTCAAATAAATACGCGTAATGTGAACAAAAAAATCAACAACGTATTTAGTCGCAAAAATTGCGGAAAAAACACGATGAAATATTTCGTTTCAAATATTTGCGTAATCTGAACTTAGCTTAGATATTCTACATAAGTAAACTTAACATATGTGGGTGTGTTTGTATGGCATGTATTAAACTTAAGTGCAATGACAATATTTAATCTTAGCCAAAATGACATACACCCATTAACTCACAAACATACGCATACCCACATACTTACAAATTCAATTTAACTTTAAACTTTTCTCTGTTCATTTCTGTTTTTCTTTATGTCTCTTTCATTTGTTTTTGACATATCAAATAAAGATGCCCCGCCACCACCCAGCATCATTTACTATCACAATTCTAAAACAATGTTTATAGAGGTAATTCTATTTTAAATCACGTTATTCTGAAAATTTTCACAAGGTCTTCTTAGGATAACCCAGAGTTAGTATACCGTTTAAGTGTATATGTGAGTGTTGCTCCTCTTTTTTCTACTAACTTTCCAGCAGGATAATATGTTAGTGCCTCATCACTGCAGGCATTTGTGAATGCCTTCACATCTTTCTGAAAAAAACAATTTTAAACGTATTCCACTTTGCCTTCTAAGAAAATTCTTCAAAGATAACCTCGACTTCTTTTAAAATATCCAGTAATAATTCTTGATTCCCTTTCATTAGATGCAAAATTGAAGGTGTATCACTCACTTATTAACTTTCTCATTACAGACAGAAATATCTTAAATTGCAAGACTTTCGAAGCTCGAAATGATTTAGTCTTCTTTTAAGTGTCGTTAATAAAGGTAGTCCGCTTTTATTTTTTATTTTTAATTAAATTTCAGACTTTATTGTAATAGCTTTGCACATAACAGATCATATTTATTTATTTAAAAGTCCTTGCCGTCTCGCTTCTTTTTAGAAGGGAGAAGGGAATTTCTTGCCTCCAATGATAAATTTTATTGACTTTGAATTTTATTATGTTGGTAAGTATAATTGAATTTCTGTTGCTTTTCGGTTCTACATTATTTTCTTTGAGTCAATGGTACTTACTTTATAGTGCAGATTTTTTTTCTTTTTTTTTTTAATATAATATAATACATAATATATGAAATAAATATGAGATTAGAAATACTAGTTTTGTTACACAAGTAAAATATGTGAAGTAAATATAAAGTAGATTAGGCTAACAGTAAAATAATGCAACAAGTCCAAATCAAATTAAATTTATACTAGTAAAATCGGCCCGACACGTTTCTTTTTAGTTCTCAGAGAGAAGTACAAATTAAAAAATGCGAAGTCAAAGACGGATGTTTACGTGTATTTTGTTGTTGTTTGTTTATATTCCTTGCTCATGACCAGTGTTGCAGGAGGTGAGAAGAAAGAAGCAAAACTAAACTTTAAAAGAGTTCAAAAAAAGCATATTGCACCAAAAAATAATGCCAGAAAAAAGTTAAAATTTATGTATTTTTATTTATATATATATATATATATATATATATATATCAAAAACTACTTAGAATAATATTATATATATATATATTTGAAATATTGTAATAAATCTATATATAAAACATACAACAATGACCCTAAAAATTTGGGTTATATTTCATATAAAAGAATGGGCCAATGTATTGAAGCGATTTGTGATAATTTTTGAGCAATAATTCCATTTGGATTTAGCATATCCAAATTTCGTGCTGAAATACTTACATTTTTACCTTTTGTAGGCAATTTTAAAAATCAAAAAAGCTATAAAAAATGCTAAAATCTAAACGAAAAAGTTGAGGCTACAAGCTAAATTTAGCCAAAACTGGCAGCACTGCTCATGGTAACAACATGTTTAAAAAATATTTTCTCCCTTTCTCAAACCCCATACATGTAAAATATAAAACAAAGCCCCTTTCCTTTCTCCATCAAATTCAACGTAAACTTGTGTTATTTATTTTGTAACAGTGTTGCCAGAAACTTTGGAAAAAAATCGTCATTTGTTTAAATGCAATTTATAATTTTAGTGTAAAAATCATACACATTGTTTTTGATTATTTTTTGTTTTATAGCTTGTTCTGACACGATTAAACGTCTCACTATCTTCAGAAAAATTTTTGGGGGAATATTTTAAAGGAAAACGTTTTTCATTTTTAATATGTTAATTAAGCAAACTCGAACAATTTTCTTTATGGCACAGAATAACAATCCGTTCATCTTAATTGTCATAAAAACTTACGGTTTAGTTAACGCCACAAAATCCCCTTTTATGCTCCAAATTACACTGTTAAAATATTGTTTAAATCAATAAAATTGGTCATATATATATATATATATATATATATATATATATATATGTGTGTGTGTGTGTGTGTTTATGCATATATCTATATATATATATATATATATATATATATAATTTTATGCTTTATAAAGTTTGAAGGGCATAGATGATAGATGTCCATTTTACTGCATAGTGTAAGTATCTGTCTAACTTGAAGAAAATCGTGAACCTAGGGTAAAAAACTGTATTTTTTCATCGACCTATCATGGAATTAATGAATCATATACTTACATACATACGTATTATAAAATATCTCACTTGAGAACTCTTATATTCTTATTATTATTTTCTTCATTTATTTTCTGCAATTCTCTTCCATTATTTACTAATTTATTTGTTTATTTCTCTTTTATTTCTTTTCAGATCAATAACATTAATAATTTTTATTGTTTTATTAAAATTTTGTCTTCGAAAGTGTTAAACATTAAAACATTTTTTTCTTTTTTTTCAATCCTCAATTAATTAAATGAATAGTAAGAGTAGAAGTCAAAGCACTTAAGGCTGAAATTCTGGACAATCTTAACTAAAAAAATAGAATAGTTATAAATACAAATAAATATGAAATGCTAATTTCAAATTTTGATTACTAATGTTTCTCTTTTTTATATAAAATAATACATTAACACGACTTTAATTATTAAAACTATTTATAGTAATTTAAATTTTATGTAAAATTTTAGCAATTTTATTTGGAAAATATTTAACATTTAATAAAAGAATTTAAACCACAAGAAAATATTTAAATAAATTTTATGAAGTTTTAAAACTTTTATAGGGTTTCATTATATACATACCTTTAAAAAATGGATTTTCTTTTAAACAAACTAGGTCAATGTTTTTATGGAATAAAACAAATTGTGACCCAACAAAAAAGCAAAAAAGAAACTTTGGTAACAGGTAGTAGTTATTTCATACCTTGTAATGTAATGAATACCCCTTTATTATAAAACATAAAATAAATACTTGCTGGTAGTGCCCTAAATGAGTAATGCTTTACATATGTCATTACTTTAAGGAGACAAATTAACGACATACTCAGCAAAAACTTCGCCTACTAAATAACGTGTTTTTGCTTCCACTTTTGGCGCTATAACTGATGAATTTTGCTCGCAATGTCCAAAATTTCACCAGTTGTTTTTGATGCCGATTATTTTACTCACAAGAAAAGGAAAAAAATGGCTCGATTAAGATTTGAACTCACCCCACTACACTGCTTATGTTTGTTAAACTAAGTTCACACTATGCCAATATCTGACGATTTTTGCAAATATTTGGTTTGCGCAATGTGAACACGAAATATTTTTACGGTTCAAACAAGATAACAGCTGATTTTGGACAAACAAAACTATTTGCCCTTAACTAAAAATTCCGCTAGGGTAAACATTGTGTGAACACAAGTTGAAAAATATTTGCCACTATTTTGAGCGAATTTACAAAATAAATATAAGATCAAACAGCGGCAGGCAACAGCTGATGCGGTAGACATCTTGAATTAGGAAAATTGTTATTTTTATGTACACAAACTTTAAATTAAAAAAAAGAATTGATCAATTTATATTTTGTCTACTAAAATATAGGTTTTTAAATAAAACTTAATATATTAATAATTGTTATTTGTTATACAGCTGAAAGTGGCGTGCATTTTGAAATTTTTTTTTTTTTTTTTTGTTTTAAATGTATGTTAGACGAGTCGTTTTTGCGATCGTGTTATAAAAACAGGCAGTATATTTTTATTTTCAACATCATTAAAAAAATTATTTTATTTTTTATTTTTTTATTTAGGAAGTTGAAAATTTCCATTCCCTTAATTCCATAACGAAAAAAATTTCAGTGCTAAAGAGTGTCTATCTGGATTTTTGTAAAATTTTGGCAGGATTTATCTTTGGTTTATAAATTAGTGAATTACTAGAAAAGTAAAATTTTAAAACCTGATGCGTATTGATGTGCTAAATGCAGGAAAAATAAAAAAAGCATCTTCAACATCTGCAGCGCACAGTGTCACATTTCGCTAAATTAGAACGACAAAAATACGAAAATAAAAGATTAGTATTTGAAGTATTTTTTTTGGTATGTAATAATAAATGTTTACACATAACATTATTATAAATTTTTGAGTAAAAATTAAATAGTGAAACAATTTCACTTTATTAAAAGAAATAGCATTTATTACAAAAATATATAATGTTTTTGAAAATTCTATTTCCAGTGGACCATAACTAAAAAGTTCCATCGACTACCAATTTGAAAATACGATTGGTATTTAAAAGAACATCTATGAAATTTTATTTGAAAATATTATTTGCTTATTTTTGCCGTGTGTAAAAATATTGGAAAAAAATGTGCAGTATCTCATATAAGCTATTTGTTAAGAATTCATTAAAAGTTTTAAGATAACATTTTTATGCAAATAGTACATTAAGATGGGGGTGATTAAATCCTGCTACGCTTACCTTTAATTTATTAATTTTTTTAATAAAATTTATTAAAATATATTCGAAATTCAAAAGAAAAAAACTTGCTTTTTAGTATGGGAGTGGCAATGATCCTACCCACCCATTTTTAGTAGGAATGTTTGCCGTATCTACTAACAGAATACAAAATATCAGTCCAATATCTCGACAACTGGATTTTTGTCGTTCTAAAACTGCCAAATGTTACACTGTGCAGCGATTAAAAATCATGGGCCTAGTACACTTTGCCCAAAAAACAAAGTATTGAACTTTGTTCAGAATATAGCTGTCAAAAAATCTATAATTTTGAAAGAAAATATCATATAAAAAATTTCTTTGGGGTTGTGTTGAAATTATAGAAAAGTATATGTTAATTATGAGGTGAATAAAATTTTACTAGCTCATGGGGCTAGTAGACAAATGAATGTACATTTTTATGTTTTAGAATTTATAGAAAAATTTCAATTAATTATTTACAAAAAATAACATTAATTTTCAAATATTTTAACGCTTCCAATGTATACGTTTCCATCACACAGCAGAAATAGAAACTTTTCTCACCACAGAAAAAATATTTTTTACTTTAGAACTTTTCTATCGTTTCACACTCGCACTTTATTGAAAAAGCTCATGGGGCTAGTAGACAAATGAATATACATTTTTATGTTTTAGAATTTATATAAAATTTTCAATTAAATAAATATTTACAAAAAATAACATTAATTTTCAAATATTTTAACGCTTCCAACGTATACGTTTCCATCACACAGCAGAAATAGAAACTTTTCTCACCACAGAAAAAATATTTTTTACATTAGAACTTTTCTATGATTTCACACTCACACTTTATTGAAAAATATTAAAAAGTTGTTTTATAGAAATTATGCTCCATCTTAAAGTATTTAAGCAAAATTTTTTCACAAAAATGTTCTAAAAATGACTACCAGGACAAAAATCTTATGGTTAAAATTTTTAAAATATTTTGTCTGTAACAAGTTCAAAATTACTAATTTTTCGAGACTTATTTTGAAGAAAAGAATCTAAGCTTTTTTTGCCCTAACTGTATGAGACCAATGATTTTTCAATAGCTGATAGAGAACCGAAGAAATCAGTTTCTCTGGATACTCACGTACATATTATTATATTAAAAAAGAAAGAATTGTTTTAATCTGTTCTGGAGTTTTTGTTTTTGCTTATGAAAAGAATCACTGTGCGTTTCTCAGAAGAGATACTGGCTAATTAACACTTTCACAAAGCAATTTCGAACGCAACGACAACCATTGAAGGAGGGCAGACTATTTTCATGGATTCTATTTTTGGAACTAATAATTTTTTTCTGGATTTTAATTTTTGACACATTTAAAAGATAAAATTAGAAATCTACTATCCAGCTTTCAAGCTGGATATTTAAAAGTTATGAAGCAAAATATGGTAAAAAACTATTTACAAAAATTAATTTCAAAGTATATTTTATTTTGACCATTGAATTGGAAATAAATTTTTAAAGGCAATATATCACTATGTTTAAAATAAAGCCAAAACTAAAATATTGTTATGTGAAGTCCAAAAGTTATTAATATTTTGATTATATTTCGATTCATAACTACTAAATCCAGCTTAAAATTTTCCAAGAATAGGGAGAAGAGTCATGTCAACATTAAATATTTGTTTAAGAATTTAAAAATATCATTTTTTCCAACTCTGACGTTTGAACTTCTGATTTAAATAAACTTTTTTTTAATAAATTTGTCTTTATTGGAATCAATGTTATAAGGATTTACTTAAAAGTATTACAGCAATTAACATAAATAATTAAATAAGGAAACTAAACAAAAAACCTTGTACATACTTGAATTATATAAAATATTTTAAAAGTAACCAGTAATTATTACTCTTTAAGTAAAAAAGTGTCTAAGAGATTATTTAACAAATTTCTTATTATTTCATATGTAAAATAAACTTATAACGATAATATCTTTGTCTTTAATATGAAACTAAAACTAGAGATCTGCGATGTATTGCTTAGAAGTTATCAGCAATTAAACATTTATAGCTTTGTGAAAATTTTGGTTTTTTACGTTATTCAAAATGCCACATTTCTGGACCGGAAAGGTTCATGAATCTAAAAGCTTAGGGATTCGTACCTTTCATTTGACACCCATATTGGGTCGATAAAATCTTTGTAAATATTTCGTAATATTCTTAAATATTGCGCACCTTTTGAAATTTTGAAGTCCTTTTCAGAGAAAATTTTACATCCCGCAGAGAAACTGTGTATCCACAGTTTCACCATGAATGGTCTCTAATTTTATCCGTTTAACGATTTTTTCACGTTTGAGAATGATTTTTGCATGCTGACACGTATTTGTAAATAAATAGTAAAAAGCAACATTTTCA
Source organism: Protocalliphora azurea (assembly GCA_932274085.1). Classification (NCBI taxonomy): domain Eukaryota; kingdom Metazoa; phylum Arthropoda; class Insecta; order Diptera; family Calliphoridae; genus Protocalliphora; species Protocalliphora azurea. The sequence goes on from OW026521.1 coordinate 113,557,325, forward strand.
AACAGATATTTTCTAAAGCCTTTGTGCTGTAGCATTTAAATAAAAAAAAACTATTATACTGCAGGGATTTTTCGGTTTCATTTGACAGTCATATTAAGTTGATAAAATATTTGTAAATATATTAAAAATTTTAAAAAGCTTCAAAACTTTCAAGTCTTTTTAAGAGGAAACCTGACGTCCTGGAGAAAACCTGGATACGTAATTTTACTCTCTAGTATGCATGGTCTCTAGTTCCAAGCATATATCAATTTTTTCATATGTGAAAATGACTATCACATAGTCAGCGTTACCGTTTGGCGACTTTAGTAGCCAATTGCCTCTTCTTCATCCACCTAGCCACTTTTTTGGCCCCTTTTTTAAAATAAAACTAAATAACGACTTTTTGAGACTTTGTGCTAAATGACGAGAAACTAACTTGTTTGAAATATCTCGACCCATTATATATTAATCCCAACGAAGAAATTAATTATTTTGAGAATGTTTCACAATATAGTGAAGTAAAAAAAAAACCGGAATAATTTATAAATAAACTGAAACTGTTAAAAACTAAATCTAATGATAACGTTTATGAATAACTGTTTAAAACATCAAATATCGTATCTTTTTGGACGAAAAACAGATTTTATGAATGCTTATATCCTAATTTATATTTTTACTTTGGTTCATAGCATTGCCTTGGCTTAACGTCTTTTTTATAAATTATCACTAATGAAAAATAAATTCTCCACCAGAATTAACTTCAGCACATTCAGTCCTAAATTTGTTAAACGGGTATTTATAAAACTGGAGTCTTTTTTATGTCAACCATTTTTATGAATAAATCTTTCTTTGCAATAATAAAAATTATTATTAATAAATAATTTTGTTAATAATAAAATTTAATTTAGTAGTTTTTGTTAAAATAAAATATTTTTTGTTGTTATTAAATAAACACTTTTTGAGAAGTTTTTAGGCATTGAAGAATTTGGCTCTTTTTTTCCGAAAATCCCTTTTTTGGTGCTTTTATTTTTTAAAATCACCTTTTTTAGATACTTTTTGAAAATTCTCAACGGTAACGCTGCATACGGTGTTTTAAAATAAGCCTCTATTTGAATTAACCTTGTATGTTTCAGCATTTGCACATGAGTTATATTTTAACAATCATTTTTTTACATTTAAAGAAGTTCTATAATAATGATAGTTATAATCTTTCACATAAGAATTTTGAGACCGGTAGATAGTATTTTTGGAAATAATCAAAAAAAAAAAAACATTTCAGGATTTAATTAAAATAAAAATATATAAATTAACATTTAAATAAAATATACTTCATAAAATTTTTAATGCCATAATAATATTTAAATTAGAACAGTCATACATATTGACACCAAACTAACAGACTTTACTTTATACTTTAAATTATTTATAACATACGTCTAAAAATTCCAAATAAAATTGCTAAAATCACCATTTTCATATAATTGAACTGTTTTACATTAAACCAATCCCCTCCCCCCCTTTTTTTTAAATGTTTCACATTCGAATTTAAATTAGAGGATCAATAAATTAAAAATTTTAGATTAAAACTCAAAATAAAAAATATATAGAAGCAAACAATAAATTCCTGTGTAATATTGTATAAAGTTCATTTCAAAAATGATTGTAATATAATGAAAAAAAAGAACATGTAAATTAATGTACGTTTTACTATTTGTATAAGTGTGTAGATATAATTTATTTTGTTTTTAAAATTAGAAAAAAATAACTTAACAAAAACCAGAAATAACTCATTTGGAAACCAGCAAATAAATTATAAATGTTATTCTATAAAACTGTAAATGCTGAAACGTGACCAGTTGGAAATTTAAACTTAATAAAATTTGCCCAATATAGATATTTATTTAAAGCAAATCATTATCAGATTATTTCTAAGTATGAAATATTATAAACACTAGTTATTACAATTAATATTAATCTGTAATATCCAAATATTATCAAATTTTTCTAACATGTTTCCAAAAATTTAAGAAAATTTCCAATTGACTACGAATATGCATAAACAAAACACATACAGTGTCTCACATAAATTAGTGAATTTTTGTTTTTAGATAAAAAGAATAGTTATTTTAATTCATAACATTAGATAAATAAAAAAATTTTTTTCCTGATATATCTTCTACAAAATGCATATAAAGTAAAAATGTTAAATCGTTTTCGAGAAACTGAGAAAAGTTACACTTGCGGTCAATTCAGGTAGCTCACAAAAATATTTGTGTTTTTATTTATTTATTTATTTTATTATTATTATTATTATTATTATTATTATTTTTTTTTTTTTTTTTTTGAAAAGGCCAAAAAATATATATTTTTATACAATTCACATATAATGAAGGGTATATATAAGTTTGCAATTTTATACCAAAGGTTTTAAATATATATACAATGCCTCAAATTGAATAACATTTAGAATTGTTATGTTTAAAAATAACTTTTGAGAATGTATGTCTGTCTGTCTGAATGCATTTTGAAATGGATTTTCTGAAGCCCATAGTGCAATAAATTCTTTTCTTTTTCAACATATATGTGGCATACAGTCTCGAAAATCTTGGTATTGAAATTAAGCGGAATCCATTTAAGAATGGCGGAGTTATGAACGATTTTCTAGAAAAGCCTCAAAATTTTCTTTTCAGTTTTCTTTGCCAAAATTTAATAATATTTTCTATTTCACATACAATAATATATAAATGTTTTTCTATCGAAAAGTTATGAGATTGAATAATCTAGTGGAAGTGCTCTTGGCTACAAACCGTTAAGCTTGAGTTTGTATCGCCGGGACTCCTTATAAAAATCTGTTTTCCTAAACAAATATAAAAATTTTCATTATTACGTCACGTCTTGATTTGTTTTAGATTTTAGTTGCGTTTTAAGTTTTTATATATAAGCAGTTAAAATAATAAATTTTAATGTGACATACCACTTGGGTTTGTGACTGAAAGACTTAAACTTATTAAATAAAAATTACATTTCTATTCGTCAGAATTCGAATTATTACTCCCAAGGCCATATGGCATTTTGAAATTCAGAATTAAAAAAAAAAGTTTTTCTTTAATTTGTGTACAAAAAGTAATTTTTCAATATTGCTGAATTTTAAATATATTCAACATATAGTGTTGTATATTGATTTTTATACCATTCGTATAAATGAGTTGTATATGCAGTGGTTTTTCAGCAAAATTTCTATGGGTACAGATATATAGATATACATGGGTAAAGATATATATAATCTAGTGAAAGTGTTTTAGATTACAAATTATCTAATTGTGTTTTAGGTTTTTAAAAGCAGATAATAAGAAAGCAAATCGTGTTTGGTTGAATTAAGAATTAGAGCCCCAAAGTTAAAAATTCTTAAAAATTCTGAGAATTTTAAAATAGCTAATTCAAATTTAAAATATCTATAAATCTTCTTTGAAAAAAGATTTTTGGTAGAAAACTGAAAAAGAATTTACAATTTTGCATATCTCTTCTTTATTCAGCTCTTCCACACAGCTGATCTGAGCGATCTCCTAAGTCATATGTCCAATTAGTTTTCAGAGACTCTTTACGTTACAAATTTTTTATATCGTGGTTAACACCAGTTTAAAAATATTAAATGTATTTTCATATTAAATCAAAAATTTTTATTAGAGATAATTCCAATATGTTTATATACTTATGAAATATATATTTTGTGAGGGGTATAAAAGATTCGACATAGCCGAATATAATACTTCAACTTGTTTTATATTAATTGGTACTAAATATCACTGTTAAATATTTACTAATTCTTTTTATAAATTTGAGGGTCAAATGTTGAGGAAATTAAGCGACAAATATCATTTAAAAGATAAATTTGGAATAATCGGGCCATTTTGCCTATATGATTTTCTAAGCATACAAATTTGTAAATTGGAAAATAATATATATACACATATATATATATATATATATATATATATATATATATATATATATTTATTTATTTATATATATATTTATACATATATATATATATATATATATATATATATATATAACTTTTAGATTTTGTTTCTGTTGATATTAACAGTTATAAAATTGAAGACTTGGATACGGCTACAAAAATAAAAGGCGCCATACTATAAAAAGTGTTATAAGATATTTTTGATCTGCATAACTACAAGTCTTTCAAGCTATCTGGGCATTATAAAAAGGTAAAAATATCCGACAAAGTTAACATTCCTGTTTGCGTTTATCCAAATAGAATTAAAAAATTTCCCCCTTAATATCTAAATATCCCCGAAACTTTAACTCCAAATTGGGATAATAAATTAGTGAACATTTAGCAGTGATACTTATGACCTATTATTATATATATATATATTATATATATATATATATATATATATATATATATATAAATGCAATAATTTCTTCTTTTTATTTTTGTTTGGTATCTTCAAATACAAAGATGATAAAAATTAAAATACTTTTATGAGGTAAATTCGGTGACTTTTCGTACTATTTCTGGAATTTCTTGGAAATCGGGCAATATTTTTGATTGCATATAAATAAATAAAATTCAATTAATAAATCTAAGAATTATTCTTTTAATTCATTTAATAAAACCTTTAAAAAAATAAAAGAATTCAAATACTTTAGTCAGACACTGTATATATACAGTAACGAGCATAAAAAATGCAACGCTAGGCTATATGATTTTTATCGCATTGATTAGGGCTATAACGTTATTTAATAAGCCAATTTTGTTATGATTTTATTCTTTGTGGTCTTACTTAATTATTGTATGTTATTTTGTTCGAAATAAAATATATAGGAATAGTTATTATAAATTTTGTTGAAACTGTTGTCAATTAATGCCAGCAAAAAAAATGCTACTCCGAAAAAATCAACAGAATATTTTAAAATTTTATAAAAAGAATAATTTAAAAATGCTGATAACTATAATTTGATTTTATTACCATCAGTTACTACCAATATACAAAAATTTAATGCCATTTTAACTACAAAGGATATTCATGATATTAAAACACTATCCATTATTTTTAAAAAATTAGAAATATTTTAGAATAACAAATGATAATGGTACTGAAATAATATTGATATGTAGTTCTGATATGAGGATTCTTAAAAATTATCTTAGATACACAATATTGAAACGATCATGCATAAAATAACTGATAAAAATCATGGAGTAGTAGATATTTGATATTACTCGAATAAATATATGTCACCATTTAAAACTACTACGGCCACCAATCATTTATTTAATGATATTAATATGATAACGGGAAAACCTTCTAACATATCACATGTTATTTACTAAAATCAAACTAGCAATTTTACTTTGGAGGCAGGTCATTTATTATTTTAATGAATACTGTTAATGGATCCTATTACGACAACTTGAATTAATTTGTCTCTAAACGCATATGTTTCGAATATAGACTGTCTATATAGACATATTTCCTTAAATATTAATGTCCAATAGTAGAAAAGTGCAACAGTCCAATAACAACGAAGAATGAAATTTTAATTATTTGACATAGGAAGAGTGTCAAAATAGGTTTATTCCTAATTGTCTTTGTTAGAATTTGTTCCAAAAGAAAATCTAAGGATATTTAAACATTATTGTGTTACCGAAAAAATATCGTATCATTACGAAAAAAAATTGTATTTAGCTGTTGATTCCACCGCAATAACGATAGAAACTGGTCAAGTTACAATTATGAATTATCAAATTGAGCCAAACTATAATGAAAATTTGATCGCTTTTTCATAGAGAATTTTTGTAAGATTTCAAGCTAGTAAAAAAGTAAATAATAATTCTAAAAATGTCAATCACTATGGAAAATTTTCCAAAATAGATAAGAAAAATAGTAAAATTTAATAGAAAGTTGCTAATATTTATATTATCTGTAGATTTCATATATTTTAGTCTATATGGAAGAATAGCAAATCATGGTACTTATGAATACTATAGAGTCTATGGCCACAAATATTAAAATTGCAACAGCATTGTTACATCCCGTTATGCTATAAGAAAAATATATAGCGTTGCGTTTTTTATGCTCGATACTGTATGTAATTTCTTTCAATTAAAAACCCTTTATTTTTGTATGTAGATGACATGTTAGTATTTAGTAAACATTTTACATGAAAAACACATAAAAATTTACATAAAATCAAAAATTAAATATATTAGTAACAAGAAAATAAGCAACAGAAACTAATTTTTAATTCAAAGTCAGTGACACTGAGTTAGCAAATTGCTTAAATATTTAGAAATGATTTCTCATACAAAACCATAACATTAACTGATGTTATGGTTTGTATCTTTTCTGTTTAATTTAACACAATTTTTTTAAAACATTGTGTCGATCGCTATTTCATTATATTGGAGTAGAAAAATGCATTATAACGAAAATAAATCCAATTAAATCAATTAGCAATTAAATATAAAGTAACGTTACTGAGTGACTGATTGAAAATTGCAAAGCAAAACGACAAAAGGTAGAGGGAGGCACGAAATTTGGAAGATCAATATAGAAACAAAAAAACTTAAATATGGGTAAACTGTATTTTCGACCTTTTTGGCACCCGAAATATCTTTTAAACTAGTAAACATAAAAATAAATTTTTAATCATATTGGTAACTTATTGAAAAAATTCAAATACAAGTTGGGTACTTTTTGGAAATTCGAACATTTAAGCGGTAAAAATCATACCTATTTTTGGTACTTTTTCGCAAAACATTTTTTATTTATTTATTGACACATAGGAAAATTTTATTATGGAATCCCACTAAAATTTTGAAATTCATTGGAATACAATTTTTGTTACATCCATGGGGGAAAAAGTATCAAAAATGGTTAAAAACGGGAAATTACATTTTATTCAAAGTAATTGAGCCAATTTTGATAAAATTTTAATAATTGGTTGATTTATTTAAAGACGCAAAATAAGCTAATAGGTAATAAGATGTAGATAGGACCAAATTCGGGTAAATATTTCTGTACTTTTTTTAAAACATAGTTCTAGGCAGAATATTGTACTTAATATTTTTTTGCATAAAACGATACTTTTCTAGTGTTTTCAATAAATAAAGTTAAAGTTGAGTGTTTTCGATAAATATAGTTAAAGTTGAAACGTTTGCTGAGTGAATGAAAAACCAACGAAAGTGTTGCTTACTGGTTAATTTTTCTCTCTAATGGTACCAAAAAAGGACGTCTCATGGTACTTTTTTATATATTTTTGAGTTAGAATCCGCAAAAGCGAGACTAACTGTTTTTTTTTTTTTTTTAATTCCTTTAATGATACTTTCTGCATTTCGTATATAATAAACTTAGAAACATGAAATTAAACTTACGCGGCTCTGAATAAATATGAAGGAACTTTTAATTCTTCTAATATTGAAAGTAGAAACATGAAAGATACATAGTTCTATGAGAGTAAAAATTCACAAAAGGGGACTTTGAGGTCCTTTAGTTGCGATGTAATGAGTTAAGAAGCTAACATAATGGCTTTTTACTAATTAGTTAAACAACACATTATTTTAACACGGTGATGACATTAGAGGCAACTACTTGCCTTATATTTTGGAATGTCATTACAAGAACTAATAACTTCCAAGCTGTTAAATTTCATTAATTTTTAAGTATTACAGAAGTCATTATTTGTAAAAGCAATAGAAACTATTTTATGTTACAAATAACTAATGAAATGTCATCATATAAAGAGAAGGTTTTTTATTTATCTATTATTTTTTTTTTTTTTTTTTTTTGAACGCAAAAATAAATTTAAATTAAAAAAACTTAAATTTTAATACTAAAAAAAATTTCGATAATAAAATAAAAAAGAGCAAGAACATCAAAATCCTTTTATAATATTTTAATACAGCTTCCGGAAGCAGTTCATCTATTATTAAAGAAGCAAGTCACTGACTACGGTTTTTGAAGAACACATATCGTTTTCTAAGTAATCAATAAATGCTCCAAAAATCCAACAAAATACATTGTACTTTTTTTTAATATTTTTATTTTTTTGAATTTAAAAATATCTAAATGTAATGTAAAAATACCATTTTATTTTAATTTTGGGTTTCTAAAACAATACAAATTATGTAAATAAATGTCACATTAATTTAATAAAAAAAACAACTTAAAAAGAAAAAACGAAACAATTTGCACTAATTATTTTGTAATTTAAAAAAGAAATTGCAGAACCTAAAGGTAAGTTTAAATTGAAGGTAAGTTCCAAGTAATTAAAATAACAAAATTAGTAAAAGGTAGTTTTTATATCACATAAAGTGAAGGGTATATATAAGTTTGTCATGTTATGCAAAAGTCTTAAAATCCAGCATCTCAAAATGAAAAATATTCGTGATAGTTATGATTAATATATTTTGAGAATATTTGTGTGTCCATCTGGATTTCTGCCCGTCTGGACAATCGATTTTTTTAATCCCATAGTTCAATAAATTCATTTCAATAGAGCAGTCTCAAAATTATAAAATTAGAAACATTTTTTCTATCTCACATGCAATAATATATAAATAGTTTTCTATCAAGAGGTTATGAGCTCGAATAGTTTAAAAGAAGTGTTTCAGACTACGAAACGTTAAGCCTGAGTTCCTATACCCAGGATTCCTTCTAAGTTTCTGTTTTTCATTATTAAAAAAATGAAATTATTTGAATTTCTTGGCATACATGCAATCAACATACGTATGTTTATACGTTCTTTAAAAAAGAGTTATTTAGCTTTGAGTTGATTTTCGGTTTTTTATATAATTTATCAATATAATAAATCTTAATACATCGATGTGGTATATCGCTTGGGTTTGTAACTAAAGGACTGTAGCTCCTGAGTTTGATCCTTGGCCAAGACTTCGAGAAAATTTCTTATAATTTAGCTTGACAAAAAGCAAATGTTGGGATGTCAGATAAGAAACTGTGAAAATATCTTTTGATATACTTGAAAAATTGCTCTTTGAAATTTATTAGACAAAATTCTTCTTGTGTTCGTCAGGATTCGAACCCATAAGCATACTTAAAAACTCCTGGCTTCGAATTCTTACTTTCTAGGCCAGTGGCCTCTTCATGCTCCACGGACCCTTTTAGGATTTTTTTTCGCGGACCCCTTGGCACATTTTGATTTTTAGTAAAGTAGAAATGACAAATAGTTAAAACTCAAGAAAATATTTATTTCTTTACCAAAATTAATTTATTTTTTAAATATATAAACTATGAATCTTTTAAATCTCATAAAAAATTAAAAAAGATTTAGTGCAGTAAAATGTTTTTGTCTTTACTAACTCATTTCTAACATTGGGTGAAATTTCAAACGAAACACATGTTACTTCATTTTGCACATCCAAACGTGATCTAAATTTGGATTTTATGAACTTTAGGGTAGAAAAACTAGTTTCGCTTACATATGTAGATTAGGGCTATAACTTTTGTATATTTTTTGCAAATATCAAAATATCCTTTACATAGTCGAATAGACCATTGAAAATTATTTAAAAAAATGGTATTACTTTCGCGGTTGTCAAGAAAGTTCACTCACAAAACGCGGTATAATTTGAAAATCATTTATATATATATATTTTTAATGTTCCGAGTTTGTGTTTGAAAAGGTTTTAAAAAGGTATATTTCTAGGTTTTTATTCCAAAATGACCAGAAAGAATTTTGTTTCGTAACTAATACATATTCGCCATCGCTTAATAAGAAAATAATTTTTTTGTTTTTTTGCAATAAAACATTTACGAATTTGGTTTTACTAATTTCGTGATGGTCCGATTTAAATAAGAAAAATATTTGAATTTAAGGGGTTAGTAATTGTTAGGTCAAATATATATATATTTGTTTTTTGTAATCATGATTACTAAGATATTTGTGAAGTAACCAATAATTTAACAAGACAAAACAAATTCCTAACAGTAAATTTTTTGTGTTTTATTTTTTATAAGCTAATACTTCTATATTACACACCAGTCTTGCCAGGGATAGCTTGGAAAAAGTTATATTTTCGGAATTTGAAAAAATAAATACGATTTTTTTTCATAAATGAGCTTTAGAAGATATTGTTTCTTTAGACATCAAACACTTACTAAATAATTTCATCCGCCACTAAGAACATATCTTATGTTACGCACTAGAAAATAGATTATTTCAAATTTATTTTCTTCAATAAAACTAAAATAAAAAGTTAAGAAATGAAGTAAAAAACAAAAAATTATACATGTTACGTGGAGCGTTAAAAAGTTACGAAAAATATAGCAAATGTAACCAAATGGCAACACTGTTACAAATAGTATTTTATAAGAACAGTCTTATAAAAATAGAAACTACATAGTTTCTAAGTTCTCTCTAAAATAATTCATCGTGTATTTTATTAAACAAAATAAAGAGTTTCATTCATACAGTAACAGAATACAAAATTTATTTATTTTTTTTTTTTTGTTAATGTAATGGAACACAACTCGGGAAACGAGAATGAAAAATTTCCGGAAAATTGAAATTTCCATATTTAAAAACTTAAATTATAAGAAAAAATACTGATTTCTTACATGGAACATTAAACAATATTATAGATCATAATTATTTAACAAAAAATAAAATAATATTAAACCATGATGCATCTTTAAAGATTTAAACAATTTTAAATATTTCATACCTATTGTAAGTTATATTGAAAACTGTGTAACTCATATTTTTAGGTTAATTGATTCTTCATGCCAAAAATTAAAGAAAATAAACCCTAATCTATGGTACTATATATAAGTTTCAATTCAAATAGTTTTTCTTATCGTTTTATATCCATTTTTCCATTTCATTTAATGTAAGATACATTATTAATTAATTCTTTCTAATTTAGAGATGTAAAACACAATTCTGGAAAATATTTAAAATTGATTCTGTTAATCGTTTTAAAATTCTCAGTTAAGTTTTGAGCTTTAACATTTATACATACTTATATATCTTTATAGATTTATTGCTTGTATAAGACATGTATCTCAAAAGAACTGAAACATGTAGTGTTTTCAGTGAAAAAATTCCCAAGTTAATATTTTTTATAATAGTGAATATTTTTGAAGTTCAACTTATTTAATATTGATTTTCATAAACCAATAATACAATTAAAGAATTAAAAATGTAACTTGCAAAAAAAAAATTTTTTTTTTAAATTTCATTAAATTCTTAAGACATTCTATGGTAAAAAGTGTTAATACTTTTGAAAAAAAAAAAAAAAAAAATATTTCGTATTTTATCAGTATGTCAAAAGATTCGAAAGCGAATACTTCAGGCGGTAATGCAATGATTTTATATTTAATTTAAGTTTTGTTTTTCTTTCAATATTTTTAATTTTCACTTACTTATTTATTTATTTATTTATTTTAGAAAACTTTTGTATTAACCTATTTTTGATACAAATTTCAAAAATTCAAGCCTTAGAAAATTTTGCTGGAATACGAAATTAATTCAAATATAAAAATATTAAAAAAAATATGATTAAAAAAATTAAAAATTTTCAAGTAAAATAAATTTGACTTAAATTTAAATTTTCTTCTCACTGGAGAACACTATTGAATTAAAGTGTAATACAAGTTTAATTCAATGCTTAGCACTGGATTCAAGGCTTGAAATACATTTGGTTTCAAATTATATTCCAGCAAAAATGCTTATTGGGATATGAAAATCAAATGTTTTTGAATAATTTAAAATATCACTTTTGTATCGAATTTTTGACAAATCTTAATATTCAGTATTACCATCTAAATATGCCTTTAGTATGTAGTGAGTGTACAATAATGTAAATTTTTCATTGAGACGTTAAAAACAGTAATATTTTTGCTACAGAATTTTAAAACTAAAACCCTAAGCACAACCAACGAAGGCATACAAATTTGACTTTTCATTGCCGTTGAACAGCAAATCATTCAAATCAAATTTATTTTCTTGATGATATTCTATGTTTTTTTCCAACAAGATTGCCAACATTTATGAAAAAAAATATATATACGAGGGCGGATCAATAAGTCCGTGACTTTTCGAACTTCCCTCGTAGTTATATAAAACGCAACAGAATTCCCATCAATTACCACCTGTTAATAGACTACTAACAAATTTTGAGTAAGTGTCGTCATTTACTTCGCGTAAAAAATAGGATTTTTTGAGGTCCTTAAAATAGGCATTTGTTTGGTCAATAATTTCATCGTTGGAGCTGAATCTCTTTCCACCGAGCCATTTCTTTAGGTTTGGAAATAGGAAGTAGTCACTAGGGGCTAAATCCGGAGAATATGGCGGATGAGGTACCAATTCGTAGACCAATGCACCCGTGCATTATCTTGATGAAAAAGAACTTTTTTCTTAGCCCAATGGCGTCGTTTTCTTTTTAACTCCTCATTAAATCGGTCTAATAAGTTGGCATAAGATTCGCCGTTTATTGTTTTTCCCTTTTGAAGGTAATCGATGTGATTATCCCGTGTGCATCCCAAAAAAACTGTTGCCATCACCTTATTGGACGACAAACTTGCCTCGGTCTTCTTCGGAGGAGGTTCACCAGGAGAAACCCATTGTTTAGACTGCTGCTTGGTCTACAGAGTACAGTAATGGATCTATGTTTCATCCACAGTTAAAAAAACACCGCAAAAATCAAACAATCCTTTGAAGTTGTCACACGTTTACGTTTATAGTCAATTGAGAGCAAACGCGCACCCGTCTTGCAGATAACTTTCTTAAACCCAGCTGACCATTTAAAATCGAAACGACACTGTCATCAATAATCTCACGCACTTTTACTCTTAGGTCGGCCAACACCATATCGTGGATTTTTTCGACAGTTTCGGGTGTACTGACCTTAATTGGCCGTCCAGAACGTTCAGCGCCATTTGTACTTGTGCGACCACAACGAAAGTCAGAAAACCACTTTTTTACCATTAAAATCGATGGTGCAGAGTCCCCATAATATTTATTGAGCTTTTTCTAGGTTTAATTGACGGTTTTTTTCGCAAAAAATAATTTTTAATAAGCACTCGAAATTCACTTTTTTCCATTTTTAGAAAAATACACGAGGTTGTATGTTTTGAACAGCTGTTAAACGCAAAGTAAATGACGACACTTGCTCGAAATTTGACAGTAGTCTATTAACAGGTGGTACTTGATGGGGATAGTGTTGCATTTCATATAACTACGAGGGAAGTTCGAAAAGTCATGGAGAAAAACTGAAATATAATAATATTTATATATTAAAAATGGTAATTATAACAAATAATTAAAAATAGGAATGATAATTTTATTTGTCGTCTCGTTGCAAACCGTCCCGTTGCCGGCGTTGTTGGGTTTCTACACTATGGTAGTCACAATACTTATTACAACCTACATACCAGGCTTTAGTTTTGAAAACTAAAAATTATTAAATTTTAGTTTGTGAATTTTAAGACTATAGTCACAATTTGTTAGTTTTGACTATTTTTCAGTCACAATATTTTCTGTGAATAGGCATGTTAATATATTTATTTGAAATATTTAGTTTTTTAAGATATAAATTTTATTTACACAGTATTTTGGAAATGGAATAAGTACACATTCAAGACATATTTTAAAATTCCATTATGTAAAAAATGTATAACTTGAGATATTAATATTATTTTATAAAAGGGAAAACAACACTATTATTATATCGCTTTGAAAATATACCAAATCATCTTCGTAAGAATTGCTTGTATACTCGTATTTACACTGCATATAATTCAAAATTGTATACCTACGGCCTTAAATTTCAATTTAAACTAGTTATTGACTATTTCGAGAAATTTTTTTATGAATATTCTACTAAAATTTTTGCAAAAAAATTAAAAAAAAAACTTGCAAACAAATATTTTTCCCAAAAACAATTATGTACACTTTTACACATAACTCATTTTGTTGGAACATTTCTTATATGGCTAACACATAACTGATTTTGGTAACCTCTTCCAATCAAGATATATTAAAATTGTTTGGTGGGCACATGTAAGAGCAATAAAGGTTCAAAATGATGCAATGAAAAAAATTGAAAATTGTCAGATAACCGATCAAGTTGAAAAAGCGACAGTATGTTAATTTATATAATTTTTTCATTTCGAAAAAAGTAAAATTAAACGAATTATGTTGTTATGCATAACAATATCTTCTAAAGTTATAAATAAATTTTTATAAAAAACTAGCTGACCCGAGCCGCGTTGCTGGCCCTAAGCAAACATTAGTATTGTATTACTGAACGATTTAAATTGATATTTTAACGAAATTTACGACCTTTAAATAAAAATCTAAGGAATACCTATTATAAAGTGTTTTTTACAGAAGAATTTAAATATGATGTAGAAGCTGACCCGAGCCGCGTTGCTGGCCCTAAGCAACCATTAGTGTTGTATTACTGAACGATGACCCGAGCCGCGTTGCTGGCCCTAAGCAAACATTAGTGTTGTATTACTGAACGATTTAAATTGATATTTTAACGAAATTTACGACCTTTAAATAAAAATCTAAGGAATACCTATTATAAAGTGTTTTTTACAGAAGAATTTAAATATGATGTAGATGTGGGCTCAATCAAAAAATATACGCATGTATTTAAGGCAAATTTGAATTTATATTTATTTATTACTTCATCTTAAGGTTAGCGGATAGACAATGTCTTTTTTTTGAACGGAATGATGAGAGCTGTAGTCGAAATTGCAGTTGTAATGGAACGCTGCTTGATTCAAATCAGAACTTGAAGCAATTCTTCTTATGCGTTGATTAAAAATTTTAAAGTTGTTGAATTGCTACATTTGCTCGACGATTTCTCATTGCTAACCGAGCCGTTTCATTTCTCGCCTGCCTTTCTTCCTGCGTTTGTGATGTACGAAGTCGGGCCAAACTAATACGGGGTTGTTCTCGTGCGATTTCTCGTTCATATATATTCAATTGATTGACGATATTACGATAAGTACTTGCATTACGTGTTCGACGCGAAATATTAGATCTCCGGGGTCGCGGCATTGTGAATAACACTTAATAACGAATGCCAAAAATACAACAAATGGTTTTAAATATCACAACCTCACTAAATGATGAGCTTTACTTGGAACTTACCGTTTGGAAATAGAATTCTACACCACCACCAGAAAACAAATTGCACAAAAAAGTAAGCGTTTCGATAGAAACAGAAACAGTAATTGTTATAATTTGTATTAAAAAAAATATTTTTAATGATTATTAAGGCAAAGAAATTATGACAAAAAAGAGTTTTTTTTTTATCGCGGATTTTTCGCGAATTTTTTTTCGTATTATCCTTTTCTGGCCGGTGACCGGTCCGAATTGGTGAGAATCATCAAAATCGGTCTAGTCGTTCTTGAGTTATAACAATAGTAACTAACATCACTTTCTTTTATATATATAGATTTAATATGTAACGAAATACAACAATTCTAAAAACCAAGTTATGTAGCTTTTTTTTTTGCCACAGTCATATTCAATCGTTTTATTGCTTTATTTACATTATTTATGTTCCTTTTATATCTTATTTTCTATTTAATGTACTGCTTCTATAATAAAGTTTAAACCCAAATATCGTGAATACGAGAGCTATCTTGGACAATCGGCTGCCACCATTGAATTCAGCGTAATCGAATTAGCTTTGTTAATGGGGTGCCGAGTTGGCTAAAGTTTCAACTAGTACAGTGTTATTAGTATTTTCTAAAGTGATTTTTTGTTTCTTACCTATTTTTATTATAACCCCTGCTACGCAGACAAATACTTTGACCTTTGTTGTTTACATCTTTATAGATTCTTTGTTTCATTTATTAGTTTTATTTTTTTCTTATTTGCTTAACCTTGATTTTTTTTTTCTTGCCTTTGCTAAGAATATTAATGAAAAAATATAATGTAATCATGTCTAATTACAAATCGTTTATTAAATTCTCGCCTTTTTGACTTAATTAAAATGACATGGTGTTAATGTAAAAAAAAAATCATAGGAGAGTTAATTACGGCATAAGATAAAATGGCGTCAGAACAATAGGCAATGTTTTTAATGTCTGTCAGATTATATTCTGTATTCTTGAATGTCATGTCAATAGATGACTGGAGAAATGTTTTACAAAATAATAAATTAATATAGCAATTGTTGTCATATCCAATTTCAAGAAATTTTTCTTAATGAAATGGATTATAGTTATACATACATATATGTACTCATATGCAAGTCCAAAAATGGCTGAAATATTTTTTTTTAATTTTTTTCCAATTCTTGGGAGTTGTCCTTACAATATGCCCTAGTAATATTGACATCATTTTGAATAAATTCTATGATGGCTTATTTAAATGTTTTAAGAAATCAATACCAATGACGAGAAAAAAAATTGCACATGGACCGTCTTGGAATACAAAGCAGCTCAACAGCTTGAAAAATTTGAAAAACAAACATTATAGAAAATATAGAAAATCCGGTTTATCTATTGATTATATGAGGTACTCCATATCAAGATCAGTTTAAAATTTGGAAAACATCCAATGTTACAATAATTATCTTTTTAGGGTGAAAAGAAACTTTAAAAATAATCAAAAATATTTTTACCAGTTCGTAAATTCTAAGCGTCGAGTGTTTGGCTATCCGTCCATGATGAAATTTGGAGAAAAGGAATCCTCAAACGATGCAGATATTTGCGATATGTTTGCTGCCTTTTTTTCATCCGCCTATTCTGATAAAGATTTTCATCAACTTTCCAATTATCCATATCCAATTCCTGCTGCAATCCTAATAAATTGTCCAACATTAGATAAATCAATAGTACTGAGAGTTGTACAGAATCTAAGATATTCTGATAAATGTGGACCTGAAGGTGTTCCAAGCTGTGTTATTATAAAATGTTTACATTATCTTATATCTCCAATGACCTACTTATTCAACATATCAATATTTTTTTTGGCTACTTTCCTGAAGTTTGGAGGAAATCTTATTTGTTTAAACCCGGAAGCAGATCCAACATTTCCAATTATAGAGGTATTGCTAAATTAAGTGTTATTCCAAAACTTTTCAAAAATATAGTTACTGAAATCCTTTCGCATCAAGTTGAATGTTATCTTTCGCAAATTCAGCATGGATTTAGAAAAGGATGTTCCACTACTACTAACTTTTTGGAGTTCACAACCTCAGTTATAATTGCATTTGACTCCGGTTTAAAGACCGACGCAATATACACAGATTTCAGTAAAGCTTTCGATAAAGTAAATCATGACCTCCTATTGCTCAAATTGGATAAACTGGGATTTTCTCCTGTTTTCCATAAATGAATTTCCACATATCTTAAAAATAGATGCCAATGTGTATTATTTAGAGAATGTATATCAAAAACCATTACTGTTTTATCTGGTGTTCCACAAGGTAGTCATCTCGGCCCCTTTTTATTCCTAATATTTATAAATGATTTATCAGCTTGCATTAAGAATTCTAGAATATTAATGTATGCTGATGATGTAAAGCTGTTCCATAGCTTTAACTATTCCTGTCAATGTTCCTTACTCCAATCAGATCTTGACAATCTTTATGATTGGTGTATGATGAATCTAATGGATCTGAATTTAAGAAAGTGTAAACACATAATTTTCTACAGAAGAAGTCCATTACAGCTCGATTATAGCTTATTGATCTCCCTACTCTTGAAAGTAGGAGAAAATATATGAATATTTCATTTGTAATTAATTTAGTAAACGGTTGAATTAATTCCGAGTTCCTGCTTCGTAAGATCGAATTCGTAATCCCAAATCTTCCAACTAGAAATTATACTCCTTTAAAAACTTTAATCCCATGAGACGTATATGCAATCAATTTAGCAGTTTTTATCCATATATTGATTTCTTATTAAATCCAATCAGCATTAAGAGGAGTATTTTAACTTAGCTAAATAATAAGTTTTTCTTATTGAATGATTATGAAAAATATTTTATTGTAAATAGCTTTAAGAATAATATGCATGATAGCCTGTAAGAAATTGTAATTTAATTGGCTATTAAATAAATAAAATAAATAAAAAAAATGGCCAAGATTGTCAATATGTTGAATTAAAATTCGAGTATTAAAGGGTGCCAGGAATGATGTGAATGTCATGACGGAAGTGAATTGGTTGAAAGTATAATTAATCTAATAATCAAATTTACATTTTCAGATGCTAAAGTGGTAAGTAGAGAAAAAGTCCATACTACTTAAAAATATGGTTAGTTAAATCACATATACTAGAAAATAATTAACATCTTAAATTACTTTCACTATTTTAACTAAATATGTTCTCTTGTGCGTTAAAAGGATACCAGTTATGCTATTTTTAAAAACTCTTAAATTATCGCCAAATATTTTTGCGCCTTCCAAAGTCATCGAGAGTAGGCTAAACTACCTTCTTGTTGAATATTTATAGCCGTATTCAAAAAACTTAATACATACTACGTTTATATACACCTTTTACTCGTAATTAAAAATATTGCGATATGAAAATTTTGCCACTTAAACGGTGAGTTAATATTTTATTTGCATGTTAGTAACTCACAAAAACTAATCGCGATTAGTGAAACTAATGGCTCAACCAGTCAACGTAGAATGAAGAAAAGTAGCGTGAAACGTTTTGTAGAAACAGTCAACAAAAGTAAACGTATCATATGTTTTTGAACATTAATTGTGTGAACAACCCTGTTCTTTGGTTATTTTTTAAAGAAAATAAACTACAGGATTGTCAAAATGTCACACGGTTACGTAAAAATCTATTTTCTATAGATTTCTGTGATACACTACCTAGAATTTTAGTGTCAATATCTACTTATACACATCTGCCTAAACCGATACGATGATTTTTTGATTTGATTTTAATTGCAAATAAAGCGTATGACGTTGGCTTCCTTTTACGTTCATAGAATTTTCTGTGACAATACTTTTAATTTCGCCATCTGAAACAACAAAAAGGAAAATATATTTCTTTATGCAATTTGCGTTTAGACAGTGATTTATTTAGTTGAAAATTATTTTTATTTGCAATAATCGTGCGTATAAACGTAACAAAAGCTTTATTAAGCATTGTTGAACAAAATTCCTTAAAGTTATATTCAAAAATAATGATTTGCTTAATGTACATTTACTAAACCATTGTTGACTTTAAATATTTTAAAGTAGATTGAACCCTACATTAAAGGTAGGATTATTTCCGCTACATTTTTCAAGAATAAATAAATAAATAAAAATAATAATAAATAATTTGAAAAATGTCGCATTTTTAAATCTTCGGATGTTAAAATTCCTTCTGAAATTGAAAGAATGCGTCATTAAAGCTACTTAAAACGTAATAACTGAATGCCGTGCAGGATAATATTTTCTGAACATATATTCAATTTAAGCTATTTTGTAATAAAATCATAAATATAAACAGGAAAATCTCTATTTTGGATGCTTTTGGATTAAAATACTAACACGTTATTCCAAACATTTCATTAATATGTATACCTCTATGATTAAGGTGCCAATAACCTAATGTATTTATTCCGTGTTAAAAATTACGCATTTTAACTGAAAAAATACTTTAAAAATTGTTAAATTTTGACAAAATATCAACAAAAATAATGTAACCAAGCCAAATATGAGTTAGTGATATTGATTTTATCACAGAATGTTCGTTATTCAGACATTTATAATTACAACCAACAAAAAATAAAAGTATTTCATTTATACATAAGTATATTAACATAAGCTAAATAATAATTATTTTTTTAAAAAAAAAAAAAGAAAAAATAAATAAAAATTATTTATCATAAAAAAAGAACATCAAAAATAATAATGGAATGGAACAGATAATGAATATTTTTTTTAACTATTCACAACACTGACAATATAAATGAGCGAGAAACTACATAAACATAAACATTTTATTATTTAAGGTATACCAGGACTATGCGAATGGAGAACAGACTTTATACATACATGTATTTGTGAGTTCTTACATTTTAAGAGAATAAATTGTTACACTTGCACAGTAGGAAATTTTTATTATTTTCTTACAATTGAGAACATGATTGTGAGTTGAAAAATTTAAAATCGAATAAATTAATAAACGAATTTAGATATGTCCGTCTATTTAAAACACGCTCACTTCAAACTATTTGATCTATTCGTATGAAAATCACCCGAGTTATAGACAAAAATATGAACAATTTTAATATTATAATTCAATGATGCTAACTATCACCAACATAAAAGCGTAGAAATGTTTGAAAAAAGTGCTAAAAAGGGCTAAATTTAAAAAGACAACAGTTTTTTGGTATAATCAAGACAAGTTTGGGGAAAAAGAGCAAAAATGGGTTAAAATCAAAATTTCTTTTGAAAAGTAAAAAGAAACATATAAGCAACATTTTTACCATTAATCAACCTTTTGGAACGTACACCTCAAAATAGTAATAGCAAACTGGGTAAATTAAAATTCGGGTTATCGAGATTGTATTTTAATGAACCTCGATTCAAAATTATTCAGTTCTTTCAATACTTTTCCACTCAAACAATCTTAATTGTTGAAAACAGCTTATTTTATATCGACCATAATTGTACAAATTTTATAAATTATATTTTAACTGCAAACATTTACATAGATATTTAATAGATTCTGAATATATTTTTATTTAATAATTTTATTAAAAATATTACCTGCAATTTTCAAATTGCAGCAACAAATTTGTTGAGTTCAGCTCGTCATAGTAGGAAGTTTTCGCTTATGAATGTGGAATAGACTAAATCCCTAAAATAACTCTCGATATGGAAACAAAAACTAAATTCAATTTTTCATCAGCGATACTATGACCAGAGTAAATTTTTAAGTTTTTGTTTCTCCGCGCTGCACAATGTCACATTTATCCAAATTAGAACAACAAAAATACAAATACAAAAGCTTAGTAATTGAAGCAATTTTTTTCTTGTTTACTGTTAAACCTATCATATACTATGGAAAATATACTTGCAATATTGGAAAATGTCTATAGCGCGAACTCTATATTCTCCCAAAAAAAAAAAAAAAAAAAATTAAGTAGTAAATTATATTATTTTAACTGCATATATTTCCCTAAATATAGAAGATATTGATGTGATTTTTTGGTATATAAAAATTTAAGCTATCTTTTTTTTATTTAAAAGAAATAATAATATTTATTCAAGTGACACATGAAAAAGTACCACAGAAATACATGTCTTTAAATAAATGCATAATTTTAGTATAACAAAATATGTATATTTTTTATTTCTTCAGGAAACTAAAGCCAACACTTTGAAATTTAGTTTTTTCTGAACTTTAGTTTAGGAGATATACTTAATTAAATTTAAAAAAATGTGATTCCTTATTCAAGTGGCAGGCAGTGTATATATATATAATTGTTTGAGAATGAACTTGCACTAATGTAAAAACGTGAGTGTGTTTGACAAAGCGTCTATTTAATGTAAGAATTTTTGGCAAACTCTTGCAATTCTGCATTTGTGATCATTCATATTTTTTTTACCAAACGATATTTTGTATGAAAATATCAAAAAATCTTTAAAAATATTCAAACCTTCATATCTTCGTAAAGAAGCGTTTAAGTGGAAAAAGAATTTATTGGTTTTCACAATCAAGTAGTAGAAAATATTATGTTCTAACCTGTAGAATAGTTTCATTAATTAATAAAGATATACAAATTTGCAAAATTATTTAAAAAATCTAAAAGATATAACTTTTATAGTAAAATTATGTATTAAAGATGAGATACATTTGAGCAAGAAGTTATTTCTTCCGAACCGTAGCCGAACCCGTTGTTAGCCGACCGAGAGCCGAAGAATTAATCTCATTGGATCATAGTTATATAGTCGTAATTAGCCAATTGAGAGCCGAAGCATTTATCTCATTTGATTGTATTTTGTGACCAAAACTTGTAGTTAGCCGACCGAGACCTGAAGAATTTATCTCGTCGGTTTGTAGTTAGTCTATGGAGTAGCTTCTATAATTCTGGTTGACCAATTGAGAGCCCAAACATTGATCTCATCGGATTGTATTTTGTGACCAAAACCTATAGATACCGAACAAGTATTAGCATAATTTATAAGATTCTAGTTAGTTGAAGTATATATCTCATCGGATTGTATATATTATTCAGTTAAATTCAATTAAATCTAGTTAATCGACTGGGAGCCTAAGAATTTATCTAAGCGGATTACATCCCAGTAGTTAGTTTTAGCAAAAATATTTATAAACCCAATTAGTCATATCAAGACACCCGGTCGAGAGCAAAAGAATTTGTCTTGACAGATTTTTGTTAGCTAACTGAGAATTAAATTTGTCAACACTGTCATTTGCTGTCGTATTAAGATCAGTGGTAACAGTAAAAGAAAGCAGACCTTTGAAGAAACTGGACAGACTGAGTATACCCCAGCTGGAAACAAAAACTGCATTACAAAAAATAAAAAATTTCGAAATTTGTAAACGTATATAAAATTACTAATTTAAGATATCTAAATGAGTTTTGAAACATGAAATGATATTAAAAATTAAAAAAATGTTTTTTAATATGTTTTCTATTCACTTAAAAAATTATTTTGAAAATTTGGCTATTTCTATATAATATGCTCTCCTGTCTTCCACTTCACATGGCTGTATTTTTCTATATCGATAAATTTCAACACTTATAACCACTGCAGCATGCAAATCTTAATCAATTTCAAATATCATAATCTTTTCCAAGCTTCAGGCGGACACTTTTGATAACCTGTAGCTTATTCCGTTTTATAACAGGATGATTATAATTTTTTTAAAGTTTAGGTTCTCAATCTTCAACCGGTTTAGGAGATACGTATTTTTTGTTACATATTTTTTCCAAATTAATTTCGATTCCCCTACCTATAAATATAATCGTGGACATTAAGATTGTTAATAGAGAAGGAAGGATATAAATACAGCACATTCGGAGAGAAAACTAATTTGTATCTTTTGCCGCAATGTTAATACAATTTTTTGTTCAAATTACACTGTGTTACAGTGAGAAACCAATTATCGCAAAAAAAAAATGTATACGTATAGGCTATCTTGAATCATTATAAATCAGTCTTAACAAGTAACAAAGCTATAAAAAATCTAGCCCGAAAATATGACACCCTACACCATTATGTATACGCGTAAAAGTGATTTTCAGAGAAGGTCTTATATGGAACCTGAGGTCAACGGTTCACCGATTCTAAATTTGGAAGGGTGATTTATAAACTTATAAAACTTATTTGTATCAGATATATGTATTATGTGTATTGCTACCAATATGAGATTTATTCACGTTAAAGTGATATTCGTGGCTGTCAGTAAAATGGCCCAATGCAAAATCGCCCAAAGAAAATATAGAAAAATCGCCGAAAGTGCTGTAAAAGTTATGATTTTAATATTGTGTTGTCATTGGAAGTACTTTGCAAAAGAGCTGCAGATGTACTTCTCTTAACCCATAGTTGTCATTGGTAGGATGCTCTTCTTTTACGCTTCTCGTTCATTGCTTTTAAATAACTTCTCTTGAATCTATATTTATAACATTTTTTGATAAAAATTATGCTTTTGCCTTGGTAAAAGATAATAAAAATACTTTAAATTTTTGTGAAATTTTCTAAGAAATTACTGACTTTTTTCTGCTAAAAATTCATTTATTTTCACTTTTATTGGAAGTAATTGTTAATAGTTTTGAAGTGTTGAAAATATTCTCTTTTGGAAGCATTTGATCATTTTTTTCTGGAATAGTGTATAAAAAGTAAAAATTCCTAAAGAATTTATTGTTTTATATTCCATAAGAACTTTAACAAAATAAAACAAAAACATTTAAAAAGACAAAAATCTATGTTGCTTTTTTTCTCACAAAAAGTCGATTATTTTGGTAAAACTATTTCATTTTATATATAAACAAACTAAATGTGAGAGAAAAATGAAGAAGAACTAATAAAGGTAGATTTTTTTTAAGTGAAAACAAAAATTTTATTTATAAAATTTTATAAGAAATCTATAGGTTTATTAAACTCTTTAATATTTTACAAGTATTTTACCGAAAATGAATTGTAAAATTAGTATTCTTATCAAAAACGCAATTTTTTGCTGATTTTTTTGTAGCTTGATTAACTGATTTGTAGTTTTTTGAATACAATTTATAGTTGGAAAATTCACATTTATGAATACTTGTATAATAAAAATCTTGAATTTATTTGTTTTTATGCATATTCCATCAACTTTTTGCATATATCTGTGCAAAGTCGATTTAAATAACGAAAAATTGAAATTTTATTTTGTGTTTAAAGCAAAACTCGATCTAAACAATGATATAGTACGTTGTGAATTGCTCAATTATTTCTGTAAATCTTGGATTGCCTCAAATTTGTATTAAACCAACGATTTAACAAAGCGATTAGGGAGTCGCTTCTCTGAAGATGTTGAAAAACTATGTAAGTAAGTAAACTAAAACAAAGTATAGTCATCTAACTATAAAGTGATCTCCTCTGCGCAATTTACTATAATATAAGTCACCCCAAATGGTTATAAATTAAACATTTACTGTCAATACATATTATATTCTGTCCAACACTGCTCTACTAGCCTTTAAGAAAATGCTTAAATTTGGCTATGCATTTAAAGATAGTAATTTAAATTAAATAAAATGTACTAAATAAATTCTTACATAACTAAGCACATGACAATTTTATTTTTTCAATAAAAACTAAAACAAAAATAAATAAAAATAAAAACTAAAACATTTAAAATTTATTAATTCTAAACGTTGAAAACAACTGTAGTAAATTAGGAACTATAAAGTAGCGTAAATATGTATTTATACTTTTTTCTCCATTGTGCTAGAGAAAACTTGTCAAAACCATTTCATATTTACTTCGACATGTTAGGAGACAAACTTTTAATAAATACATCTACATTTTCTTCTCTATTGGCGTGTATAGTTTGAAACTAGAGTTATATAGTTCATGACCGAACAAGTTCAATTGAACGATTTACTCAACTAAGTGTAGTGCTCAATAATAAGCTGTTATTGCCAAAAGTATGAGTAACTTTCTTCTGCGTTTATTTATTTCATTTTGAAATTCTGCTCATATTTTTGAAACGTACATAAAAAGATCCGTTCAACAAATTAATTTTGTTATCATCAATATCAACTTTTAGACTATTAATTTGTGTAAGTTTGTAAGAAATGGAAACAGCTTATTAAGTGATTTTTTTCAGTAAATAGACATGTTGAACTAGGTGGCTTTTTTTATTCATTCGCTTAGTTGGTTTACTAAAATCATATAAACAGTTTCATTGTTTCATTGAAAGTCAACTGAGTGAATAAACTGAAAGAGCGAACTAGTTCAACTGAGTTTGCTGAGCTCACTTCATTGAGCTAATAAACCCAACTTTACTTGAAACACATCGAACTATTAGTTTAGAATTAAAAAAAAAAAAACTAAGTTTATCAACATATGTTGCACATCGTGGTGTGTTCACTGGTGACCACGATCATACATCAAACTCAACAAAGTTGTATGCCTTTGTGTTTATCAGTGTTGCTAGATGAGGGGATTCGTCTCCAAATTTGGTGATTTAAGCTTTTATTTGTGGACGGATTTTCGTGGGGTGGGATTTAGGGATTTTCGTAAAATATGGGGATTCTTTATTAAATAAAACATTCATTCCATTTTCGATAAATTTTAATTTTTAAAGAAAAACTTCTCGAAGTTTTAAGTTTTGCAGATAAATGAATTGAATATGTAAACATTTTTCGTTAAATATTCTATTTATAAAAATTTGTTGCTAGTTTTCTTTTTAAAGGAAATTTTCAATAAAATTTCTATTTATGTATATATACATTATGTCGAATAATTTAGTGAAAATATTTGATTGATTTCTATGTGTAAAAAATATCAAGTTAACGTAAACGTATCTTTTTTGCTCTTTATTGAAAAATACATTAGTTTCGTTGGTTTTTTCTTACAAATCAAAAACAATTTTCAATAATTTTTTTTCAAAAACCGAATAAGAACTTCCAAAATAATTATCTATGATACAGTCTGTCTAACTCATCTCATAACATTAAGCTCTCATGGGTTTGGGTAAATTTTTAATTTATAGGAAAATTCAATATATATTTTTTTATACTGAATTTTTGATTAATTTTCTTTTATGGAAAAATGTTTTAAAAGTTTTATTTTTATAGAAAATTTTTGAAGAAATATATCTTTTTAGAAAATTTTGATAAATGTTTTTTCTTATAGAAAATTTTCATTAAATGTCCTTTTTTATGAATTTTTGAAGGATTTTCTTTTTATATGAAATAATTTTTTTTATTTTGTTCATAGAAAATATTCAATACATTTTCAGATTAACAATTAAATAAATATATTTTTTTTATTAAATAAACTTTAATTTAAAACATTTTGGGGACAAAATTGAGGATTTACAGGATTTTTGGTGATTTTTAGCTTCGAGTTTGTGGACATGAGGCAAAATTTTTCTGGCAACACTGGTATTTATTAACTTTTACATTGAAGCCAACACACACGCACTCCATACACAAATTATAACATTATGTTGTTTGTGTTCTGTTTAAGTAAACTAACTATTACTCTTACTGCACCGATTTTGGTAATAATATGGAGTGAACATAGCTAGACATTTTTGCTAAATTTTATTTGAATCCGTTTATTTCTATTGAAAAATTGTCAATTTTAATTTAGTTTTAGGGGTTGGTCAAGTTATGGTTCCATAACTTTTTTTCTGCTAAACAGATTTGGATGGTTTGCTATCCCAAGCTGCTCCTGGGGACAATAAATAATTTAATTCGAATATGTCAAGTAGTTTGGATGCGAGCGTGTTTCCAACAGACGGACATAGTTAGTATAGCCGTTTACTACATTAGTGGTGGTGGAGGGTATACTAAAATAATCGAAGAAAACGTCATATATAAGCTAGTGATTCTGCTCCCCTCACTTGGCGCTTGTACCCCCATGAGTTGGGATAGTATCGCCGTTTTTTGTCACTTCAAAAGATCATTAAAAGTAAATGAAACGGGGAGATAGTCAGGATCAAAAGCACTTAAAATAAATCCAACATATCTAAGTCTTTAGTGCAAAGGAAAGTTCACAGATATTGTTTATGGTTGTGAGAATAACTCCACCGTTGTTTATTAAGATACCTTAAAAATTGCTCAAACTTCACAAAATTTAGTTCCATTAAAATTTTCAAAATTTAATATATTTTAAATTAATCTTGGTTTCGACATATTGTTATGTTACATTTTTAGTCCTATTGTTCTTTTTCATATCTAACAAAATTTATTAAAACAAGTAATATTGTTATACTTAATTGTATTTGTAAGTACATGCTGATAACGGTGTTTAAATCAAAATGCAATTACAAAGTTTGACATTGAATTATAATAACTTTTTTTTTATAAATATAAACAAATGGAACGTATCTATCTCTCTGTCTCTCTTACTTATACAGACGCAATCACTTGCTCATTTTTTTCTGTAAAGTTCTACATTGTTTTTTTAAACATTTTATTGTTGCAGCATACACACACCTTCACATTTTACACATTTTATATACAAATTTTTATAACCTTTCCCACATGTGCAACATGTTTTATATAATGGTGCAGCAGGTAAAAATATTAAATGAAAATTTACATTTGGGATGAACAACAACAGTAGTAACAACAATGAATTTGTAAATGTTACAAATAAGAATGTATTTGTGTTAGCATTTACCCAACGTTAAAAAGAGGAGGGCTAAAGAGGCCTTCTAGGAGGCCTTTTTCAAAGCCAGAAGAGCTTCTCGCATTCCGCGATCATGTATTTTTTTACACGCGATGCCATTATGACCAAGGCCTTATACATTCGCTAACCTATGCAGCCGCTCTAAAAGACTTTTAGCTCTCCTGAAAAAAATTTAAAATCTGAGATAATTTATTTTGTCAAAAGTCTACAGAAGTAATATTAAAATATTATTAATTAAATACTTATAATATAAACAATAAATTTAAAAATAAAATTAACTTAGAAAAACATAACCTACCCAAAAAAGCAAAAAATATTATATTCTTACTTCCTTTCTATGAGACACTATATATTTAAAAAAACACAACTTCTTACTTACTTAAAAAAGAAGGGAAGTAAGAAGTTCTATTGGATATTTTAGAAGACAAGGATTAAGACTGAGAAAGCATTCCTGAAGGCCTTGCTATAGAAGGTTGGCTAGCATAAGCAACTGTCTACACGTTGGAGGCCTTCAAATTTTTACCACTGGATAATATGAGCAACTTCCTGCACGATGAAGGCCTTCAAATTTTTACTGCTGGATATTATTATATTACAATATGAACATTTTGTTTTTAACTGTCAGGGTCAAAATAATATTTAAAAAAATAAATTACTGTTAAGCTGGGACTACACATACAAATGTTTTTGAGTACAAAGTGTATATATAATTTATATATTGTATATTTTATGCTCCAAGGGTTAAACATATTGGATTTTTAATAAATGTGTATAATTAATTGTTTAATTGACTAAAAAAAATGTTTCAAATATATAAAAATTTTTCACATAAAACTGAATTTCATCTCCGAGTCAGAAAAAAATCAAAGTATTCCTCTAAAAACTTTTTTCTGATATGAATTATGTTCCAGATTCGGTTTTGAAAAACTTCAGCCTTAAAACATTTAGTTATCCAAGTGAACATGTTGATCGAAGGGGGCACAATGGGTCCAATCACAAAATTTTTGGCAATAAATCTGTATCTCCTAAACTACTGGGCAGATCAAATTAATATGTATGGAAAATTATAGAGAAAGACGTAAGCTTTCAAAAAAATATCTTGTAGCCACCCTGTGATAATGCGAGATAAGATAAACTTGACCAACTCGAGTATGTAAAAGTCTCAAAAAATCGTAACTTCTGTAAACTAAATCCGATTTCAATGGAACTTATTTAGTTTTACCGTAATTAGATATATGAAGGAAATTTTTCGTACAAATATTTTGTAATTTCTTATACATTCCGAAATAATATGTGGAAAAATATTTGGATTATCTCAATTCATCTATCCTTGGAAAATGTTCAATTGCAGCAATCTGAAATTATCATGAAAAATGGCATTTTTTTTACAAAAAATACAGTACAATTCTTTCACTTTTTTCTCAAAGTTTTGTTAATAAAAATTTTTCTTTACATATTTTAAAAGGCATGACTTCTTAAATGGTTAACAAGGAAATTTTGAATTGATTTGGATTTTCACTCTACATCCAGCATTGGTGAAACACCACGCGCTAGTATAATTGTGTGTTACGTGTACGCACATATGATAGTACAATAAAATATAATACATAAAATATAATAGTAAAACTATATATACTATATATATACTAATATTTTTTTGTGTAAGTCAAAAAAAAGAAAGTCCTTTAAAAAGTTTACATTTTTCATAAAATCTACACTCCTGCATTTATTTTTGACCTAGTGGGAAGCAATTTAAAGCCGGATCAATCTAAATATATATCGTAATTTACTAGCATTAATAAATTAATATAACCTTGTGTGATTTTTTATTAATTGATAAACCTATTTTTTTCGAAAATTCAGCATTTCCGATCATCCATCATTGGTAGGGTGCAAATCTAAATCAATTTAAAATTTCTTTGTTAACCATTTTCTTATGAAATATGTAAAAAAAAATTTGTTTCGAGAAAAAAAAAGAACTGTACTATATTTTTGTAAAAATATCAATTTTCATACTAACTTCAGAGTGCAGACATTTGAACATTTTTCACGCCTCGATGAATTGAGACAATCTAACATTTTTTTCAGCATATTATTTCGGAGTATATTAGAAATTACAGAGTACTTAAAAAAATCCTATATATACCCAAAACTTATTTCCAATAAACGAAATAAAGTCGTGGCAAAAAATTGTTTTCTATAAGAGATAACTTAGTTAAGTAAACATGTATTTTCCTTACCCCGCCAAACACTTTAAAGAAATATAAAAATATATGAAATCGGACTTGACTTGTAGAAGTTAAGATTTGTTTGAAACGAGGTAGTCAAATTATTAGCTTATTACAGGGTGACTACCAGATAATTTGTTTGAAAGCTTAGGTCCTCCTCTACAACTTTGTCATACATATCAATTCGAGGCAACGAAGAGTTTAGGATGTACAATTTTATTACCAAACATTTTGCGATTCTTCTTAGCTTATTTATAAGGTCTATCAAAATTCATGAATAGTTGTCCTGGTCTTAAAATAAACTAGAGAACTATATGACAAATAAATTCGGTTTCAAAGAGTTTCGAACAAATTTTGAAATTTCTCATATATGAATAATATATTATTTTAATATTTAAATAAAATCCACCACAGTCTACTATATTTTCCTTTTAACAAAATTGTTAATAAATTTGTCCTTAAAAAAGAAATAAATTCATATTAACTATCGCTTATACGCCAAACATGATTAACAATAGAAATCGGTATATTAGACTGGTCCAAAATTTACTGACTTTCTAAATTTGACTTTAGCACCCCCTAGAATCGTTCATAGGGTTGTAAAAAGGTATTATGTGGAATATTAGTGAAATCGGATATAGTTAACTCGTGCAGCATCAGACCTGAAGTTCGTAGGAGAAATAATTTTTATACAGCTTTTAGAAAATGCAAAAAAATCGTAATATAATTATAATTATCTATCAAACTGTACATAAAAAAGGAAAAAAATCAGTTAAAAATTTTTTCAGTTGCAACGAATTCCTCAGAAAAATAAGGAATTTTAGACCACTTGTATAAGGAGTGTACAAACAAATTATTAATTTTTTTGAGTAATGTTTCAATTCGATCCATAATAGTTTGAATAAAACTATGCAGGTTTATAGAAAACACCACAGGAGATAAACCTGCGACTTGAATTTTGAGGATTTAGAAAAAAATGAATTTTTTTATAGTTTTTTAGTTATTATGCAATTTTTTTACTGATATTCAGACTATATATAATTATAAATTATGTCTCGGAAATACATTCTGAAGTTTTTAGGAAAATTGGATAAGGATAACCTTCAAAACATGAAGGTCAAAGTTCAAAAATTTGGAATATTTGGAAGTTTTAAGAAAAACATACGAAAACTTATTTATTTTTATGTGGATTTCTATAAAATTTTACGGAAATAATACTAAAAAATCTTCGTTGATACTAGCAGTATCATATGCATTTTTTAAAACGTACCTATTCTTAAATATTTGTAAAGTAAATTTTATTAATTAATATCATAGACAAACAAAATGATAACTACTTCATTCTGACAAGTAAAGTCATGCCATACCCAAAAAATACCTCACAGAATTCATTTCATCCAAATCCAGTTAAAAAAAATAATATTTTTCGTAATGTTTTCCTTAAAAATTTTAAATATTATAACTTTGAACTGTGACCTTCATATTTTAAAAGTAATGCTTGTTCAACCTCGAAATGTATTTTCTGAGATATGTTTTATTTTATTGTGTAATAGTATTGTTTAGTCTGAACATCACTTAAAAAATTACCTTATTACTTAAAAACTTTAAAAATGCCTTTTTGACGAAATCCTCAGAATTTAATTAGAAGTTACGGCTTAGTTGTAGAAGGTATTGACATAATTCTTTTTCAAGTTTATTTCCTGTGGAGTTGTCTATAAATCTGCAAAGTTTTATATTAAATTTTTTGAAATGTGTTTAACTAAATTTTTAAAAGTTTGAAATTAAAATTGTGAAGCAGCCTCAAAAGAAGTCAGAATTTTTTAACCAAACAGTTACTAAAAAACCAATTTTTAGTAACTGTGGTTTAAATTTGATTAAAAGTAGTATTTTATTTAAACATATCTCAGAAAATTAAAAAAAATGTTTGTGCGCTCTTTATACAAGTGTAAAGTACTTGACGAAATAACGAAAAAACATGCTTACTCATCTAAGTTATCTCTTACAGTTAAAAAGATATTTACGCTTGAATTTTCAACTTTTAATTTTTTGCTTCGACTTTATTTTGTTTTTCGGGAATAAGTCCTGATGTACATGAGGAAAAATTTTTTTTAAATATTCTATATTTTCTATTATATTTCAAAATGTTGTACAAAAATTATTTTTGATTGTCTCAATTCGTCTGCCGTGAAAATTTTTCAAAATCAACACTCTGAAATTAGTATGAAAAATGGCATTTTTTTACAAAAATATTGTACACATTAATGGTCTGGATATTCTAAAAGCTGAAAAAAGCCATATTTTTCCAATATAAATGCACCATACAAACTTCAGGTCCGATGCGGCACGGGTTAACGATATCCGATTCTCTAATATTTCACACAATTTCTTTCTACAACTAAATGAGCAATTCTAGAGGAAGTTACGGTCTAAAAAATGTCAGTAAATTTTTCACAAACTTACGCAGTTGAGATGACAATAGCATGGGTATCTTCCATACAAGGTAAATTATTAATAATTGTACATATAACGAACTTTTTGAAATAAAGTGAAACTTTTCAAATACTGTGGCAAGCATTTTTCATTATAATTTACATAACTGTGCAGAGAATAGGATAAATTATATAGGAGATTTTTAATCCATGAACAATGTTTTTTTTTTTTTTTTTTTGAAAATATTTCAGCCTCTCAAATCCGTTGGCGTGAATCACAGTCGCTAAGGGACCCAAAAGTTATACCGGTTTGAAGTTGATAATTAAAAAAAAAAAAAAGAAAAAATTTCAAACATAACTTATTTATATTATAATTACACACATCCATTAATCTTGTGAAAAACTATCACCACATTTAAAAAGGCTCACAATAATATCATTACTAGCTGAGTTACACAGCAAAGTTTTTTTAAATAATTTTTGGAAAATTTTAAAAATAATAAAAAGCACATTTTTTAAAAATATAGATTGCCGCAAAAACTAAATTAATATCTTTAATATTTTTAAAGATACAACGGTTTATATTATGTCAACCCTTAATTTTTACTCAACATTTTCTAAAATATTTTTTAGTAACAAAATTACGATTTTTTTTCTTTGATTGCGATAGGTTTTTTTTTGTCTCTTTTGGTCTTGGTTTCTTTTACATCCATGATTTAGTGAGCTAACTTTCCAACCAAAGACATCCTGTTAGAATTTTTACTCTTAGATACGAGGGCGGATCAATAGGTCCATGACTTTTTCAATGAAACAGAGTTTTTTTTGCAAAACAATAATTTATTTTTCAACATAATCTCCTTTTAAATCAATACACTTAGTCCAACGTTTCTCCAGTTTTTGTATCCCTTCCAAAAAATAGGATTTTTCGAGGTCCTAAAAATGGGCATTTGTTTGGTCAATAATTTCATCGTTGGAGATGAATCTCTTTCCACCGAGCCATTTCTTAAGGTTTGAAAATAGGAAGTAGTCACTAGGGGCTAAATCCGGAGAATATGGCGGATGAGGTACCAATTCGTAGCCCAATTCATAGAGTTTATCTTGATGAAAAAGAAAATTTTTCTTAGCCATATGGGGTCGTTTTCTTTTTAAATCCTCATTAAATTCAGTCTAATAAGTTGGCATAATATTCACCGTTTATTGTTTTTCTCTTTTGAAGGTAATCGATGAGGATTATCCCGCGTGCATCCTAAACTGTTGCCATCACCTTATTGGCCGACAAACTTAAATTGGCCCTCTTCGGAGCAGGTTCATCCTGAGAATCCTATTGTTTAGACTGACGCTTGGTTTCCGGATTACACTAATGGATCTATGTTTCATCCACAGTTACAAAATACCGCAAAAACTCATTCGGATTGCGGTTAAACAACTCCAAACAATCCTTTGAAGTTGTCACACCTTTACGTTTATGGTCAATTGAGATCAAACGCGGCACCCATCTTTCAGACAACTTTCTTAAACCCAGCTGATTATTTAAAATCGAAACCACACTGCCATATGAAATGCCTATGGCATCAACAATCTCACGCACTTTTACTCTTCGGTCGACCAACACCATATCGTGGAATTTTTCGACATTTTCTGGTGTACTGACCTCAATTGGCCGTCCAGAACGTTCAGCGCCATTTGTACATGTGCGACCACAACGAAAGTCAGTAAACCACTTTTTTACCATTGAAATCTATGGTGCAGAGTCCCCATAGTATTTATCGAGCTTTTCCTTGGTTTGATTGACGGGTTTTTTTTCGCAAAAAATAATCTTTAATGATCACTCGAAATTCACTTTTTTCCATTTTTAGAAAAATACACGAGGTT
This sequence comes from Protocalliphora azurea, assembly GCA_932274085.1. NCBI lineage: Eukaryota > Metazoa > Arthropoda > Insecta > Diptera > Calliphoridae > Protocalliphora > Protocalliphora azurea. The sequence goes on from OW026521.1 coordinate 113,591,674, forward strand.
GTATGTTTTGAACAGCTGTTAAACGCAAAGTAAATGACGACACGTGCTTAAAATTTGACAGTAGTCTACAAACAGGTGATACTTGATGGGAATATCATTGTATTTTATATAACTGCGAGGGAAGTTCGAAAAGTCACGGAAATATTGATCCGCCCTCGTATTTTTAAAGTGTTATTTGACGAATGATTCTGTTTTACACGACATATGTGGAATTTTTTATTTCTATAACTATTTTTGGATTACATTATCCAAAAATAACCATAAACTTTTAGATCATTCAACAATCGGTTTTAAATAATATGTTATCACGTCATCATTTAAATTCTACAAAGATCATAATTTTTTATGGTCGTTTTATTGATCTTAGGATAAATATTGAAAAAATATTACTATTGAGTTACATTTTGATAGTTTTTACGCCGGAGCTTGGATGAGCCCAGGCAAAATGCGTTTAGATAAAAGAGTCTTGTTTTCCGCCAGACATATTAAAAAAATTTTCATTAAAATGAACTATAACAAGTATCCCAATGTGCTTTATATAATTCTGAGACATTTTTTGGCGATCAAAAATGATGAAATAAAATCTGAAAAATGTTCAAAATTTTCAAATAGTCTTTAAAAAGTTTGCAATTAAATATTTTGGTAAGCCGTTACAATGTTAAAGCAAAAAAAACTCAATTCAGGCAAGAAACTGATTTTTTAGAGTAGACCTGAGATTGCGCCTGAGACCAAACTTTGTTATTCAATGGAGCACATTAATGGTATACGTCACAGATAAATCAGAATTAACTCATTTATAAATAATTTCATGGAGGGGAGCGTATACAGTAAGCAAAACATAGAAAAATAATAAAATAACTAAAATTTTGGTTTAAAAGTTTGCCATCGTATAACTTTTGACCGAATAGCGATAGAGCCACAACATATTAATATTAAATAAATAATATTAATGTTGTTCCTCTATATCCGGAGAGCAATTCCCTTGAAATAGTATATTTATGATAAATACTTTTTATCATCCATTTTGAATGAGGAGGATGTGGTCATATTATTTTATTAATATCGAACTTCTAGTTTCTTCAAAATGTTCATAAAAGACCAACTACCCTGAAGCAATAGTTGAAATCTTTTGGATTATTTCACACCACCACAAAATTTTTTATATTTTAGCTGAGACGGCAACGAGAGTCAAAGAAATTTTTTTTTCGATATAAACCCATTGATAGAAAAAATAGAAAAATTATGGCCAAAAGTTTTTTGAAGAAAAAAATTTTATGGGTCAAAGTCAATTTGAGTCTTAAACTTTATTGGAACAATTCTAAAATCTAAATTGGATTTAATTGTTCAATAATAGTGTACTTATGATAAAGACTTCTTAATATTAATTTTGGATGGCTACATGTTTTCTTATTATAATGTGCAAATTTGTATGATTATCGGAGTACTCGTTTCTTTAAAATTTTAATAAAAAAAAAAGAACTACTTTGCAGAAAAAATTTTTAATTTTTGGTTGTTTTTATATCTAACTCACATAAAATGATTTATATTTTAACTCAGATGGCAATGAGTGTCAAAGAAATTTAATCCATTGATAGTAAAGGTATAAAAATTAAGGTCAAATGTTTTTCAAAGAATTTTTTTTTTTTTTTTTTGGATCAAAGTCAATTTATGGCCAATTTTTAACTTTTCAAATTTCTGATTTCATTGCATTTTTTGGTTAATATATAAAGCCGTATAAAAGAGAAGTAATGGATGTCATAAAAACAAATATCGGGGTTTATTATCGAATAAAGATATATCTTCTAAACTACTTTAGTATCCGGATATAATAACAGGATGATTTTGAGGTATAAGAAAAATCTCTAAATTAAAATAAAATGTTAAAATTAAAAACCTCCAAAAAATTAAAATAAGTTTTGGAACAATTTAAACAAAGGAGAGTTTGAAAATCCTTTAGATGAAATTTCAAGGTATAGTAGGATATAATAACCGAATAATAAATTCATGATAAAAATGTCCTTCATAACTGCTTCAAAAGTTCACAAAAGGGATCCAAATATTAAACATTTAAAAACAACATAATAGATTATGTTTTGAAAAATTATTATAAGATTTATGTTAATTTTTACAGAAAACAGAACACTTTTAATTTTCTTGCAATTCTATTCCCTATACGTTAAAATCCTAACCCCAAAAATTTGAACGTCTGTAAAAAAAAAAATCAAAAATATAACAGAAACTCTGGTTCGATTCTATCACATTTTTATACTTTTTCACCTTTGAATAATTGTGGACCATAAAACTTTGCATTTTGCCAAAAACAGAAACGTGCTCGAAATTATTGCAACATTATGTCGGCTTCATTGATTTTAAAATTTTTGTGTTTATGCCCATATACAACCACAATCAGAGAAAAAAATATATGTCTGTATTTTGTGTATGTGCTCAATTTTTGGTCAGTTGTTTTGTGTGTGTGGGCGTTTTGCAAGACACAAAACTTTATCCATTTTTAATAGATTTGGTTTTTGTGTAGACAAGAGTATTAACAGGGACAGGTCTTAAATATAAATATAAAAAAAATGTTTTTTAAAACTTTTAAATTCATTTTGGAAGGAAAAAACGAAATATTTTAAAGTGTTATATTTGAGTCCTTTATATCCTTCACTTACAAAAGGAACTTTTTCTTGGAACTTTGTAATTTTTTATGTGAAATAATAAATCTTATGTAACATTAAGTATTAAAAAAACAACTTTTTTTTAACAATCTAAAAAAATAAGTAATTACTTTAAGAGCCAATGTCTTCAAAAGTGTTAGTATAAACGCAATATATGCTTTACAAACGGTGTAATAGAGGAAAAGGCTGTCTGCTGCTGACTTTTCCTATTATATAAACCACTTTTATATACATTTTTGTATTCGTATGCTGTATAAAAGTATTGTACTTTTGCTGAAAAGCGAAAATATTTTTAAGATTGATGTATGGATACATTTACCAACTGAAATTTAAAGTGCAATTACAATACCAATACTACAGCCACTATATGTTACATACCATAAAGTATTTTTATCCTAAGGAAATAATATAGTAAACAGGGGATTCCGTGACCTCAGAATGAATTCATATAATGAAAATTATTACAAAAATATAACTTCAAAATTGACATCCCTATACATAGAAAAAGCCTTAAAAAAGGCACAATATTGTTATGCCAAAAGTTATGATTATTCATGTGATTCTGTCATAACTCCGTATTCTGTTAATATAGTCACAAATCATGATTAACATGCTATGATAAGTAAAAATTGCGACTTTTCTTTTCAGTTAATTAAAAAAATTCTGTATAGAAATTTAAAATGTTTATGTAAGAAAAGAAGATAGTATTTTTATATTAATGTTTTCTAAATAACACGCCTATTCACTAAAAAAAAAAAATGTTATTATTATTATTATTTTTTTTTAATTTAGAAACTTATTTTTTTTTTTTCGTTCTCATTAGTTTTTGAAAATTTTCCAAAGAAATTTTAATAAATTTATATATAACACCCTGCAAAATGACTCAATGGATAATTACAGTAAAAATTAAGGTTATATTTAATATGAAAAATTATCCAATGTTTTGAAGTGATTATCGTCATTTTTGAAATATAATTCCTTTTCGGTTGTTTGATTTTGGTTGGGGTATTATGCGTTTGTGCTGATATTTGTAACTCATAGAAAAAGTTATCCAACTCCTACATTAAAGTATACCAATCGACTCAGAATTACTTTTTAAATCGATCTGATGATGTTCGTCCCTCTAGCTGGACCGCTGGCTAGCCATACAGGTCTCAATTTTAAAGATAATTCAATGAAATTTGGCTTGTGAGACTTTTATGATACGAGGATGAAGCTTGTTTAAATTGGTTGTTATCGGTCTATTATTTCACTCAACCCTCATGCAAATGTCCTCTCGGAATACAGTTTAATGTTCTGTAGATCAATTTTTGTACCAAATTTTATAAAGGTCGGTCCACAATTGAATTATATAAACCCTTCTTCCGAAAATCACTTTAGTGTCAAGTTTATATTCGACACAAATAAGTTTTATGTAAGTAGAAATAACATTGCCAAATTTTGTGAGAATCGCTCCATAATTTACCATAGCTCTTATATAAAAACCACTTCCAGGAATCGCATAAAATCATCTAGATGCTAGTATCAACGCATTATTCTGCACTTGTATATTTTATTTTACATTTAGTTCACAAAGGTGTAGGGTATCATATAGTCGGTTTTGATCGACTTTTTCTTTATTTCTCGTTTTCATTATCGATTTAGTAGTTCTGCAAAGTTAATTAAGGCACTTTTATTCGGAGAATGAAGCGCCGCAGGCAAAATTTTTTATTAAATATAAATAATTTCGATGTTTTTTTGCGAATAATAAATACACAAAAATGTTAAATGGATGATTCTGTAGAATAAAATTAGTACTAATAAATAATAATTTTCTTCTTAAAACACTGCTCAAGAACAGTATTGCCATGAGGTGAGAAAAAAAGTTACTATATTGATCTTTAAAAAAGGTTAAGTGCTCCAAAATAGATAAAAACTAACTTTTTTTCTAATTTAAAAATTGTTTCTCGTTCTCATTAGTTTTTGATGTTTTATTTTTTACGGATAAATTTACAAATTAATAAATTAACAAGTTTATAATAGAACGGCTTTCAGCAAAAATGAAAAATCGGCCAAAAAGTTCCCTGAAAATTTTGGTTATATTTCATATGAAAAACTAATGCTTTGAAATGAATTCTCTTAACTTTTGATCTATAATTCCTTTTTATAATTCCGTTTTGATTTTGAATTTTGGGTGATTTTCAGTTTCAGAAGAATTTCAAAATGACTCAAAGCAAAATCACTCAAAGCAAATATAGAAAAATCTCCCAAAAAATTCCTATACAAATTTGGATCATATTTTCAGATTTTCTGTTATTTTTGGGCTATAGTTTTTTTTCTTTTTTTTTAGTTACAAATTTTTTTTATATTTTGGGTGATTTTTGGCTTTTATTTATACATGAGAAAGTAAATTGAATAGTCATAAATAGTTGAAAACCCCATAGCCATAGGCCATCCGTCTAGGAAACCGTTTTAATCGAGACCAGAATCCAACCCAAGCTAAAGTTAGAACTATTTTCATTCAGAATGTGGTTGATTTCGTTAACAAATTTTATCATATAATGTATTCATTTTCATATAAGAAAGTGTCATAATGAACATTGGATAACGGTGATTTTTCAAGAATACTTGGGTATTTTTTCACCTTTTTTGGACAAAAATTCCATTTTTTATTTTTGAAATATTTTAATTTCTTTTGGTGACTTTTCAATCGGTGGATTTTTCAATATTCTTTAATAGTAATCATAAATAGCTTCTATGTTTAAAGAAGTATATTAAAAATAAATATGATAAGTTTAGTAAGTTAATAAAGTTAGTTATTTTCGATTTGGAGCATCGCAGGCAAATTTTTTTTTATATAAATATAAGAAAAAAAAAATCCAAATCTAATGCGAATAAATACAAAAAAATAAAAAAAACGGCTTAAATGGATGATTCCGTAAAAATAAAATTATTAATATCAAATTTTCTTTGCTGTTTAAATATTAAGATTTTAGTCGTTTTAAGGCAATTTTAAAAATCAAAAAGGCTAGAAAAAGTTAGAAGCTAAAACGAAAAATTAGAGGCTAAAAGCAAAATAAAAAGATTTAGCTTTAAAAGGCGAAACTGGCAACACTGCTCAAGAAAGAAATTAATTTTACCGTCGTCGAAGTTCTATGCTAATATATAATAATAAGTCAAATTACCGGTGTCATAACAGTCAACACAACCTGTGCCATCGTTCAAATTTAAACTGATAGGAAAGATGACATTGAAAGGATTTCAATTTAAATTCGACATTAACAATAGAAAATATTTTGTTTGCTTTTAAAATAATTTTACTTTGTTAGTAGTTTATTCATAAAACTTTTTTATTTATTTTATTTTGTTTATTAAATATCCATCCATGTATATCATATTAAAGGAGTGCGCGCGAAAAAAAAGGCGTACGCTTTAGGGCAAATTTATTGACGACATAAAATAGTTGTTCAGAATACAGGTCTGACGCGAAATAAAGTTTTTTATAACATCAAAAGTATAAAGGAGTTGACGATAACCAAAAGAAACCTGGTAACCGAAGAAAAAGCGAATTTTCAGTTTGTACGACCGCAAACAAAATAATAGGAATTTTAATAGATTTAATTTAATATATTAATCCCTACATCTCTGGAACTCAACTTAGGAAGGAAATGGGTTCATTACTTAAATTTCTTTGTACTTTTTTAAAAGAAAATTAAAAAAAAGCTGGTCAAACTTTTTATACGTGCTGGGAAAGACGCACTCCATTAACATACGTGAAAGTGTGAATTCGGAAAAAATTTCTTTCCTATTATTAGAAAACACAAACTATTTTATTATTTTTTCTGGCCTGATTTTGCTTCATGTCATCCGTAAAGGTCGATTGTGCGAAATTAAACGAATTGTGTTATTATATACCAAAGGAGGCCAATCTGCCAATCTTTTCAGAACTCTGCGCATTTGAAAGGCATTAAGTCTCAGTATAAAAAAAAAATTAAAGCACCATAAAAGCTCAACAAAAATAAAATAGAGTTTAAAAAAGTGAACTCATTCTAACAAAAAAGTAAACAATATAGCAATACATGCTCTTATACTTTTTTAATTTAAAACTTGAATATAACTAATAATAATCTTTAATAAAAATAAACATATAAAAAGATTCACTTTTACAAGTAGATTTGTATGCACTCGTTTTTTCGTACGTGCTCCTCACACATTTAGATATTAGTTTCATTTCAGTAATTCATTAGAGAAAATTGAATGCATATGTTGCAGGTTGTTTCAGCATTATCTCATGTGTAAAATTAATTTCAAGAATGTTCATTTCCTATAAATATTACGTAGTGATATAGAAAAAATTGGTTCGAAGAAACATTGAACTTATTATTAAACCTAGTGTTCAGTTTAATAAAGTAAAATTTCATGTACAATCTAAACACTGAATTTCTGTATTGGTTAAGTTTATTATTAGTTATTTTATTTATTTTTTTATTATTTTTTTAATAATCCAAAATTTTTTTATTCCAAAAAAGACAATTAATTTAATTAAAATAACTACTTAACACTCCAACTCTCTAGCAATTTGCGGCTTCAATCTTTGCAAATAAATCAATTAAATTTGTCTGGCCTTCATTCTCTTTCTCAATTAAACTTACTCTAACTCAGGAATGATAAACGTGATTTTCAGTTTTGTACTAAGTTGAATAAAAAATTGTGCTTTTTATGCCGTAATTATACTAAAATGTTAAGAACTTCTTCTGTCAAAAACTTTACAATATTTCTTGATTAGAATATCTTTGAAAAATTTGCATTGAGTTGTCAAAATTAACAGCTTTATTATTTTAAACAGTCAAAACCAAGTGAATATAGTATTTTTCAAATATTTTTTTAATAAAATTATTAATTCATTTTATATTGAAATTTAATTATATTATTAAATAATGTAATAAATTGTTTAATTGGTTTAACAAATTATATCTAAAAAAATATATACAGAAAAAACTTATCAATAAAAAAATATAAAAATAAAATAACATAAAATCAATTTTCAATTAATTTGAACTATTTGGGCTCATTCTATTGTTTAAAAAACTGTAATACGAAATAAAAACATGTTGTAAGTATTTGCTCAGTTTTCTGAGAAGCATTTAATACATGTATAATTATTTGGTAAGTACGAATTTTAAATATATGATGAGATTTTTAATCATTTAGATACTTTTGTAGATGTGTCCGCCGTCGGTACCGGAGGTTATATAATTGCAAGATCAAAATTTGCGTTAAAACTGTTCTATGAAAAATTATTTGTATGTAAAAGGTCAGTTCATATTGATTGATTATTTAACACTTTTATTAGTATTTCTTCCAAGGTCGAAAAGACACTCTGATAGGTTTATATGAAAATCGTTTTTGGAAAAAGTTCAAAGATTTCAAAAATCTTATTTGCACGTAATTATCGAAGATTTGAACAAGATGTATAAGACCCCAAGATGCAACTATGTAACAAGTTTCTCCTAATCAAATTTGTATATTTATTTATTTTTTTTTTTTAGTTTTCATTATTTTTGTTATTTTTTTCGTTTAAATTCACTTGCATAATAAATGGCTATAACAGAATCCATGTGTTTTTTGTTGATGGGATTAATTAATTTAATTAACTGTAGAAATAAATTAATAAAATTTTTAGTTGATTTTAGTCAAATATTCAATCATAATTTTAATTAACTTGATTAAATAAAATAATTGAAATTTTAACCAAAATCAATTATTTTCAGTTAATTAACATTACCATTTTTTTGATTGGAGCAAAAGCAATTAAAAATTTAATTAATATAAACAATTTCATAATTGTAGTTCATTTTTAATTTTTTTCTGTGTATCGTTTAAGTTGGACATGGAAAATTGTAAGATTTGCGTTGACTAAACCGAGATAAATTGATAAATGTATTAACATAGAGTATACCTGAATCCAGAGAATGATGAATGGCTATAATGATGAGATTTGTATAAGCTTCGCTTTAAAAGTAAAGTTTGGAAAATTCTACCGAAAGTTTTAAAATAAAAAAATAAATGCTCATAAAAATATTAAACCTTGAGTAAAATTAGGTAAAACTACTTTATTTTGACGAAAAAAATGTCCGACTTGATGTAAGTAAACAAATATCTAAAAGTCACTTCAAAAAGGATAACATTCAGGTCTCAGAATGTCTAAATGAACAAATATTTGTACGTAAAAATTTAGTTATACTAAAAACAAATATTAGCTACTATTCTAAAATGGATAAAAAAATCCAAAAATTATCTAAAGAACTTTTATTTAAAATCAATTAAAAATTTTATTAAGAAGCAAAATTTTATAATTGCACTATATTAATCACTGGAATAGTGCTGCAAAGTAAAATTGTACTGAATTAGTCATCTTTGTTCTAGCTACAACTTTCACATAAAAATTCCATACATACTCGTATACTTGAAGAATTTTAATTTAAAATTTTTAAAACAAATTTCATTTATTTTTCATTTTATTTCAATTTAACAAATCAATCAACTCTCAAAACTCTTTTCAAAATATTCTCGTAATAACTATACCAAATAATTTTCTTATAATAGGAAAAAAAAAAAGAAAAAAAAAAAGCAATTCTCCAAAATAATAACGAAAACAAAAATTGTTTTCAAGAACTTTGTCATGCCAACCAAAAACTTCTACAAATTTTGGTATAAATGTGACGTGGCAGCAGCAACAGCAAGCATTGAATTTAACATCATTGTGTAAAGTACGCTTAAATCTAAATTTTGAACAAATAAAAAAAAACGTTGTAAATATTTTACACACATTCTTTTGTTAAAGTAGAGGAAAGAAAAAAAACTTTTATTTTCCTTTTTTCCATAATAGTTATATGGACAAGATCTTGCAAAAAATTTTGAATTCAAGTTTAAAATAGTAGTTGGTTATGCAAAAAGCTTAGCTGTTACAAAATCTATAGTTAAAAATTATTTAATATAATTGCATTTTTAAATTTTTATAATTTTTAATAGAGAAAGTTTTGCAGCAATCACTGAAAGTGAAAAACGTAAAACTTATTCAATTTAATACAATTCAATATAAAAAAATATTTTCTTTCAGTTTTAATATTAATAGATTTAATCATTTGCAAAAATTTGAAGAAATAAAGAAATGAACAATTTCTCTAAAGCATAGCTAAGATAAATTAATTTATTAGCTGAATCGTTAGTTATATCGAAACAATTTAAAATAATAAAAAATATTAAAATATGTTCTCAAATTGTGATACCGTAAAAGCGAAATTGCAGTCTTTCCATTAGTTATCATCGTCAAGTCTTAGTTCGAAATCCCATTTTACACAACTGCAATTCCTTAGATTAAACCAAATAATTACGCTGTTGATTACGTACTAGAGTATTCATTTTACCCTTTTTATTATTCGACTTTTTCATTATTCGATTAATCAAATTAAATTACTCGAATAGTAGAGTAAACCTTTTAAATTACTCGCGTTATTCGAGTAAGTTCCCTACAAGCAAAATAATACGAAAGTGATTCGAATTAGAAGAAAAATGGTGCGTCACAGGCGATACATCTAAGCAATAAGAAATCAATACGCCTGAAAAAAAAACTAGGCAATATTGCTACACAATCATCTAGGTGAAAAAAAGGTAATCACTAAATAAATCTTGACATCATATAATGAAGAAATTTTTACATTTTGCAAAGCATGCACGCGCTCACATAAAATATCCATTTTTTGCTAAAAGATAAACAAATTTCTTCAATATTTTTTAATTTTTGAACAATCTTTTGGCAACTGAAAAAATTGTGAATGAAAAATAAAAGTATTGCATTAACATCTTCCAAATGATCTCAATGAAATATCATCCATTTATTGCGGAGTTGATAATTACCTTACTGAAAAAGGGGGACGATAATTTGAGGATAAAAATAATAAAAAAATGTTAAATGTTATACATTTTTTATTGTTTATTGCCAAAGTTTCTTTAAACTGATAAAAATGCAATATTACAGAAATATTTCTTTGATATTAATAATAAAAAGAATATATTGCATAAATTTCTTCCAGGAAGATATCCAAGATATCCAAATGTTTATAGGGTTATACCTTAAAATTTTACACGTTATTATTGTTGAATTTACAAATATAGCGAATTCCTTAATTAATATTTATAAAAGAAAAAATGAATATATTTTTTCTGAAAAATATGCTCAATTAAAGAAATTTTAAGTAACGGATTCATATTAAAATTATATATTATCAATTCTTTTGCTTTAATTGAAGTATACTTCGTATATGTAAATAGGTGCTAACCATATAATCAGAAACTTGTAATGTAAAGAGTCCCTGAAAACTGTTTTGTTGAGTATATGACTTAGGAAGATCGCTCAGATCATTTGTTTTGATGATTCGAATAAAGAAGAGATATACAAAATTGTAAATTCATTTTTCAGTTTCCTACCAACAATTTGTTTCAAAATTGATACCTAAGAATTATATATTTTGGACTTGAATTAGCTATTTTAAAATTTTCAGATAAAAAGTATTGAATAGTTTTGTTTAAGTATTAGAAAAACTTTTCAGTTGTAAAAAATTAAAATTCTTTATAGCTTCTGACAAGAATTTCTAAAATTTGTATGTCTCCTTTGTTTAAAAGTAAAATAAGCTTCACCAAAATTTCTCCCTAAACAGATCCCAGAATCTCTGACTCTAAGACAAAAATCCACCAAACATACAATACCGTCTTATTATATATATTTAAAAACATATCATATACCTGGATTTACTTGTCAAACTTATTTTTTCACAAAAAATATGCTTATATTTAATAAAAAATAAGATAAAAATCAATTGGATTCCGCGAGGATAAGAACCATAGCTTGAAAATTTTTAATCCAGAACACTTCCACGAGACTATCTATATCCACAGGAGTTTTGTTGTAAAGCAATTATATATATATATATATATATATATATGTATATATATATATATATATATATATATATATATATATAAAATTCAACAATGTTCAAAATTTATCTTAAAATACAAAATAAGTATTTTATGAATATGAAATTTCAAGTTATCATGTGGACTAGGAGGTAGGAATTCGAAGCTAGTAGTTTTAAAATGTGGTTATGAGTTCGAATTCTGGCTAACACAAGATGAAATTTTACCATCATCAAAAATTTTTGATTTTAGGCCAAAGGATACCAAAAATGGAAGGCTTGTCAAAAAAAAACCTAACTCTGTTTCCAAAAAACCTAACTTTAGGATTGTGTTGGTAAAATTTCTTTTAAATGTTTAATGCTGGAATTACTTTCACCACACATCATAAACACACATAATTACACAAAAGAGTATTCAAAAATTATTAAATATAATCCGTCACAATTATTTTCGCAGATCTTCATAAATTTTTATCTTTTGATGCTGATTACATGCACAAAAATAAATATAATTACATTTTTTTGGCTCATTGTTGATGAGTATGAAAATAATTTAAAATAATTTTAAATTCTGTTTTATTTTTAATACCAAAACTAGCAACTAGCAAAAAGGAATGTCCAATATATAAAAAAAATATTTCGGTTCTTTCGGTTTGTGTAAAATTTTCGTGCTACGGGAGTTAAAATACGATAAATGTGCATGAAAAATAATAAAAATATTGTGTGAAAGTGAAAAGATGTGTCCTTAAATTTTTAAAGAACGTTTTGTTTATTTTGTGTGTTAAATTCACACAGAATTTGTATGTGAGGAGAGAGAAATTATGAGTTATTTCTCAATATATTAGAAATGCTTTTTGTGACCCTTTTTTAATCCAAGTTAATCTTTTTTGATTCACAAAATTATCGTTATTTTTTGATACGCCTCTACATTTCCGGTAAGCGTTGAAATACACAATTTATGGCAATTATGGTAAATTTCGTGTTCTCCATACCATGTGCCTTAGCAGAATGTGTTTTGACTATCAACAGCATTTGACTTAAACTTATGGTAACGATCAATTATACTTATCGCCGTTCCTATACACTGCCTGCCACTTGAATAAGGATTCACATTTTTTCAGAAAAAAAATAATTTTTTTGGTACAAACAACTTTCAAAGTTCTTAGACTGGCACTGACTCCACTTTTTTCACGTATTTTTGATACCGACATGGCAAAATTTTATGCAATTCTAAGAATTTTTCGTCTTTCTTTTGGAGTTGTTGCCATTTCCTTCCGGACTTTCATGTTTTTTCCAAATCTTTCCACGTTATTTAAACAATTGTATACAACTGTCTTTTCTCTATTAATGTTTTTGGCTATTAGGACCGGATTCTGACCCTGAGATTTCAAAATCAAAATTTTTCTTTTTCAGAGTTATAAAGAGCCTTACCTCTCTCTCTCTCTAGCCGTTCATATTGAAAGAAATTCAAATCATAGCCTTCCTGATTAATATTAAAAGAATTCCTTATGCAAGTGACACACGAAAATGTACCACAGAAATACATGTCTTTAAATAAATGCATAATTTTAGTATAACAAAATATGTATATTTTTTATTTCTTCAGGAAACTAAAGCCAACACTTTGAAATTTGGTTGTACAAAAAATTATTTTTTTCTGAACTTTAGTTTAGGAGATATACTTAATTAAAGTTAAAGAAATGTGATTCCTTATTCAAATGGCAGGCAGTGTATCTGTATATGCAAGATTTGTACAAATTGCAATTTAATTGTAAAAATACAAAAACAAAAATTAAATTTTTGCGTAATTTTCAGAAAGTACATTAAATTTTTTTATTGTGTAAAATAATAATAATTAAGTTCACACAGTAATACATGCTATTCCATTAGAAACTCTGAATGGGCCTCGCAAAAAACTGACCTTTTAAAAATGTTCTCCTTTGTTCTCCAAACTTAGATACTATCTACTGCGTTGACTATTTCGGTCATATCAAGGAAATATAGCGCAATATATGCACTATTACAACAAATATCAATCCCTATTTCAGAATGTGTACCTCGTTAAGGAGTGCACAGCCCCTTCCAAAAAAAAAAAAAAAAAGTAATAAAAATTTAAAAATGTTGTCATCAAAATTTGACTACCCTGTATGTAGCTGTTGAAAGTTCGTAAAACAACAAAGTAGGTGTGTAAGTTATCCATGAAGTCCGATTAGTTTATATAAAATTTTATGTGATCAAAAAGTACAAACGTACGAAAAAAAATATAGAAGAATGGGAAATGTTAAGTCATTTTTATTCCTTTTTCTAAGTTTTTAAGTTTTGAAGAACAAACAATTATAAAATGAAACCTATGGTGCTAAAATTTTGCACTTTATTAACTTGAAGTCTTGTGTATTTAAGCCTGTAATCTGTTCAAAATGGTATGACCTCAAAACTTGTTAAGGATTCAATTCAGTTTCAGCCAGGCTAAAAACTTTTGATAATGCCTCATATATAAAATGATATTTTTGGCAGTTCCTTATCTGACGCTTCAAAATTTTTGATTTTTATTTCAAACTAAATTACAAAATAACTTATATCCTACATTTTTTAAGTCCAAGGAGTACACCACATCGATGTGTTGAATTTTAATATCTTTACTAGAAGCTTATGTGAAAGAAGAAAAACCTATTTCGTTTGTCGAAAACCTAATTCATTCAACAATAAAATATATTTAGTCAAATATATTTTATTTTTGAGTTTTAGAAAAGTAGTAACTTTTTTTGAAAATTTAGTGTGAAATTTGCCTCTCACATAAACTTCTAGTTGTATTCTATACAGTGTTGCCAGAGGGTGAGCAGAAAAGGGGCTAAATTGAATTTTAAAAAAGGTCAAAAAAGGTTAAATGTTCCAAAAGGCCACAAAAAATTTATTTTTATTTTCAATTAAAAAAAATATATATTTTTCTCTCATACACATTACTTTTTCACATTCTTTTTAAAGATATTGTAATAAATTTATAAATAAATGGCTGCCTGAAAAATAACCTAACAAAAATTTACTCAAAAAATATGAAAAATGATTCAATATTTTCAATTGTTTTTTCTTAATTTTTGGACTTTAATTACATTTCGATTAAGCATTTCCAAAATCTTTGGTATGATTTTTTACATTTATAAGAATCTCTTTAAATTTATTCATAAATAGTCACTATGGCTAATGAATAATTATGATAATTGATATAGTACATCCATAAAATTATTTAAGTTATTTTGGAGTTGGAAAATGAAACGCAGCAGGCAAAACCTTTTGTCAAATATAAATAATCTACATTTTTTGTGTGAATAAAATACACAAAAATGCTTAAATGAATGATTCTGCAAAAACAAAATTAGTACTAACAAATAAGAAACTATTTTCTTCATTGCTAAAATACTAATATTTTAGCATTTTTAAGTTAATTTTAAGAACCAAAAAAGACTGAAAAATATTTAGCCTTCAAAAAAGGCTAAACTGGCGATACTGATTCTGTGAACGAAATTTTTAATATTTTTCAAGAAAGGCAGAGGTTTGTAGTCTATAATACTTTCTCTAGACTATTCGTGGTCACAACTCTCCAATAGAAAAATATTTGTATTGAATTTGAAATAGAAAATATATATTATTCAATTTGGGCAAATAATACTGTAAAATTTTTGAAATGTTCGGGAAAATCGTTTATAACTCCGCCATTCCTGAATGGATTTTGCTGAATTTCAATATCAAGATTTTCGAAACTATATGCCACATATATGTTGAAAAAAATGTAAGAGCTTCAAAAGATCCAGTTCAATACACAGACGGACAGTCATATATTATCAAAAGTTGTTTCTAATCATAACAATTACGAATATTTTTAATTTTGAGGTCCTGGGTGTATATTTTAAAGCTTTCGTATAAAATAACGAACTTATGCCGTTCATTTTATGTAAAGGATATAAAAAAAACATTTTAGTGTTCTATTAAAAATAAAACAAAAACAATATTAACAATAAAAGATAAAAATAGTTAAATCTTTAGAAATATGCCTACACTAACTGAGATCACTCAAATAACTCTTCTGTAATAGTCTTTCCAAAATAATTGCCCAAATCAGAAACTCTGTCGTATCGTTGTATTGATATATGTTTTAAATATTAAAAAAAAAAAAAAATTAAGCAAAAATAAATTTATTTAACAATTTTTACGATTGTACATAGATAAAACAGAGGTTGTGAATTGAGCATATATGCATTTTTCTCCTATGTTTTCATAAAGCCATTGTTACTCTCTATTTACTAAATTATTTCATAGTGAAACAAATTGGCCTAAGAGTGTCACCTAAACTTGGTTAAAAGATCTGATAAGGCACATTCATGAATTCGAACAAAATTCTGAATTATTTTAGATAAAGAAGTTCAACGATCCCTAACATAAAGGATAAGTCTACTTACTTAACTCAATTTTAAATTCAAACCCCATCTATATCACAAGTTTCAACATGGTATCAACATATCCTCTACACCAGGCTTATAATCTATTTTTATATCAAATCCATATATGCACATATCACTTGCATTTTCATTCATATCATCAGCAATATATTTTTCCAAATGAAGTTAAAAATCCGCAAATTTGTTTCTTATTAAAAATTGATTATAAAATGGTGAATCTTTTTTCTTTATCACCTCCAAACCCAAATTATAAAAAATAAATTATTTAAATTTTACATTTACATTATGTAAAGTGATGTTTATTTTTTTATTTTTTTGATTTTTAAATTGAGAAACGATCATTAACTTAGTGCTGTAATTTATTCATATATTCGGTTCTTTTACCAAATAAAATTTTTTATATATAATTCCAAATTCTGGTGCCACTATTACATTTTAAACATTTCATTTTGCTTAGAAGCTATAAAAAAAAATAAAATTTAAAAATCTTTAAAACTAATTAAGAAAGAACATCTATAAAATATTTTTTACTCGAATTATTTAATTTTTACTCGAAATTCTTGATTTTAATTTAATCGAACAGTTATTTGATTTGAATATGTCGATTAATCGAACAAATGTTATTCGAGTAAATACCTTCATACTTACCATTATAATTAATTAATTAATGTTAGTCATATTCCTACATGGTTTAATATTAAATTAACAAACAGCACCAAAATGAATATTAAAATTCCAATTTCTTAACCCATTTCCGACTACTACTCGATCCCATTAAGATAAATTTGGTATGAGGCATATCTTAGTAACTGTAATCATAAAATCGAATGACTTGTGTACCTAACTATTTTAGTTTCCTTGATATTGGGTACTACGAAAACGCATCAATGGTCAATTAGAGGTACATTGTTACTTTCATATAAGAAGCAGACGTTTAAGAAAATTTTATAGGAAAATGAATTTTGTTTGTCAGTTAAATTCAGTTTTATGATTTTTCATTCTTTCCAAATTACACAGGTCAACACTAAAAAATTATCGTGAAAAATATGTTGCAGATATTGTAGGTATAATCATTCGAAACACCAGAAAAATTTCGGTTTCTCTCCATCATGTCACACTTTTAATCCGTTGGTGGCCAACGAAAATATGCTTCGAACTTCCCTCGTAGTTATATAAAATGTAACACTATTCCCATCAAGTACCACCTGTTAATAGACTACTGTCAAATTTTGAGCAAGTGTCGTCATTTACTTTGGTTAAGAAATTTTTCTAGGTCCTTAAAATAGGCATTAGTTTGGTCAATAATTTCATCGTTGGAGCTGAATCTCTTTCCGCCGAGCCATTTCTTTAGGTTTGCAAGTAGGAAGTAGTCACTAGGGGCTAAATCCGGAGAATATGGCGGATGAGGTACCAATTCGTAGCCCAATTCATAGAGTTTTGCCATTGAGACTGCACACGTGTGCCCGTATATTATCTTGATGAAAAGGAACTTTTTTCTTGGCCATATGGAGTCGTTTTCTTTTTAAATCCTCATTAAATTGGTCTAATGAGTTGGCATAATATTCGCCGTTTATTGTTTTTTCCTTTTGAAGGTAATCGATGTGGATTATCCCGCGTGCATCCACAAAACTGTTTCCATCACCTTATTGGCCGACAAACTTACCTTGGCCTTCTTCGGAGCAGTTTCACCCACCACTTTTTTACCATTGAAATCGATGGTGCAGAGTTCCCATAGTATTTATCCAGCTTATCCTTGGTTTGATTGGCGGTGTTTCGCAAAAAATAATGTTTCATGAGCACTCGAAATTTCCTTTTTTCCGTGTTTAGAAAAATACACGAGGCTGTATATTTTGCACAGCTGTTAAACGCAAAGTAAATGACGACACTTGCTCAAAATTTGACAGTAGTCTACTAAAAGATGGTACTTGATGGGAATAGTGTTGTATTTCATATAACTACGAGGAAGGTTCGAAAAGTCACAGACTTATTGATCCGTCCTCGTATAATTTTCTAGGAAATATTTAGAGCAATTCAGTCATTTGTGTTTTATAGACAATAAATAGTATTACAGAGAAGGAAGTCTCCGAATTACCACAGATGCTTAGCCCCTTGAAGTCTTTAAAGTTGTCAAAATAAAGAAGTGTCGTAAGTAAATATAGTTTCGAAAATGAAATGAAACATTTCCATGAAGTCACAATTTTAATAAATATCATGTTTTTATGTTCAACTTCATTCAAAAATGTTTACACAATTTTTTATAACCTTCACATAAAATTAAGAATATATATGGGTCGGGGCGCGAAGGTTATAGCGTTTTTAAGTTGAACATCAGTGTTGCCCAGTGTTACCGTTTGGTTATATTTGTTATATTTTTCGTAACTTTTCAATGCTCCACGTAATATGTATAATTTTTTGTTTTTAATCGCATTTTCATAACTTTTATTCTCTTCAATAAAATTAAGTATTATGTATAAAAATTATATCATTGACGTACATAAAGTGTGGTCCAAAGTGCTTTTTTTCATTTTCAAAATGCAATAACTCAAAAACTAATAAATATATTTTCATAATTCTTTCACAGCCAAACTGATATAGAATATAAATATAAAATATTATAAAAAAATATTTGTACATTTGGGAGAAAGAATTATACATATCAAATTTGAAATAAATTTGATTATTAAATGGAAAAAGTAGTTCGTTCTAACTAATTGTATATTTGACTAATTGATTATACAATTGATTATAATTGATTATATGATTATATGACTAATTGATTATAGAATTTATATAGAATTTCTTATATTTTATCACCGATATTGTTAGGAAATTAAGAGTTGCGAAATGTCTTTGCACAAAATCACTATAATACAAATAACAGTAAATTATCTTAAAAACTGTGTACAATTGTTTACTTATAATAATCATATGAATGCCTTCTAAATATTTAACATAATTGGTCAATAAAAGTAAACTATTGCAAAACCTGTTGCAAAGAAATTATTATGTGCATGACCGCTCAAGTTTTTTTTTTTAGAACAATTCAAGTTTCAAGATATATTTGGATATCATGTGTTTTTAAATAATTTCTAAATGACGCAATTTGGAGATATCACCCTCAATTTGTACCAACTAATATAGCCAGAATTAACTAAAATTAGTGATGGTATAGATTGTCAAGTACTTAATTTATTTGACTATTTCTGGTGATCAGTCACATACTATGGGTTATAGGTTTCCAAATTTCAAATAGTGTGGTTTTGATACTAAAAATGTTAAGATATACTTTCGCTATAATTAAACCATTTAAAGATATTATATGCTCCAAATAAATCAGGGCTTAGAAGATTTCAAACATTTTGAATTTAACTGAAAACCTCTGTGTAGCACATATGTTAATATGCGTCCAAATTAAAATAAGGTTATGAAACAAAATCGCAAATTATTCCAAAGTGGATAAAAACTCAACATTAATTTTTATTTGGGTCAAAAGTATAAATGCATAATCTGGTCGTTTTATAATCATGCAATGTCATTTTAGATCATGCAAATAATTACCAACATTTGGAACAAGTTTTTTTGCGACTTTCTCAAAATTTAATAGATATGTGGTACACTTCTATTGGAGAGAACAAAATTTGAAATATGTTATTTTCTTGCTTGTGGTAATCTTCTGATTTCAGTGGCAGATGAAATTATTTCGTTTTTTTTTTTTTTTTTTAATACATTTTCCGTCTACAAAATTACACAAAAAGTAACTTTAGCTATGTTTTCATTAAAAACAGTATCAAAAATTCGACATATAAAAGAGTATTTTTTCGATTTTTTAAGAAAGACTCAGTGTAGAAAATTTAAGTAATGTGCTCTTGAATTGGTTAAAAAATAAATTTGTGCAAATAAAAAATTTCGTAAAATTTTCGTCATATAAAAATTATCCTGATGAATTATCACTTAAGAAAATAGTGTCTTTATTATATAAATTAAATTACATTTGATTTTAACAATAATATTTTTAAACCATAAAAGTAGTTAATCTTTACAAGGTCCAATATTTTGATCTGAAAGGGCACAACCGATTTATTAAATGAATTTCCTAATTTAAGTTTTATTCACGGGAAAATTTTGACAGCATATTTTCCTCGTTAACGAGGCATTGCGACTATATCCTAATTTAAGTGCTGACGATTATTGTAATTATTCAGCAATATAAAAAAGCAATACGTATTTTAAAATAGATATGTTTAGGGAATATTTAATCAAGAAAACTTATAAAAACAGATCATTGCAACCGATTGAATATCAAAAAATATAGACCTTCTAAAACAAATTTTGAATTAAAATATTTTTTTAAACGTTAATGAAGGCCTCCCTCGACCGGGCTCAAGATCTTTTTCCTCTATATATGTGGAACACCCGCCTCGCTGAATAAACTTTTTTTGAAAATGAAAAAAATTTGTAGATAGCGGTAATATCAATAAAAATACCATTTTTTCTCTTAAAGATTTGTTGAATATGGTCATGTTATATATTATTAGAATGATATTTTTACATAATTAATAAATATATAATTAATAAATATATTCAGAAAAATGTATCTAAACTTTAGAGGTCTATAACTCATAAGCTAAGAGTACTACTGAATCATTACCGAAATTATTTAAAAGTCAAGTGTGCTGAAGATCTTGATTTATACCTAAATTTTTGTATTATTTTTTCCCAAATTTTGAATAGAAAATATGTATGTGGTGGCCATTTATTTTTTCAAATTCCGAAAATATAACTTTTTAGGAAAAATTTATACTTTTTTGACAAAAAACCAGTAACTGATTCCAACATTGGTGTTGCCAGTTTAGCATTTCTAAGACTAAATATAGCTTTTTTATTTTGCTTTTAGCCTCAAAAATTTCGTTTTACCTTTAAGCTTTTTTCAGCCTTTTTTGACTCTGAAAACTGCCTTAAAAAAGGCTAAAATGTTATTATTTCAACAAAGAAGAAAATTTCTTATTTGCCGTTACTAATGTTACTCTCTTTCAGTTGAAAAGATATTTGGTTTTAAAATCGGCTAAATTTTGTAAGAATGATAAAATATTTTTTATTAGGAAAATGTTGAATATTTTTGTATGCATTATTTTTAAACGGTTAGACATATTTATTTTTTCCGAAAATTTTAAGATATTCTTTTTTTTAACTTTTTTTGTCTTATTTTTAAACTTTACCCAGGCTTTTAACTACATTTCTAAAACCAGCAAAAAATTATACTTATGTGAGCTTATAGTGCAAGTTATCTTGATATATAATTTACTCGTAGCTACAACAAACAGAAAGACTGGATCTAGGAATGCTTTTAATAAAAATAAAAAAGAATCGTGTTGTTTTGTACAAAATGAGAATATAAATTTGTTAAGTAAAAGAAAAGGAATATACCATAAAAAACAGAACATGATTGTTTTTAGCATGATTGTACATGGACAAACAAAAAGAATCATGTTGTATGATCAACCCATGCCAAGAAGCCAATCTAGCGTATTTGATCTTTAAACTCGAATTTTTCCTTCTTATTGTAGTCCGATCGACTCAAAATTTCATTAGAATAAGCAAATATCAGTTATAGATTAACATGATATCTATAACTGATATCTGCTTATTCTATTTCTATTCTTTCCTTGATTTTTTACTTGAAATAAAAGACATTGGACACGAAAGTCAAATTTGGTCTGGCCAAACTTAGATGATAATACTAGGGTTAAAAAAATTTTCTTTAAAATTAAAATAAAAATTCTGAGAAAAATGGGGTTTGAATCTAAGCTATTTCTCCATAATTTTTACAAAGAAATGCTATTTAATGTTATAATCCTTTTTTTAACCCAATTAAATTTGATTTGGTCCATAAAATGTATATCTTTCGAAATTTATTCATGCGCCCTTACACTGCCAATAAGCATTACAAAGACCACCTAATTATGCATAATTATGTCCATGCAAAATGTCTTAGTAAATTCTGTTTTAACAGAAGTGTACCGTTTTCAACTATCAATGATATTTGACTAAAATTTATGGACCGGAACAATTATATATGTCGAAGTTCTTATATCGGTATATCCAAGATTTGTACAAATTGCAATTTGCTATATAAAAATACAAAAGTGCAAATTCTTGTATAATTTTCAAAAGATCCACAAAATTTTTTTGTTAATTTTATTTTTAATGCACCCTCGATCTTATTGTTTGAAATAACAAAACACTAAGTTCACGTAGTAATCCATGATATTCTATATGAAACTGTAAATGCGCCTCCAGAAAAACTGCCTTTTTCAATTTTCGCCCTTGTTTTCAAAATTTTGAGATTATCTATGGCATTGACTATTTAGGATACATCAAAGAAATATAGCGTAAAATACGCATAATTAAATTAAGTTTCAATTCTTGTTTTAAAAATTTGGACTCCGTTGAGGGCGCACAGACCCCGCTAAAAAAAAAAAAAAAAAACTGAAAAATTTTAAAAATTAGAAAATTTTGTCACTAAAATTCACCACTCTTTATTTAACTGCCGAAACTCTGCACAATAAAAAAGAAGGTGTAGAATTTATATACAAAGTCCGGCTAGTTTTTATATTATCAAACAAAAAGTGTAGAAGAATAGAAAAAGTTAAGTAATATTAAGGCAAAAGTTTTTGAAAGTTGAAAAACAATAATGATTATCAAATGAAACATACGGAGCTAAAATCTTACACTTTATTAGTCTCAAGTCTTGTGAGATCTGTAACCCGTTTGTTTCAAATATTATTGGAGCAAAGCTTATTGATGATTTAAATCAATTTCAGATAGGTTATAAGTTTTTGATAATGACCCATATAAGTTCGTCATTTTATCGAAAGTCTTAAAATATACAGCCAGGACCCCAAATTAGAAATATTCGTGATTAAATTTTTTCAAGCCCATATTCCAACAAATATATTTCTTTTTCAACATATGTATCTATGGCATATAATCTCCAGAATCTTAATATTGAAATTTAGCGAAATCCGATCAGGAATGGGGGAGTTACAAACGATTTTCTAGAGCAGCCTCAAAGATTCTCCCAATTTTCATCGCCCTAAATGAACAATATTTTCTATCTTACATGCAAAAATATATAAATATTTTTCCAACTGAAATTTGTAAGATGGAATAGCCTAGATAAAACCGTTAAGCTTGAATTCGTATCCCCGGGACTTCTTCAAAATTTCTGTTTTTCCTAAAAATATATGAAAATTTTCATTACCAAAGAAATTTGGATTTGAATTTCGCGGCATGTTGATGTGTTCCCTATAGAAAAGTATTATTTTATTTGAGTTGCGTTCTAGACTTTTTATATAGGCAATAGAGATAACAAAATTCAACATATCGATGTGGTATACCGGTGGGGTTTGTGACTGAAGGATTATAAGTTTTAAGTTCGAGTTATTTTAAACGTTAAGTAAAGAACTGTCAAAATATTATTTCATTTGTATGTTTGACAAGTAAGTCTGAGTTTGTGGGATGTTTTTCTTAAAATAATATCACTAAACTTTAATTGTGTTTTGTGATTTTTGAAATATAGATACCAAGGATTTGGGTTTTACACAGAAAAAAGTTTGTACATAAATATAAGAATTTACTTTCATTGATTTTAATTCACAATATTTAAGAATAATGTCTTAAATATTAACACTTTTTTTAATTTTTTTAAATAAATCAAAAGTCAAGATGACTTAAACGAATTGTTTAAATTTTCATTTATATTTTCAATTTGTAAATGTATGTTTGAATTTTTTTTTACATAATTTTTGGTTATTAATGATTTTTAGGCATTTATTGGGAGCAGAAGAATACAGCAGATAAGTTTTTTATTACAATGATGCATGTGCTATAGAATGGCAGCAAATTTAAGCAAATTTTTATTCTTTATTTCTTAACAGCTTTTTATTGGAAAATTGCCATTTAAAGGGATTTATTGTAAAAATCTTCATACATAAGTAGTTTTATTTCGAATTTGAATCAAATGTAATAAAACTAAATTAAAATTTTAGCATAATTTTTGGAAAATTTGTTAAGTACAATTTAATAATATCTATGAACAAAATCTTATTTTTTATGAAAAAAGTTTGGGAAAAAAGTGAAAATTCGATTTTTTTTTTAAGTTGTGTATTTTTCGATATTTTGAGGAGGAATTTGACGTCCATATGGGGTAGATATAATCAATGAAAATATTTTATAGTTTTCTTAAAAGTTGTTTATCTTGTGGAAATTTGATATTCTGAAGAAAACCTGAGTACACAGTTCTACTATTTATATATATATATATATATATATATATATATATATATATATATATATATTAAATATGTATATATTAAATATGTATCCTTCGAAACTTTCAAGTGTGGAAACTTTTAAGTGGAAGTTTTACGTCCTGAAAAAAAGGGAGTATATAATTTTGTTATATATTTCCTCTAGTCTCATGCATATGCCCATGTGTCAAAATGACTGTTATATAAAATTGCTACATTTTTTTTTCTCATATACATGACATCAGAAGAACTCTAAATCGAATCTATCATACTACATATATTGTTATATTTTTTATTTTGTATATTTATTACTTTTTTATTATTAAAAAATATTCATCTTGGACAATTTTAATCTTATTGGAATTTATTGAGACATTTTAAGTTTTAATATTTTTCTTCATTTTCTTTAAATAAATATTTATCGAACATCAACAATATATTTGCTATGTTGCTATTACGTAAATATCTAAACATTTTTATAAAAAAAATCCTTAAGGCATTATAAGTGCGGAAATTACCAGAGCTGCCCTTAAGTTATGGGTGTTTTATTCTTCTTATATATTTTTGTTTTGTCCTTAAAAAATAAACTAAATGTTATAATTTTTAATAAACTTTTGCCTCTCTTATATTATAGTAAATCAATAAGAAATTAAAACTGAACAAGTGGAAATGTTATACTCGGCTGGGCCACATCTTTTATACCCTTCACAAAATCTACATTTCTCTTATCAAAATTTTTGCTCTAATTTGGAAATATATAATACTTATAAACTGCTGTTAACCATGACATCAGAAATTTGTAACACAAAGAGTCCCCGAAAACTCCTTGGGCATATTACTTAGGAAGACCGCTTAGACCATTTGTGTTGAAGAGCTGAGTAAAGAAGGTTCTTTTTCAGTTTTCTACCCACATTTTTCTTTTTTTTTTATTTTATTATTATTATTTTTTTTCTTTTTTTTTTTTGAAAAAGACCTCATAATTATATATTTTAAACTTGATTTAGTTATTTTAAAATATTCATAATTTTTAAGAATTTTTAACTTTGAAGCTCTAAGACAAAATTCCACCATACGTGATAGGCTATCTTATTATCTATTATCTTATTATCTTATTTGTAATAAAATCAATATGTAAACAAAAAACTATTTACAATACTGTATGTTGAATATATTTAAAATATATATTTTTTTTTACACAAATTAAAGTAAAACTATTTTTTTAATTCAGAATTTCAAAATGATATGTAGCCTAAGGGGTAGAAATTCAAAGCTAGGGGTTTTGAAGTGTGCATATGGGTTCGAATCCTGGCGAAAAGAAACGAAATTTTTATTTGATAAATTTCAAAGAAACATTTTTAATTAATTTAAAATATATTTGATAGTTCCTTTATCTGATGTTTTAAAAGTTTAATTTTTGTTTGAAGATAAATTATAAAACAATTTTTCGAAGTCATGGCCAAAGATCGAACTAAACGGTATACCACATCGATATGCTACAATTTACTATCTTTATTGCCTACATATATAAAATGCTTAAAATGCAACTCAAATCCAAATAGTACTTTTTTATAAAAAAACACATCAAAACAGGCCTAGAAATTTTTATAAAATTATTATTATTTTTTTATTAATGAAAATTTATATATTTTTTTTCTTTTAGGAAAAACAGAAGTTTATAAGAACTCCCGCGGATATGAACTAAGGCTTAACAGTTTGTATTCTAGAACACTTCCCCTAGACTATTCAATCTCAAAACTTTTCAATAGAAGGGTAATTACACAGAAAATATTATTAAAGAAAATATTATTAAATTTGGGCAAAGAGAATTGAAAACATTGTTGAGGCTGTTCTAGAAAATCGTTTATAACTCCGCCATTCCTAATCGGATTTCACTTAATTTTAATACCAAGATTTTTGAGACTACATGCTATATACGTGTTGAAAGAGAAATGTATTTATTGGACCATGAGCTTCAAAAAACCCATTTCAACATACAGAAGTACAAACATCCAGATGGACAGACATACATACAGACAGACACATATTTTAAAAAGTTATTTTTAATCATAACAATAAAGAATATTTTTCAATTTAAGAACCCGGAGATATATATAAAGACTTTCGTGTAAAATTACAAACTTATATATACACTTCATTTTATGTGAAGTATATAAAAAAAAAAGAAAAATATTATTGATGAATAAAGAAATTTTTATTTTTATAAGTAGTATAAATGAAAATAATTAAAACATTGTAAAGTAACAAATTTATGTTTGTATTAAATATAAGAAATTTATTAGTTAAATTATAAAAATTTAATTTAAATATTTCTATATAAATAAATTAAAAATTTTTGTTGTAAAAATATAAGAATGATTTATAATTTTACGAATTAAAAAATCTAGTTCTGTCAAATATGCTTACGTGGACAAGAACATAAACAACAATGACTATAAAATTAATACGACTACAATAAATTTGCATTGGCTTAAACTTTTAACGTCTACATTTTATGTTGTTCAAATATTTGAAGCACATATCTGCGAACAAAAATAATGATTTTTTTTCAATATACAAAGAAGTTATGGAGAAAAAGTTACAACATCGATATTTAAAATTTTAAAGAATAATTTCTTCAGACTATGATTTTGTTTATAATATTGTCTCAAGGGATGCCGGATATAATAATTCCAATTTCTTGTCTATAATATCACGCATAGTGTCGCCAATAGTGTTGTATATAGTCTCGCCTATAGCCTCCTGTATTCTCGCTTATAATAACTCTTATAGTCTCGTCTATTTTCCTATCTATGTTCTTGTTTATAATTTCGTCTGTAGTTTTGGCTATAATCTCGTCTTTAATTTCAAAAAATATGATCTATGATCTCGCGTGTATAGTTTTGCCTATAGTCTATAGTACCAGATAATGTTTCGTAATGCAATTTGCTTATCAGCCGGGTAAATCCACGCTGATTGATATTCCTCCCGTTGATAGAAAAGTTTCTGGCTATTAAATAATTAGTCTTATGTGCATTTATTGACATTAAGGGAGCTTTTGAGATCACTTCATTCGATGCCATTTACCGAGCTCTCGATAAGAAAAATATACCAATTATCATAAGGAATTGGATAAGGGAAATGCTAGCGTTCAGAGTTGTTAAGTTTGATATGTGTGGTTCGTTGAAGACTATTAGAGCTACTAGAGGGTGTTCACAAGGTGGTGTATTATCGCCTCTTCTGTGGATATTCGTCATCGATGAACTTTTGTAAAAATTAATAATATGGGCTTTCGTAAATATGGTTACGCCGACGATCTAGTTATTTCGGTGTTTGTATGGGAGGACGAAACCATATCGGAACAGGTACAATAGGCCTTTAGTACATCCATTAACTGGTGCAGAGAAAGGGGGCTGATTATTAACCCTAAAAAACCATTACTTTACTATTAACTAGACGCAAAAGTCTGAGACTCACAGAGACAAAAGTAAAGGACTATTAAATGCTCAAATGAAGTAAAATATCTTGTGCTAATCTTGACAGGGTTCTCATATAGAACAATTAAATGTCCAATATTATCCATAATGCAATTAGGGCACTTTGGTAAAAAGAGCAATTTTGTAAAACGTGGGATCTTAAATGAATGATCTAATGGTCTTTTATTATAATGATTGGATCATATTGACCTATGCTGCTTTAGCGTGATGGCCTAGAACAAGGTCTGAATTATATTGTGGACAAATGGTGAAAACAAAATTTTCAAAATTTTAATTTTTTGCAGATTTTCGATTAGAATATTTGCGCGACTTCTAGTACTGTAAAATAAAGAATGGAGGTTTATTGCACTTGTAATTAATGTAAATAATTGTTTGAGATACATTTCGTTAATGAGGAGAAATGACGTGAATAGCTCTAAGTAGTGCTTTTTTCTCGAGGCACACTCACAACGTAATTTCAAATGGGTTTCAAGAAAACAAATGCATAAAAAGTATTCATGACCTGAGATCGCGAAATCTTTAATATTTCATAAATCGTCGAGGCACACCCAAGACGCTAATTGAAATCGGTGAAAATGTATACCAATCTATAGCTGTTATTATAACTTATATCGGAATTAAGTGGCACTCAAAAATAATTACGCGTTTGAATTTAATACAACTTTTAACATTTTTGGGTGTGCATTTTTGTCATTGAAAAATTTATTTTATAGTTATATAATTAATATATGAAACCTTTTTATTTGTTAATTAAATAATAGAATCTTGCTAAAATTTTTATTATAATTATTTCTATTATTTGAATTAAATGAAAAATTTTGAAAATTTATTCTTTTGAATAAAAGTATTCAGTCTCTATCAATATTTCTTTAGATTTTAACAGCGAGTGAGGATTTCTTGAATTTGGTACCAATTTTGGTTCGTTAGGATGTTTGTATATACAAATTTTTAAAACAATATTCTCATTATTCTTGCAACTATACCACTGTTAATTTTCCCTATCTATGCAAATTTTGTACCGTTGTTGAAATTGTTCTTCTTTCTATCCACTTAAGATGGGAGTTATGATCTTAATTGAAATTATTTGTAGATGAAATGATATTTTTATATATTTAAATTAGGAAATTTTTGTTAATATTACTTATAACTTTTATATATTTAAATTATTGTTTTTTAATTTGTAAAAAAGAACATAGCTTTTTTTTGGTTTTGATATTAAATGCACCAATTAGTTTTGTTTAAAATAAGTTTTGTTCTATTTTATTCACCTTAGATTAAGAAACAAATGTTTTTCGCTTAGTGACAAATTTTTACAATTTTATCATGATTTGAAATTTTTATTTTTGTTTTTTTATTCTAAAATTAATTTATATTATTTAAATTGTCAAAGTTTTTTATATTTATGAAAACGATTTAAAGTTTTCTCTGGTTTTTTATTTTAATTTGTTTATGTAAAAATAAGTTTTAAACACTTTCACTTATGGAAATTCTACTTTTTCCTGATGATTAAAATGGGTTCTTATAATGATTGCGCCAATAATTTTAGTAAAACTAAGTAATTTTTTTATTTATTATTACTAAAAATTAAGTGTTTTAATTTATTTTCAATTGATTTCAACTTTGTAATTTAACTGTTGCTTAAAAACTGAATTTTACATTTTATTATCATATCCTGCTTAGCATAGATTGAACAAAAATTTTTTTAATGTAATTTAATGAAATTGATAAGTTATGTAGTTAAAATAATATATTTGATAATTGGATAATTAAAGAGTAAATGGAAATATTTATTAAAAAAAATAAGAACATAAAAAAAGAACAATAAATAAGTTAAAAGAAAATATATTTCATTTATTAAAGGTATTCAAAGAATGTGTAACTGTGTGACTTAATATGTCATTTCTAAAGTTTGCTTTAAAAACATGAAACCTATTGACGCAAAATTTTAGATCATTCACCTCAAATTTTAAGGAAATAAATTTTAAGGAAAAAAAATTTAGTTGAAATTTTCGAAGATATTTGGATTTATTTCAGTTTTACACTGACAATTTACATGAAATCAAAAATTGTCGTTTTTTAAAATTTGCATTTTTTTTCTTTTTTGTTAGGAAATTTGCACGCAGAAATGAAATTAAAATGTTAGGAAACTAGGCATGGGATACTATCATCACAAACTTTAATATAATTGGCGTAAATGTTTGTGAAATATATGTTTAAAATTTTCATAAATTTTTCAAATTTTATTCTGACTTTTATATATATGACTTAAGATCATCAAAAAGTATCTGAAAAAAATCATCTTAATGGGAAAAATTTATAATGTGGAAAAAGTTGAAGAAAAGTAATTTATAACGGCTACAGCAGCAGTCTTCGTATTACGCTTGCTGACAACTACCGCGAATTATAAATTGCTTAAATATTGATGTCAAATGAAAGCATTTTATTTGCTTAATACTAAAATTATTAACCTTATATATTTGACATTATAGTTCGAATTTTTAAATAATAAAAACTATTTTCGATATAAAACTTATCACTAAATAGGATACATGTTTAAATGTTTGCGAAAATTCGCTTTCAATAAATAAAAAGAAATCAAATCGCGGTTTTCGTATGGAATATTACCATAAGTAATAATGTTTTATCGAATATATTTTTAATACTAGTAACGATATTCAATTTGTTTTTTCAGCAAACTATCCCAAAATAAGTCTGTTTTTACCCGTAATTTTTCGAAATTTAAAATTTTGACATGCCTTCGAAACTCTATTTGGTTTTGATAAAGCGAAGATTTTTTTTTTTTTGAAAGTTTCAATTTTAAACCTTGACGCATTGATAAAAATGATTAACAGAAATTAAAAATGATAACAGACTTTGTAAGCATAAATATTCGTTAACAAATTGTCAAAACAAAAAATTTTAAAAATATTTTCAAAATTTTTTAAATTCCTAATACAGCTTAGTCTATGGCATTGTTCATAGTTTTGCTGTTTTGTAGTTTTGTTTATATTTTAGTTTATCCATCTCTATAATTACTTCAAAAGAGTCCTCTATATTCTTCTTAGACGGTAGCTCTTTTTAGTCTCATCACACAGCTAATTTTTCGTCCACTTCTGTAAAATAAGAAAAAAATAAAAAAAACACCTTGTTTTATAAAAACATGCAACACATACCGTTCTAGTAAAAACCACAAACAACAAAATCAACAGGATATTTGGTATTCCTTGCCACACGAGTGGACATGAATGTTCAGGCATTTGCAAACTTATACAATGCATTGGTATCCAACTGTAGTACATGTTTAACAAAAGTTTTAAATTCTTTTAGAAAGTTTGTTTTTCACATAAATAGAATAACATTCCAAACTTGTACTTAATATCATTAACAATAAAATGGACACAACATACTGATTTTTTTTTTTTCAATAAAATTTAAGCGAACTTTTCCCACAAATTTATTCTATGTTTAATTTTACAATTTTAAGTTGGGAGATTAGTTTTGGAAGAAAGAAAAAATTTACTGCTATATATATATATATATATATATATATATATATATATATTGTGAGGATCAAAATTCTTGGTATTTTGACCCACATAATCATTAAAGAATAACTTTTTGAAATGTAAACAAAAGAATAACATAAATGATACATTGGTGTTTTACTGGTCGGAAAATGGATTACATCCATCTAGATTTAGGGGCGAATTACATTCGATTATGCAACTCTTTTAATTTCAGGTGATCCGGAGGTCGATGAGGTAAATACTAGAACAAAGTGTTCCGGAGGTCGATGGGGCAAAGGATGGAACGAAAACATTCTGGTCAGGGGCAGGTGGAGGGTTTGACTTTAAATGGCCATGCTAGCTATTTAAGAGTTAATTATGAGAAAACGCAACAGGCAGAAGTAGCAGTAGAAAGCAGCAGGAGAAAAGCCGAGTGAAGACGTCAATGCTTACATCGTCACAGCTGAGCAGGCGAGTAGCAGAACTGACGAATCACGGAGGTAGAAGCGAGAACACAACAGTATAGGGGAAAAGCAGCATTGGGAAATACACAACAGTATAAGAAAGCAGCGAGCACAGAAGCAGAGGAAAGATTTAAATACAGCGAGCAAGAAGGAGACAAAATAAACAAACAACGAAACTGTTACAGCAGCGAACATAAAGGAGACAAAAGCAAAGAAGGTTCGATGCAACAGCCGCTATCGGTTCGAACAAAGTGCAGGAAAACTGCAATAATATTATTTTTAAGAAACGTATATAAACCAGCAGAAAGTTAAAGTGGCTCTCTTCTATTTTTGGTACTGGACAGTGAACAAGGCAGACGAGGTGTTAGGGAAAAAAATAAATAAAGTTGGTTGAATTGATTACATCAATTCAACGTAGGATATACTGATTTACAATAAGTAAGATTAAAAGCTTCAACAAGGTTTACAATCTGGTTGTAGTGGTAGGAGGTAAGCACTGCTCAGGGATAAGTGATAGAATATTTTCTTGGAAGTTTTTACTCGGAAAATATAGGGACTAAAGAAAATCTCGAATTACATCCAAGATTAAATATTCAATAGGAGGTGGTAAATAGGAGGTGTAGAACCGGCAAGGCAACACGGAGGCTTCACGAAACAGCACTGTCTCAACATAAAAGAAGTTTTTGGGATATATTTAGTGAAAGATAAGAAATAAAAAATCAAGGGTAAATAAATTAAAATTAAAGTGTTGTTATTTTATGTAAGAACCTTGGACATGACTGAGTTTACCCGGAGGTTCCTTATAATAATATATATATATATATTCATGCACTGAAAATTTTGAATTAATTCTTTTCACACAAAAAATTAATTGAATGAAATTTGAGTCAATTGAAATGAATTCGGTGAAAATGAATTGCAACTCATTTCCAATTCAAATGAATTTGTCAAATGAATTGCAATTCGTTTCTAATTCAAATGAATTTGTCAAAGTGAATTACACTTCATTTCCAATTCACTTGAATTGAATTGATTTTGAACTAATTCAAATGAATTAGAAGAAAGAATTTATTTTTTTGAAGTAAATATAACATAAACATTACAAAAAATTTGTCGTTGGGTGGTAGTGGGTGTTTTGTTGTTCAGCGTATTTCAAAACAAAAATCAGTTCTTCTTGAAGAAACAAACTCCAAACACCATGTTTTCTTTAATCAGGCATGGATTCAGGCTTTTCAATTTTTATACTGAATATTTTCATTTTTTTAGCAGAAATTTCCATTTTTCATTCCCCCTAGATCTGCCCTTGAATTTGATTGATTGTAACTCATTATATAAACTTAACATATTACACAATTTGTTTGTTGACAACTTGTGCTCATAATTCTACAACACTTTCTTCGTATTGATCAGAATTGCCAGTTTAGCCTTTTTATGGCTAAATATAGCTTTTTTATTTTGCTGCCTTAAAAAGACTAAAATGTTATTATTTCAACAAAGAGGAAAATAATTTCTTATTTTCTATTACCAATTTTATTTACAAGGATTCATCCACTTATGCATTTTTGTATATTCATTCGCACAGAAAATCGATATTATTTATATTTAGTAAAAAAAAAATCGCCTGCGGTGCTTCATTCTCCAAATTAAAAGTACTTTAACAAATTTTGTAGTTATTAAGTCTGTTAATATAATTATTTTTTAATATGCTTCATCAACAATAGAAACTATTTATGAAAATAATTAAAAAAAGATAATAATTAATGGGAAAAATCACCCAAAAATTTGGAAATGCGTTGTCAATGTAATAGTTCATTGACTCATTTTCCTGGGTGCTATTTATAACTTTATTACAATTTCTTTAGAAAAATTTCAAAAACTAATGAGAATGAACAAAAATAAGTTTCTAATTTCTCCTACAACAGTTCTTTAAATTAGCAAATAATGAATTTTTTACTCTAAAGAATAAAAAGAAATATAAATCGGGTTAAATTTTATTATGTATTTAAAAAAATGGTAATACCTTAATTCATGTAATTAAAAATTCGAATAATACCTGAATGCAACAAAATTTAAATGAAATGTAATTTATTATAAATTTTAATACGAAAGTATAGTATATGATATTAAAATTTTCCATTTAATGTTCGAACACTTTTGATGAAGCTACAGTGGCATTGCAAAAGTCTTACATTTATACAGGAAAAAAAATAAAAATGGTAAGTTTATGCATTTAATTTTTGACATTTTATAGAAAAAAATAAATAAATAAAAAATACGGCTGATAATATATAATCAAATTTGGTCTATTTTGAAAATTCAAAATACAAATATAAAATAATACAAACTGCGGAGAAAAAAATAAAAAGCGATTTAAATTACAAAATTGCCCATATCAATTAAAATTTTATTTGATTTTGCTCCAGTATTAATTAAGTGAAATTAGTCGATTTTCTATATAAATTTCAATTAATTTTCAATGAAATTAATAACAAAGGAATCTATAATTGCCATTTCTGGTTATTATATTTAAGATAAGTATTCCACATATATATATATTAATCAGAGAATATTGAAGTTCATTGAAATAGATTTGCAATTAAGTCTTAATTAAATTTGTTTTATTTATTGTTTTGAACAACAAAAATAATAAAATATATACCTTAAGACATATTTTTGCATGAATTTGTTTTTGTATGTTCATAGACATACATTTGGTATAGTTCTACTTGCCAAATAAAAGAACTGTCAGATAAAACATCTCCGTTTTATATTTTCCTTAATATAACCACTCCGTTTTCCATTATTAAGATCAATATTATAATTAGTTTCCTTGCTAATTATCTGCTGTGTTGCCATTCAATTACGTATTTCTGGTTTTAACCCTAGATAACATTTGTATTGGTGTGTGTCCTTAATAAAGTTTGAGATGCACTGTATGAGTAAAAACTGCAGTATTTCCGGAGAAGAACGTATGGTTTCCTGTTGGTTATGTTTGGGAAATTATCACTTAAAATATAGTGGCCTCAAAGCTCGTGATGCTGATGCATTATCCGACAATGCCAAAAACTTGCAGTGGACTTGTCCAAATTGCAGAGTAATTGGCATTGAATTTTACAATTTTTTCAAAAGCTATAAAGCTGAATTTGATGGAATTGAAAAAGACTTTTCTTCTCTACAAGGAAAATTAACTAAATATGTTGAACTTTTTTCTAAATTCACAAATTTAGATAGTTTTGCTGCTTCTCCGAGACCAAAGCATAAAAGAACTGCTAAGTCATCATCAACACCCCCATGTTTTCCTAAAAATACAGGGGTTATCACTACTTCAAATGCTTCCTATTTTAATATAATTTCGTCAGAGTTGACTTTAGTTACTCCAACGTTATCTATTTCGACGAACTTGTCCATGATTTCAAATCTTGCTAGCAGTAAGCCTCCAGAACTTATTTTATTAACTCCCTCATCGTCAAACATCCAAACTAATTTAGATGTCGTCAACAACCCTCTTGTAAATCCGTTTACAACAGTAACTACAAAGCCTTCAAAAATTATTACTCCAAGGAAAACCATATTTGCTAGCCGTTTTTCAATAGATACAACAATAAATAATGTTGAATTCTATGTTAAAACGAACCTTAACATCGAAGATTATAACGATGTCCAAATTTGCAAGATAAATGCGCGCAATTTTGAAATAAATCTAATAAAGAAATTCATAATTCTGAAATAATGTGTAGTAAATTTCAAATTTATAGACGTGATAGAGTGGTTAAAGGAATTTTGATTTCTGGCTCAACTCTTTTTCCTTCAGAAGAAATAATTCTTAACAATGATCAAAATATTGAATTTATCGCCGTAAGTGTTAAAGCCAAATTTAGAGCAATTTTTATAACTTGCTCTCATATTCCTCCTGAGTCAAACATCAAATTTATGAACAACATGCAAACGCGATAAAATTTGTAGCTAATCAATCCAAACCTGGAGACACCATAATTGTTCTTGGTCACTTTAATATTCCAAATATTAAATGGTGCGAAACTCCTGATTCATGATTTTTAAGACCATCAATTAGATCGGAAACATCTATTGAATTACTGGATGCTATTGCTGATTTAGGACTATTCCAAATAAACAACATAGTAAACAAGCTTGGCAAATTACTTGATCTTGTATTTGTTGCTCAACCTGAAGAATTTAATAGTCTTCGCATTAATCCATTATTAACACCTGAGAGTGCTTATTACCCCGCTCTTGAAATAAGCGTATATGTCGAAAGAAAGATATTATTGCAATCCAATGTAAATGATGAGATGATTTTTGATTTTAGCAAAGCTGATTATTCCAAATTGTTCTGAAAACTGGTTTGAATATATTCCTTACAATAAAGTATGCCCTCGTAGTATTGACATCATTTTGAATAAATTCTCTGATGGCTTATTTAACTGTTTTAAGAAATCAATACCAATGACGAGAAAAAAAAATTGGAATACAAAGCAGCTCAATGGCTTGAAATTTTTGAAAAACAAACATTATAAAAAATATAAAAAATCCGGTTTATCTATTGATTATATGAGGTACTCCATATCGAGATCATTTTACAATTCGGAAAATATCCAATGTTAAAATAATTATCTTTTTAGGGTGAAAATAAACTTTAAAAATAATCAAAAATATTTTTACCAGTTCGTAAATTCTAAGCGTCGAGTCTCTGGATATCCGTCCATGATGAAATTTGAAGAAAAGGAAT
The DNA here is from genome assembly GCA_932274085.1 of Protocalliphora azurea. NCBI lineage: Eukaryota > Metazoa > Arthropoda > Insecta > Diptera > Calliphoridae > Protocalliphora > Protocalliphora azurea. The sequence continues at coordinate 113,628,274 of OW026521.1, forward strand.
CCTCAAACGATGCAGATATTTGCGATATGTTTGCTGTTTGATAAAGATTTTCATCAACTTTCTAATTATCCATATCCAATTCCTACTGCAACCCTAATAAATTGTCCAACATTAGATAAATCGATGGTACTGAGATCTGTACAGAATCTAAAATATTCTGATAAATATGGACCTGACGGTGTCCCAAGCTGTGTTCTTATAAAATGTTTACATTTTCTTATATCTCCAATGACCTACTTATTCAACATATCAATATTTTTTTTTGGCTACTTTCCTGAAATTTGGAGGAAATCTTATTTGTTTAAACCCGGAAGCAGATCCAACATTTCCAATTATAGAGGTATTGCTAAATTAAGTGTTATTCCAAAACTTTTCAAAAATATAGTTACTGAAATCCTTTCGCATCAAGTTAATGTTATCTTTCGCCAATTCAGCATGGATTTAGAAAAGGATGTTCCACTACTACTAACTTTTTGGAGTTCACAACCTCAGTTATAATTGCATTTGATTCCGGTTTAAAGACCGACGCAATATACACAGATTTCAGTAAAGCTTTCGATAAAGTAAATCATGACCTCCTATTGCTCAAATTGGATAAACTGGGATTTTCTCCATATCTTAAAAATATCTTAAAAATAGATGCCAATGTGTATTATTTAGAGAATGTATATCAAAAACCATTCCTGTTTTATCTGTTGTTCTACAAGGTAGTCATCTCGGCCCCTTATTATTCCAAATATTTATAAATGATTTACCAGCTTGCATTAAGAATTCTAGAATATTAATGTATGCTGATGATGTAAAGCTGTTCCATAGCTTTAACTATTCCTATCAATGTTCCTTACTCCAATTAGATCTTGACAATCTTTATGATTGGTGTATGATAAATCTAATGGATCTGAATTTAAGAAAGTGTAAACACATAATGTTCTACAGAAGAAGTCCACTATTCTATAGATACACGATAAATAAATATCAACTTGATCTAGTCGAAGAATTTCTTGATCTGGGTGTGTTGCTGGATTTTAAACTATCCTTTAATTCCCACGTTTCGCTAATCGTTAATAAAGCAAAAGGAGTTCTAGGTTTCCTCAAGCGCTGGGGAAGAGAGTTTAATGATCATTACGTTTCCAAGTAATTATTCATATCTCTTGTAAGACCAATCCTGGAATATGCTTCCGTGATCTGGGATCCTCAATACGAAGTTCATATAAAGAAAATTGAATCGGTTCAGAAACAATTTCTCTTATTTTGTCTTCGTAGTGTTCCATGGAATCCTAATATTAATTTACCATTATATGAAAGTCGATTGCAGCTTATTGATCTCCCTACTCTTGAAAGTAGGAGAAAATATATGAATATTTCAGTTGTAATTAATTTAGTAAATGGTTCAATTAATTCTGAGTTCCTTGTTCGTAAGATCGAATTCGTAATTCGAAATCGTACAACTAGAAATTATACTCCTTTAAAAATAAAATATTTTCGAACCAATTATGCCAACTTTGATCCCATGAGACGTATATGCAATCAATGCAACAGCTTTTATCCATATATTGATTTCTCATTTAATCCAATCCGAATTAAGAGGAGTATTGTTAACTTAGTTAAATAATAAGTTTTTGTTACTGAATGATTATGAAAAATATTTTATTGTAAATAGCTTTAAGAATAATTTATATGCTAGCCTGTAAGAAATTGTAATTTGATTGGCTATTAAATAAATAAATATTAGTTAAATCGCTTGAACTGTTAATTGAAACTCTATATTGAAAAAAATAAAATAAAATACAATAAAATTTTAGCACTTTCAAATGAAATATTAATTCAAAAAATATGTATTTAAAATAATGTAATATATTATGTATACAATATTTATACTTAGGTTTGGGCAATGCCCTTTATAAGGGAGAAGTTGTTTTCCCTTAGGAATATTGCAAAAAGTGGAAGGTGGATAAGTTTCAGTTTTTTTGGTGCAGTCTTCAATATCTCCACAATAAAAAGAACAGTAATTGTCATCTAAGATTTTGATTTCACAAAAAGGCTAAAATAATTAAAGAATATTTACCTTTTTTCTTCATTATTTTTATCTTATATTTAAAAAAAATTCTTCTTGTTTCGATTTTTTTAAACCGTCCTTTTTTTTAAAACAAAAAATAGCGAATTAATTTCAATTTAATACAAAATCAAAAAACCTGTGCACCTATAGCTATTTAAATACTAGTAAATGGGTGTTTAAATCACGGTATAAATTAATACTTCCAAACGTTTTGCGTATATTTTCTCCTAAAATTTGCCTATAAGTGAATATTTCTTTTCATTAATGACTAATTGAAAATTAATAACTAATATTTACATTATATAGGGCTACTAGTCCTACGCTCTATTCAAAATTTGAAATGAAAATTAATCCTACAACTTTTTAAGGCTTTTACTGTATGCGAAAATGATTATCTTCTTTGTATGGGAGCTACTTCTACCCCAAGATCTATAAGTTCTATTTTCATTTTAACAATGCGATATGATAAGCTAGATGATCACACGAAGTTTGAGGATTCTCACCGTAATAGTTCCTTAAGTAAAGCGTAATGAATGAAGTGTAATGAATGGACTGCATGGTAGGACGCTGAAGAGTGCTGATGACGGTCGTGGCGGACCAGAAAATGCATTCCATTCTGCCGAGTGTCCAGTAAAACTATTACATTGTATTCTTCTAAAATTATTCAATGCACTGAAGCCGAACATTCAAAAATTTTAAAAAACCAAATGAAAAGTTTCAACAAAAAACTATAAACTAATTAAAATAAAAATTCTCATAAAAGTTAAAAATCACCTAAAAATTTAAAAATGTTTAATTAGAAAGGAATTAAGTTCTAAAATAACGACAAATCACTTAAAAAAATGAGAATTTTTTCGAATGAAACACAAATAAGTTTTATGTAAGTAGAAACAACATTGCCATTGGACTGAGAATCAGTCCATAATTTACCATAGCTCTCAAATAAAACCCACTTTCAGGAATCGCCCTAAAGTCCATAAAATCATCTAGATGTTAGTATCAATGCATTATCCTGTATTTGTATATTTTATTTTACATTTAGTAAAATTTGCCACAGGTGTAATAGAATTCCCCTTCCCGAATTTTTATGCTCGTACACAATGGTGTAGGGTATCATATGGTCGGCTCTGACCGACGATGTCCTTCTTTCTCGTTGTATATATATTTTTCTTTCCTGTTGCACACAATAATTTTTTTTATATTTACTTTATTAACTTTCAAAACTGACCTTTAAAAAAATTCTGTTAAGAAATAAAATTTTCAAAAATAAAATTTATTTTTCAATTAATATTTTAAGAACGGTAGTGGTTCGGAATCAACTAGTAAAATTGTACAATCATGTTAATAAAAAATAGTAAAATTTTTTTGTTATGATTTAACAAAAATATTTTAATTAATTAATAACTTTAGTAATTTTTTTCTGTGTGGAATTCAATTACTCAAAGATAATGAATTCAATTAAATTTCAAGCTTTATGCTGTATTCTAAAATATACTTAAACTGAGATTTGAGAAAAATATATGCATGCTACGAATTGCAATGTAATGACTACATTGCAATGTTAAAATAATTTAACATTTCTTAAAGTAATTCTAATTTAACTTGTATTCTATTTTTGGCTAGTTTTATAACATAATCAGACATCTTTTAATAAATCATTTTAAGTTCTGCTTTTGTTAAATTCGTACATGTGTGCGTTTTTAATACAGCAATCCCACAATGCAACCATCAGCTCTTTTGAAAGCGGTCAGCCAAAATTTCATGATAAATTTATAGCTCATAAGCTGAGTTCCATCTAACCAAACTGACTGCGGTGTTATTCCATAACCACAATAGTATACTGCACACAATACATGACTACTACACGACACTATAAAACTGAATACATTGAATGCATATAAACAAATAGACAGACAGACGGACAGACAGACTGCCAAACTATCTTTCACGTACACAGAGAAAAATATAAATGTTATTAAATAATACAAAAGTTATTGTTGGAACACTACTCGAAGTATTTACAATTTTTGTCATTAACTTGGTTATAAATTATCATATATACAATTTGTCATAGTTGATTTTTATATTGAAAAGATGTGTCAAAATTATAAAGTTTTTACACATTACGAGTATTTTGAAATTTATGAATAAAACTAACTATTTCTAACCGGCGTTTCCTGGGTTGTCCGATATGTATTAAAAAACATGAAAATAAAACTTACGACTTTTATCTTTCATAGCTATATTTCCGATTAGAAGTTATATCTTAGAATCAAAGCCTGATAACAAATTACTGAGCCATTTTTATATTATTTCACGATTAAATAAAAAATGTACTTCTTTACGACCCTAGCAAAACACATATTCCAAAGGAATAAAATTTTCGTATTTCGATTTTAAGGTACTCAATGGATCATCATAAATATTAAAAATAATAATTTGTCCCGCATATCCTATGATCCTGAAAAAGTTAAACTTTGTGAGACCTATTTTCCTATCATATTTCGCAGTATCTACAGAGCTATTACAGTGAATGTCTTAAAACTTCGTGGAAATATATATATTTTTTTTTTTTTTCATCAGACTACTGAGCTTAGATTATTGCATATCAAGAGAATTATTTTAGTGATAGTCTTCTTTTTCTATAGGAATTACATTAAGTGGCTTAGTTAAATTAAAAATTAGGCGAATATAATCTGATTTAAGAATTTACCACAACAGAGATTTTCCTTTTGATCAACCTACAGTAAACATGGATAAGCTGTCTGAAAAATATTTCAAATGTTGTGTTTCATTATAAATCTTAAGCCAAGTACATCAAGTAGGAAACTTCAAGTATGTGAAATAAACTATATCGCTAAAGATATTAACAATTTGATTAAGCTTTTTAAGCTAATTTCTTCAGTGCAAATGAAAAATTTTTTAATTGATATTTTGCGAATGGATGAAATTGACAGTATTTTGTAAAAAGATAAATTCAATAATCTAAAAAGAATAATAACAAGGTGTGAAGCAAAAATACCCTTTTTTTGGTTTATTTTGTAAGTTTTCGAATTTTCAGTACACCCTGAACATCTGGTTATCCACAAAAAGAGAAAAAAAAAGGAATATATATATATATATATATATATATATATATATATATAGATGAGCCAAAAGCTATGTGAATTTAAAGATGCGTGCAAAATTAGGTAAAATTTTTCTTTACAAAAAGCAGACTTAATCAAAGAAAATTTGATAAAACTTTAAAGTTGCTTTCGTAAAACTTACCACCTTTCTGCCAAATATGTGCATCGGTTCAGTAGTTTTGACATAATGTCATAGCAAATATACGTTATGGCAAAGAAGCGTGATATTTTAATGAATATGCTTTATCAACATTACTTACCTACAATAAAGTGCATTTTACAAATGTATTTTACTGTACTATTTTGTTCACATGAGCTGAATCGTTTTTAAAATAGCTCCAAAAATATGGTCTTCGATCAACAGTATCCATAATTTTTAACTTTTTTCCAAAAAAAAAAATACAATACATGATAGAAAAATGACATTTTATACATAATGATTAAAAAAGATGTTTAAATTAGTTTTCATTCCTGCAAAATTAAAATTTTGCTAAATTTTCTATGATTTCTGTGGATGAAAGGAAAAACTACATAAGTTATGTTATATCGTTTTCCATTTTCTTAATTTTTAGAATTGTTGTATTTCATTACATACAGTGTAAATTTTTTACAAAAATCTGCCTATTATTTTAGGAGATAGTGATTTGATAATTATTTTAATTTTTTTCGAAATGTAAAAATTTTATAAATTAACATATGCTTTTCTTCTACATTTCTTATATAAAAATTCATGATTGAAATTTAATATACATATTTGAAATACATGGTTTCTTAAGACATACATTTTATTTTCATAGTTTTTTGGAAATGGAATAAATACATAATACAACATATTCAAGAAGTATTTAAAAATTCCATTTTGGAAAAAGTGTATAACTTGAAATATTATCTAAATAAAATATTATTTTTTTAAAGGGAAAAATGAAACCATTACATTTTGCTGTATTTTTCGATAGTCAATATACATATCGGATTGAAAGATATATCAAATAATTTTCATATGAATTGCGGATATATTTACATTGGTAGATAATTCAAAATTATATACCTACAACCTTCAATTTCAATTTAAAACATAAAAACCGGCCTCCTAAAAAGTAATAAAAATAAATTATGTAGTTTTTCCTTTTTGCCGCAGATTTTTATTTAAATACTTTTTTTATTAAAGTTTGAATATTGTGGACATTTTCCATCGTAATTCATTGATATATGTATTTATTTAATCCTTTAATTGCGAAAGTAATATTTTGGTATTTCCGGTCCATAATTGGTTAAGATAATTGTTGTGTCATATAAATGGTTAGTTAAGAGAATAAATGTCACGAAAAGCATACATTTATCATAAAAATTTTAAATTCGTGTAAAATAGTGACTTAATTTCAAAAATCTCTTTAATTCAATTATTATAGTGGTTTTAAAAGAACTTATTATATTTTTCATAAATTGATCTATATTTAAGTATAATAAATACTTCCATCTGATTTATTTGCAAAAATTGCTTATTTAACCTTTTGGAAAATAAATGCTCATGTATTCCAATATTCCAAGCATTTGTATGCCTCTATTGCAATTTGAAGTCAATTTTCTTTTAACGAAAATTTTGATAATGTAATTGAGAGAAATACGTATTTTTTAGAGGTGTTTTGAAAATGGTCCACTTCACGTAAATTTGAACATTCAGATGTAATATTTTGGAAATCATATAAAAACAGACCAATCTCCATTTTTAAAGGGGTATAATTGCAATTTTTTTTCGTGAGGTTCTTTAACCTACATACTCTATGTGAAAGGATTCAGTGGTTGAGTCAAAAAATTAGAAAAGTTAAATAAAAAATAAATTAAAAAGTGGACATAAAAAGGGGTCATATAAGAGATTGTTTCTTCCGAACTGTATTTATTCCAAATCTTATGTACACGATTTCATTGGTGATTTAGAAAAAGTTTGAAAAATTAAATGAAAAAGTGGGCGTAAAAAGGGGCATGGCATCCAATAAATTAGTCTTATAAGCCGAGCTTAGTGTGAATCGTTTTTGGGGATTGGTCGAAAAAGAAATAAAATTAAGTAGAATATTATTTTCGCAAAAAGTGGGCACAACAAGTGGAGTAGCATCCAATCAGGATCTATAAGTGCATAAAATTCCTTTCAAGGAGCGAGCTATATATGAACTAAATTTGATGTCAATTGGTATGTTACTTTTGCCGTGAAAGTATAACAAACAGTCTCTTTTTCCATAAAGGATAGGATATATCTATGAAAATTTTTGTTACAAAACACACTTATTTATGAAACAAATAGGTTGCATAAATAAGTGTGTTAAACTTTATGTAAATTAATTTAACGAAAGTGTCGAAAATTAAATAAAATATCATTTTTAGTAGAAGTAGGCGTAAAAGGGGAGTTTCTTCCGGAGGAAGGCAAATTTCATGAAAACCGTTGCCGTAGTTTTGACGCAAGAGAATAACAAACAGACACCACCCTTTTATATATACAGTATCGGCTAAAACCAACTAAACAAAAGTTACTTTTTGATTAATTTGGGCACAATGCAACTTTATCTTGGTTTTGAAGAATTAATTAATATAATAACATAAATATATTTTTTTATATTCATGACATAAAATTAATAAGAATATTAAATAAACTGAAAAGTAAAAAAATTGCGCGACAAAACTAATTGACCAAACTTTTGCGCTTAATATTCTGTGACAACCATTTAGCTTTTATCCATTTCATAGAACATTTTTGGCATATACTTGGAATTAAACATATAGGCTTGTATATTATTAGCACTATCATTGCTGTCCAGGCTTTCAGGATTGCATAGAAAAGTCTCTCTAGGCCTCAACCGACTTCTTCCCCATTGCTCTTCTGATTTACTACTTTCCATAAATTTTAAATAGTCTTAATATCATGTGACTGTGTAGATTATCACTTGCTGATGTAACCAAATTTTTCACTAACTTTTAGTTTTATTTTGGGTCTTTGTCATGTTTGAATAACCAATGGGTCAGTATTTTATCTCAGGTATGTAAAAACATTTCTCTCTGCGGTATTTTTCGATATATATTCTTAATCATTACACCATTAATTTTACATACCGGACCTATCCATTATACTAGTACGTCGCCTTCATTCTTTATAATACCCTAACAGTATAGATAATTCAAACGTTGATAAAGGAGCTGACTAACATTTATCATTTCATCCGAATTGTTCATATTTGTCTGAGAAAAAACTCTGTTCCATTAATTTCGAATACCTTGAAGGTGCTCTCATACAAATTCTGTCATGTTTTTTATTTTTCTTGTAAAAAAAAATGGCTTTTTGCATACCTGTAAAATTCAACTTCGATCTTAACTGCTCTCTTTGGATCGTACGTATAGTTATTTTAATGCTCAATGATTTAAGACAACTTGGAGTAGACTTATTATGACCGCTTTAACTTTCTCTAACAATTTTCCGTTGTCATATTAATATTTTTTTTTTCAAAGATCTTAATGGATCATATTACTTAGGAAAACCCTAATATAATGATTTTTAACTTATTTGCAGTGTTTTGATTTAACTATTTTAATTTTCATCACTAAAATTTTTCGAAATTAACAAATTCAGTTTATTTTGTCGCGCTTTATTAGGAGTTACTAGTAGTTCAATATTTAATTAAATTTTATATTATATAGACAGGAAATATGTAATAATTTATATGTTTTCATATGGAAAACAACCTTTATATAGAAGTAAATATTTTTGTAAAAAATAGTATTATTCTGCTAGAAGACAGTCTATTAAATATATAATTTGTTTAGTTTTGGCCGACACTGTATATGTATCCTACATAGAATAAAAAAACTAAGTCATTATAAGATATGAACTATATATAGCCATAGGATTGAATCTATCTTTCAGAAATAGTAAGTAGTTAATATATTCTGTTTATCGCAATAATTTGATCACCAAATTTATTATTATATCCTTTCTTCAATAGTTCGTTTATTAAGCGTAGAAATAAGAAACAGCTTTGTGCACAGCTTCAATTTTAATTAAAAACACTAATATGTAACGTACTATAGAACCGTTCATAGAAGAAGTGCTTGCTCATCAAACGTGAATCACTATTGTAGGAGAACATATAAAATAAAAATCATAGGTCGCAATATCATTACCAGAAGTTCTCTATACAATGTTTAATGAAAGTCTTTCTTGTCAATCTTATACTTAACTTAATTTTTATAATGGTCCAATTTTTTTTATTTTTTTCATAATTATATTTTTGTATATATTAAAAATATAAATAAATAATAACAATGTAAATATTTAATAGGACAGATCCATTGTTAAACTATGATTGGCTGACATATAAAAACATATTTATTTAATGTTACAAATTCCTTGCTGAATAAAATTCTTGAGTATTTGCAATTTTAGGCAATAAAAATTGTTTTTAAATTTATAAAAAAGGTATTTGGTGCCTTTTTTATATAACATAATTGACTTGTCGTAATTTTTTTATGTGTACGTTTATCCATTCGACTGACATACATATCTGTGGAAAAAGTACGTTGTATTTGTTATTGTGTTTTATCAGTTGGTTCTATTGTTGTTCTATTTACGTAACATTGTATACATTAATATAAACCAAAATATATGTGTTTCCGTATGTACATATATATATATACATACATGCATACATACACACATATAAATGAATGTGTATTCAACTTACTGAATGTATGTTCTTGTTCTAAGTTCTGTACGTGTTAGTATAAAAATTGCACATTTGCTCGTAAGTCAATGTATGTTGCAGTGGCTTTACAAGGCTTTCAGTCATTCTTGTGTAACTCCTTAAAGATTAATGTCTGCCAATTCACAGTGGTTCCAAAAGACTTTTTTGGGAAATAATTGTACAACTTATGATCCGTTGGAAATATCTCAATAAAATTTCACCTGGCCAGAGACGAGTTGATTTGATAGAGCACAAATTTCTAGTGGGTCAGGCTGAAGTGCGTATGCCTCCAAAGTTGCTAGGCAACTTTTTTTTAGATAATCGTCAAAAATTAATTTATGATTTCACCGAAAAAAAGTTACATATAGATAGTCTTTATAAATTTCTTCAAAGAATACGCTTACGGGTATAGGTTATCTCTTTTAGTTCAAGGGATATTTTAATTTTTAGCTTCGTTCTTTTTTAAGTTTGTTTTTAACTTGACGGGTTCAATATTGAACCTAATTTTTTTTAGGTTCAAAATTCTAAATAATATCGCTGCACATATCGTGTACATCTGAAGTTAGAACTTTAAAAAAATCCATATTTTTGGGTTTTTTCAAAAAAGGTGGCAATATTTTTTGCTTATAAAATTTGTTTTTTAATCTGGCCCATATAATTTTTTATGTTTTCAAAAGGCAGGCGTGTAAAGAAAACCCCCACAAGCCCTTTCCAAACTTTATCAATTATCAAATTTTTTTTTAAATTTGTTTGTAAAATTCTCAAATCGCAAAACTGGGATCAAACAAAAATTATATATATTTTATATATTTTATGACGAACAGCTCTTACAACGACAGTGTGACCATTTGAATGGAAAAAGTAAATTTTTAAAAAAAATTTTTCAGGTTAAGATTTTGGGTATTTTGGTACAAAACAGTGGGTAGGTTTTGATTTATTTCCTTGATTTTAGAGCAAGTCTACCTATATTACATCAATATTTTATTTGAGTATCTCTACTCTACTTTCTTTAAGTCCAAATATTAATCTTATTAAAATTTAAATTTTAAGTTTTTCAGGTCATAGTGTGAAGAAATTTTACCATATTTAATATATTTCTGTTACTCACCATGATCTTGGGAGTTCAGGGATGCCAAATACTTATATATGCAGCTTACATCTAAACAAAAAATTAACAATAAACCCTGCAAGTTTTGGCAACCCGCTAGGAATTTGTGCTCATTAAAACCAACTCAAAAATACCTTATCTTTGTACAGACTCATCTATTGTCTCTTCTATAGATTCATCTATTGTCTCACTTGTAGTATATTATAAAAACTCGAAACTCGTATCGTCCGGTATTGTCCGCAGTCTCCACAATTAAATAAACTAGAGCTAGAACTGAACTAGAACTGAACTAAAACTGAGCTATAACTGTACTAGAATTATTTCTATTCTATTCTATTCTATTCTATTCTATTCTATTCTATGGTTTACAAGCTACAGAATTATTTAAAAAAAAAAAAACATTTTGTAACCTCTGTGCGATTGTTGCATGCATGTGTTGCTGCCACATAAACGACATAAGTGGAACACAAGTGTAAGATTTGCCTTATATTGTACAAAACCAACACGAAAGAATTTAATTCATGTCCAACAATACATTTTAGCTTTAAAGTTTTTTTTCCTTTTTTAAACAATTGGAATTTTTATTTTGTATTTTTGGTTAGAAAATTTTTATCAATGTAACAGCTTGAAATTTTAATATCCGTGACATTTACGATATGTTGGTAAAAAAATTTAAAGCGATAAAGAAAATATAAAAAAAATTTAAAAATAAAATTAAATTTATATATTCATTGAAATTAGAACGGAAATCCAGTATAGGCCACGGTTTTTGTTCCAAAAAACCATTCAGTAAACTCGGTAAGCAATTTAAGTGGGTGACATTTTCAAGATTTTCCCTTTTGCAAACAGCTACGTCGTTGAATGTTCTGCATGATGATTTCAACTCGAGGACAGAGTTTTTACACAATATAAAATTTTCATTATCGATTCTAATTGATACGTTCTCCTGTTTTACAGGTTTAACAAAAATACTTTTACAAGCTTCCTTTTCGGTTTGTGGCAAGTTGATAATATAAAGGATTGTTGATCGCTTCACGCCTATTTTCACCTCACCGAACTCTAAATCTTCTATTAAATTTACGTAAGGCATATTCAGTCCGTTGAGATATTCTCTAGTAATGTTCAATTCGTATGTCGAAAGTATAAAAGAGTTTATGACCCCCGATTTTGCCCACTGCACTGAGTAACCTGTATTTGTCAATTCTTCCCTTACTTTTGATAACTTTCTCTCGACACCCTTGATAATCTCTTACTTAAAAGTATCGTTCGAACCTATATTGATCAGTATAATATTCGTCATGTTCGTTATCTCTTGTATCCTCAGTTCCACTGCTGTATTAATGACGATCTGTTTTTCGTTGTTTCCCAAAAGCCTATTAATCCTGTCCGTGATAACCTGTAAATCTTCATGATCGGGCGAGCCTGCCACCCATTTCCACATAGTTCCTAGAGCGTCTATAGCCATAGTCTCGCGTCTGGGTCTCAATTCGCCAAGCATTTCATAAAGTGCCTGTACCTGATGTATTAGGTAAGGGTAATTGTTGTTCGTGGATTTTTGAAATTACCGGTCACCAGTTTCGCCATTCCTGTCTCGATTGTCACGATCTGGGCGTTCGAGTAGTCAAGAACCTGTACTTCAGCTCTAGTCAGTACAAAAAATATGCTACAACCAAAAAGCAAAAAAAAAATATTCTCCATTGGTTTTTGTGGTCTATGTTATTAAAGCAGTTCCTGTCGACGACAGATCGCACGAATGAAAAAAATTTAAATAAATAAATAAAAGGTGGGTAGAAGTAGAGTTTTCTCTTATTTTCTAATGTTGTTTTTATGGACTACCCTTCCTCCCTCTGTTAGCACTGTAGTCTATTTTACTTTACGATCTCTTGTTTATAATTCTTCGACAATTTCGTCCCTAATCTTTTATTCTGCTTTACGAAAATCTTATCTCTTACATTGTAATCCTTAGGTTCTTTCCTACCCCTGTTATGAAAGTCGAGATCAGATAACTGTTTCTTTCTAAGGTCGTCAATCATCTGTGCCCTGTCCTTTGCCAATTCTGTAGCGTTACCACAGAATTTTTTCCCAAAAAACGCTTCGAATGGTTTCCGTCCCAATGTTGAGTGGATGGCGTTGTTATACTCATAAATGGATTTATCCAGAATTTCGGCGAGATCATTTTGAGCCCCTTCTGATTTCAAACATCTCATAATTTCCGATAGGGTTGAGTGGAACCTTTCAATTTGGCCGTTGACTGTACTAGCGTATGGTGGTACGCGGAAAATTTTTACATTAAATTGGTTTTCCATCATAAACGTAATGGCTTTGGAGTTAAAAGACTTCTCGTTGTCCATTACAACTATCTCAGGCATACCAAAGTTCAGGAGTATTTCTCGTAAAGGTTTCTTTATGTCCTCTGTAGCTCGTGATTTAAGTATCCTTGCTTGAGCATATTTGGTCAGTTTGTCGATTGCCGTTAGGATAGATGTTACCGATGTAATGTAAATGTCGATATGAACTATTTGTCCAGGGAACTGTGGTATTGGGGTTTCCTGTATGGATATATTGTTGGGATGTCGGTCGTACTTATTCTCTTTACATATTCTGCACGATTTAGTTATTTTCTTAATCTTTGCCATCATTTGTGGAAAATAGTATTTTTCTAAGAGTTGTGCTTTGTTCTCCTCGGTGCTCCTATGAGCCCGTTTATTATCTCCACTTCTTGTTCAGATTCGTTAAAAACATCGAAGACTCTTTTCTTCGTATAGAACACTTTGTATTTATGAAACCAATTAGAGGATATTTCCTGTGCCTTTCCTAAGAACGCGTTTGTAGTTTTCACGCAATTTGTTACTGATGGGTTGAGGTATCTTTCAAAAATCTTCACCAATTTCTCTTCAGAAAAATCCGGTTCTAACTCTATATGTCTGTGATAGGTTAGAAAAACTATTTGGAACTCATATGATGATGTGTTATGGGTTTCTATAATAATCTGGTTCTTAAACGTATTTATTGGTGTTTCTGTATACTGGATTGAATTTCCGGGAGAGCTTTGGTTACTATGTTGAGTAGCGACTGTTGAGTCCATCGCACATATTTTTTGTGGGAGTATGGATAGTGCATCCGCTACTGCGTTCGTACTTCCAGGTTTATATTGTAGCTCGTAATTATATCCTTCCAATGTGGCTTTCCATCGCCTGAGCTTGCTGTTAGTGTTGCTACTTGTCAAGGCGTGCATCCGTGGTTGATGGTGCGTGAGTATTTTTATTCTTGCCGCTCCATAGAGGTAGTTCCTCAAGCTCTTGAGGGCTACACGATTGCCAACATTTCCTTCTCATTCGTGGCATAGTGTTCCTCGGCTTTGTTCAGCGTTCTCGAGATGAATGTAATTGGTCTACCTTCCTGTTCGAGCACGGCGCCAATTGCGTAATTTGAAGCATCCGTAGTTAGTTGAAATTCTTTGCGAAAGTCGGGATATGCCAGCATGACATCTTCCGATATTAATGTCCTTTTGATTTTATTAAATGCTTCCACTGCGCTGTCGTCCAAGTCGATTGTTATCTTATTAGACCTAAATTTGGACATTTGTCCCTCCTCCCCTCTCAAAAGAGCCGTTAAGGGCTTTGCCAATTTGGCATAGTCTTTAACGAACCGGCGATAAAATCCTGACATGCCTAAGAAGGATCTTAAGTCTTTTAAGGTTCTTGGTATCGGGAGATTATTTATTGCCTCTACCTTCTTTGGATTAGCTCGTATTTTTCTACTTCTGGTTTTAGGAAATGGCATTTGTCAACTTGCACTTTCATATTGGCCGATTCTGGGGTATCAAATATTTTCCTAATATTCTTGCAATGTGCTTTTTCGTCTTTTCCGAATATGATGATATCATCGATATAGACGTAACATATTTTACCAATATGTTCTCTCAAGATGTCGTCCAGGGTTCTTTGAAAAATTGAGGGCGCATTCCTTAATCCGAATGGTAGCCTAGTAAACTCGTACTTTCCATTGTTGATGGAAAATGCTGTTTTCTCAATGTCCCTTTCTCTTAAAGGTATTTGGTGAAATCCGCTCTTCAAATCCAACACAGAGAAAAAGTTATTTTCCCCTAATTGGGAAAGAACTTCATTAATTTTCGGTATTGGATACCGATCCGGGATTGTTATCGTGTTAAGTTTCCTGTAATCGATAACTTCTCGATATTTCTTTATACCTGAGGCATCCATTTTCTTGGGTACAACTCAAACTGGTGAGTTGCATGGGGATTTCGAAGGTCGTATGATACCTTGGTCTAGCAATTCTTTGATTTGTTGTTCTACTATCTCTTTCAAATGTGTTGGATAGGGGTAGCATCTAGAGTAGACAGGGTTATCGGTCGTTGTTCTTATTTCTCCTTCTACTGTAGTTGTGTAGGTTAATCGTTCGTTTGGTTCGGCAAAAAGGTTTGGAAATTCTGTTACCAATTCTTCTATCCTACGTTTTTGGTCTTTTTTCATATGGTCTGTCCTTATTGGGATATTATTATGTAGAATATTATTCACGTTCGCGGAAATTTGCTGTTTTAGTTTTATTGTAATACTGTCCTTAATAGTCATTAAACTTTGCGCTGTGTAAATAACGGCTGAAAGTTCTTTCAGGCTATCGTTTCCTAGTATAGCGTGGAAAGACTTAAGAGATGGTAAAACGAAAAATTTCAAGTTTGTAGACTTTAGTCCAAAGAGGTTAATGAAGGTATGTTGTGATATTAAGACTTATCCTCGAGCGGAATTTGCGTAAAAGTTTTTTCTATTGGGTTTAGTTGATTTTACTAGTTGGGTTTGAATATAATTTTTTTTCGATCCGGTGTCTACCAAAATTTTTAGGATCCTACCGTCTGACGTCTTTGCTTCAAAATATGGCAAAAACGAGTCGTTTATTCTAAAAAATGTATGTTCAGCGGCTGGCAACTATTCGGCGATGTATTCGCTGAGTGGTTCTAACAGTTCCGTTTCCTCATATGATATCAATTGCGTGTCATAGTCGGCCTCTTTTTTTTATTTCGTTACCAACAGCCTCGATATTGAAGGTCCTTTGGAATTTTTGTGCGTTATTTGTTGGTTGCTCCAATGGTCTTTTTCCCGAAAATTAATCATTTGGCTTTGGTCGATTCATGTAGTTGACGTTTTTCGTGTGGATGGTCTCGGTTTCCATAGGCACCGGTCTTGGTTGTGGTTTTGGTGCATTTGGTCTTGGTGGAGGATTATTGTATTGATATAGGATTGGGTATTGGTTCGGGTAGTGATTTGTGTTTTGGTTTTGATACTGGATTGGATACTGCTTTGGGTATTGATTTGTGTTTTGGGTTTGATATTGGATTGGATACTGTACTGGGTTCTGATTTGGGTATTGGATTCTATTTTGGGATGGGTATTGGATCGGTTTCTGCTTTGTGTACTGTGTTCTGGTTTCTGGAAACTGTTTGTGGATTTCGAGGGCTTTTGTTTAAATCGTGGTCTGTTCTAAAATTCTGATTCTAAAGCTCAAGACATAATTGGAGTGCATGGGGTAAGCTTGTTGGTTCCCGGATACATAATAGTTTAGAAAGGTCGCCCCTAAGTTCTCTTATGAATGTATCCAGTGCTTTATTCCTGTATGTCTGGATAAGTGTGTCCATAGCTTCCCTACCGATAGTCATACAAGTGATATTATTTATGATCAGAGATAAATGTGTATATACCTCCTGATAGAAATCTTGCACCGTAGAATTACCTTGGATGAGAGTAGTCATTTGGTACTCCAGAGTGCTCACCTCCCTCTTGTCAGCGTAGTGTAGCGTTAAACAACGTGAAATTGCCTCCCAGCTAAGAGATGTATTATAAGATTCGAGCACCGAATCAGAGGTTCCTAAAATTTTGTTCCTGAATACGTTCAGGATCCCAAAATACCTCGTGGTTCCCTTCTGGGTTTCTTAAAGGTTTAATACTCTTTCGACGCTCTTCTTCCATGAGCTAAATTCCGACCCATTACCAGAAAATTCCCTCAGGCAACGTACGACATCTGGCACTTTGTCAAGGTCGCTAAGATTTGCCCTATATTGTTCTTCTATTTCTTGGTCCCTAACTACGAAATCTGAATCGGGGTTCAATATATTTCCTACTAAAGTTCTACACTGCTCTCTGCATAATCGGGTAACTAAACCCGTTATTGCTGCTTCCATCTGAGCAATATTCATATTCTTTGGTTCTGGGGGATTGGGGGGATTGATTTGCCGTGACCGAAAAAAAACTGTAAATTAACAATTCTCTCTTTTTTTAATTATGATTTTCCTTTCTTAAACAATAATTTTTCTTTCTTTTTTTTTAATTTGCAATTTTTAATTTTTTTATTTTTCCCTTTTTTAAGGTAATAGATAAATTTAAAATAGTTAAAAATACATATAACTTATTCTATTCTTACGTAATAATAATTAGTTGTTTTATCATGTTGTTTCTTGTGTTGATTGTTTCTTCTGTTGTTAAAGGTGTTGCTACTGCTATTGTTGTTGTGATTGTTGAAATTTGTTGATGTAATACTTAGAATATTTTTGAGAAGTTTTTAAATGTTTTTATCGGTTGTTGAAATTTGTTGATGTAACGATTTTTGTTGTTGTTGTTAATGCTGTATGGTTTAGATATCAATTTATAATTTTAGTTCAAAAATTTTAAGTTGTAAAATATTTTGTTTTTGTATTCTCTCAGTTATTTTGTTTTTCTATTTAAAATTTCTTTTCAAAAGATCTCAGTTTTTAAATTAGTTGATTATTGTTTTCTCACTATGTTTTTATGTTTTTCTGAAAATTTTGTTTAGCAGTATTGTTTTTTAATAATAATTGTTTTTTGTTTTTTTTTTTTAATAATAATATGAGTTTTTTCAATATTTTAAAGTTTCTTTAAATTTTAATTTATTTTCTTTATCTAGTTTATTTTCAAATTAATAGACATTTTTTTTCGATTTATGAATTTTTGTAGCAAAATTTTTTAGAATTTAGTTTTTATTTTTTAAAAGGGTTCCGTAGGAATCGCAACGATTACGAATTTTAATGTTGGGCGCCAGTTAGTAAATAAAATGTTACTACACGGTTTGAGTACTTGACTGCAACTAACAAGTTGTCAGTCATAATTCTTTATTGACACTTTCGATTAACTTAATTTTACTTAGCTAAGTACTGCAGACATAGCATCAGCAGTTTATTACAAAAATATAGATTTCCAACGAAAACGAGTCGCAACCAGGTTGCAGTATTTTAGGGAACTACAACATGAAAGCGACGCGTGGTTAAAAAAACTTACGTAGAAAAAAAATACGAATAAAGTAAAAATAAGAATAATAATAATAATAATAATAATAATATATATATATGTATGTATGTATGTATATATATATATAGTTGCATAAACGAGGAAATTTTGATTTTAATTAAAGGATAACAAACGAAGAATTTTTATGAAAAAGTCGAGTAAATAAATAGCATACATTTTTCAAATAAAAAAAATTTTACGATTTCTTTAATTACGATAATTGTCTCAAGTCTCATTTATAACCTTGTCTAAAGCCTTGTTTATATTTTCACCTAGAATTTTTTTTGAGATGTCGTTTATAGTCATTTTATAAGTCTCGCCCATAGCCTCATTTGTAGTATCTCCAATATCATTGCCGTTAATCTGATATCGTTTAGAATGACTTCTATACACCAGAGAAAAAACGTGGTTACGGTATTACAATAATATACGGTATTACAATAAAATACAATAATATTTTCATTTTCACTAATTTAGTAACACTGTGTTCCTAATAACAACGTTTTTGTTTATGTTTTATCATTTAATGCTTACATTCAATAAAAATTTTAATATAGTTGACTACAAACATTTTATGTTGTTGAATAATTTTAGCAGAAGCAAAAATTTTATTATTATAAAAAAATATTAAATATTATCAATCTTTTTCCTTATTCTTAAACCATATCTCGTTTTAAACCACATTAATATTATTATTCCCATAACAATAAAATATTACAAATAAATATAATATGTATGTTTTGTACGAATATGGTTGAAAAATTCATAAATTGTTTATTTTAGAAATATATTTTGTTTTTCAATTTTATTATAAATCTCATTTAGTTTATACATGAATAAATATAAATAGGCAAGGTTTGGTTATATTTGTGATGATTCAAATAATATATATATATATATATATATATATATATATATATATATATATATATATCATTTTATAATAAAATCGGATCATAACATGAGAAAATGTGATAAAACCGGATCACAGCGTTATAAAATTTTTAAATACAAAATGCAAAAACTCGGATTATAATATGAAAAGTTAGATTTTTTATGATTAAAATGTTAATATTTAGTATTATTTGTGACCATATAAATTTTTGAAGTAACCATATAATCCAATAATGATATGTTGCTTTTTGTTTATGTTTACCACAACCATATTTTTTCTCTGCGTGCATGCTCGTCTAAAGACTTACTACTGAAACGCCTATATTTCGAAAAAAAAATTCTAATCTATAGTCTCGCCTATTGTATTGTTTATAGTTTCGTATATGGTTGTATATTGTTTCATCTATAATCGCGTATGTAATCTTGTTCTTAAAATTGTCTTTGACCATGTCTACAGTTTCCTCTAAAGTCTGCTATGTGGTAATAGATCCGTTCGTAAAGTCGTTTATCGTTTTTGTATAGACTCATCTATTTTCTCGCTTGTAATACATTATAAAAACTCATTGCGGTGTCATCCGCAGTCTTCTCAATTGAATGAAACTAGAAACTGAATTAGGACTGAACTAGAACTGAACCAAAACTGAACTAGAATTAAATAAAACTGAACTAGCGCACAAATCAAAAACGTGAATTACAACATTCACGTCAAGAATAGACACTTGAACAATAGCACTTGTCAGTAATAATACTAGTCAATAATACACAAATCTACAACGGAATTAACTCACATAGGATCTATAACACTTCCCAGCAGTCAAAAAGAAGATAACAAAATTTTGCTATTAACTCATTGTAACCAATAAAATAATTGGGTGTGCACAGCAATGCGACTTCGTAGCCATCGAGATGATTGTGTGTGAAAAAATATGACACCACGTAGTGGTGGAGGTACCGATAGACTTCCTCCTAGGGCATGCCCATGTTAAAGTGACTAGTAAGTAAAAGTAACTAATGGTGCCCTAATGTAGTCAGTCAAGTAATCAGAGACAGCCGTCTGAAACAGTTGGGTAACGTTAACTACACACATGCCAACAAATCAACAACACACACGTGAATTACAACACTCCATTTAATAACAATACACATAGCAACAACAATCTCTGTATACGCAATACTATACATGGGAACAACAACGTCAAAAGCGATACTCCATCTAACAGCACTTACGTCAACACGCACAACAATCAGCGTTACCGTTGAAAAATTTTAAAAATGTCCAGAAAAAGGGGACTTGATGTTTTAAATAGTTGTTGATAAACTCTGTCACTAGCTTTAGTTTTTAACAGTTTCAGTTCATTTATAAATTTTTCGGTATTTTTTACATCACCATATTGTGAAACAATTTCAAAATAATTAATTTCTTCGTTGGAATTAATATACAATCGGTCAAGATATTTCAAACAACTTAGTTTCTCGTTATTTTTTTTTTAAAGTGGCCAGGTGGTTGCAAAAGGTAACACCAAATGGTAACGATAACAGCAATTGCAACCGAAGCACACCAGCACATAAAATGGTTTCCAAATTGGAAATAATTAACGTAAAAGTACAATGATCCAATATTTCTGATACCACAACCATAACACTAGTAAAGACTTAAAAATAGAACTTTTTTAATCCTAATTTAAGAAAAAACAAGTGGAAGTTTTGTATTCGGCTGGGCCAAAACTTTTATATCATTCACAAAATCTATATTTCATAAATAATTATATAAATATACACTGGTGCATGTTCCTATAAATGCGCATACATTTTTTTAATCAACTTACCAATAATGGGGCTAAAAAATAATTAAGGTGTTACAAATTAATTTTTAAAATTATTTATTTTTTTTAATTATTTATTTATTATTTAGAATTATTAATACTGTGTTGATGAACTTTTGTTTTGGATGATTTAAAAAATTCGGACTGGCATTGATTCGACTAATTTTTGAAAAAAATCACTGTCAATTTCTTGCTTAATTTTTAGTTTTAACTCTGTTATTGTCAGTACGGTTATATTCTGTGCATTTCTTGCGTAAACTTTACGGACCATGTTCCCCTTACAGATTCTGCCAATAGCAAGAATATGAATCAGGACCGTCCAAATTGAATTTCTTTTCATCAGAAAAGAATACTTTATTCCTCTCATCTGTCCATTTCTTGTATTTGCGCAAAAATTTTTAACGATTGGCTTCCATTTTGGCTTCTTCTATTTTATGTTACCACCTGTTTGCAAAATTTGTGTAACATGTTTGGAAGTGACATCAAGTTCAAGTTTATTTTTTATTTGTGTAGCTTTTAATTTAATGCGGGTAGCTTCTTTCATTTTATTAATTTGCCATTTTTTAAATTTTTAATTACCTTTTGTTGGTTTCCGCACTCGGTATTTTTGCCCTATCTTAAGAAAGCCCCGAATAACTCCTTCCGAACGATTAATTTTTAATGCAATTTCTCTTTTAGAACAGCCCTGATCACAAAAAGATTTAATTTGAATTTTTACCTTGTCTGTAAGAAAAGTTCCTTTGTGCATTCTTTAAGCTGATGAAATTTCCCAATTAAAACAAAAATATTTCCAGTAAAGAGTGATGTTGTCATCAGAAATTTACCTTAAGCAAAATAATCACTGTTAAAGTTTTTTAATTTTTTTTTACAATAACTTTTTATACAAATTTCTCTCGACTACTTTTATAGGAGTATTCCACTGAAACGATCAACAATATTTTCTGATTATAGAAAACAACAAAAACAAGAAACAAATATTTTTTACATAAAAAGTACCGTTATATCACGAGTTATTGTAACAACACAAAATTGTTTTTGGTTAAGAGAAACTAATATACCTCAAAGAAAAACCAAAATTTTAAATTCGTTTATAGGAATATGCCCCAGTGTATTGGAATTATCTCTTATCAAAATTGTTGCTTTAATCTGGAAATATACTTAATATTTGTTAACCATGACATCCGAAATTTTGTAACATAAGGAGTCTCCGAAAACTCCTTGCGCATATGACAATACCATCCGTATTGAAGAGCTGAATAAAGAAGAGATATCTAAAATTGTAAATTCCTTTTCAGTTTTCTACCAAGACTTTTTTTCGTACACTATGCTCTCAGAATTTTCAGAATTTTAAAAAATGTTCAACTTTGGGGCTCTAAGATACAATTCCACCAAATATGATAGTACATCTTATTATCTACATTTAAAGCCTAAAATACAATTACATTAAGTGATCATATTTTAAGAAAAAAACATCCGACATAATTGTCAACAAAATTCAAATGGATTCTACTAGAATACGAACCATGGTTTAAAGATTTTTAATCTAGAACACTTCCACTAGACAATCTATATCCGCAGAAATTTTGTTGAAAAACAATTAAATATACTCTTCATATATGTGAACATTATAAATATCAGTTTGCAAATTTTGGTACTAAAAAAACAAACTTTTTATTTTTATTCCAATAATGAAAATCAATCATATGTTTTTTTTATTTTCATCAAAAGCGTATTTTTTCATTCTGATCGAAATAAAAATATATAATATCATTTGTGATATTTATTATAAAGGTTTAAAATTATTTTCAATTTTTTCCTTCGGACTGAAAAATTTCTTAACAACAATTTCATTGAATAAAAAAATATTTAAAATGTATTCACATAAATAAATTAAATTATAGGAAATATTTTTTTTAAACAAAAACAAAAGTATGAGTAAAAAAAAACAATCATTTGAAAATATTTCTACACTGATATTTATTTTTAAAGATATTTATTTTTTAATCATGATGGATATTTATATTAAAAAATAAAAATTCCTCACATATATTTTCAACAAATGAAAAAACATTTTAAACAGTATTTTTCGGGTGCCTGATTTACAACACTATGTGCTGAATATATTTAAAATTCCACAATGTTGAGAAGTTATTTTTTTACACAAATTAGTTTTTGAATTCAGATTTTCAAAATACCATGTGAATTTAAAGAATTCAAAGCTAGGAGTTTAGAGAGTGCGTATTTAACGGTCATTGATCTAGAACACTTCCTCTAGACTATTCAATCTCACAACTTTCCAATAAGAAAATATTTACATATAATTGTATGTGAAATAGAAAATATTATTAAATTTGGACAAAGAAAATTGGAAAAATTTATTAGACTATGGGCTTCAAAAAATCCATTTCCACATACAGACGAATAGATATCCAGACAGACATACATATATTCGCAAAAGTTATTTTTAGTCATAACAATTTTTCAATTTGAGGCCCTGACTTATACAAAAAAAGCCTCCATTTTATATGAAGGGTATAAAAATATACATACATTTTTGAATGAAGTTGAAAATAAAAGCATTAAAGGTCCTCATGAAAACGCACAAAATCATCGCATCATATGCAAGTTTGCACACTCGCAAATGAACTGTCAAAAATTATATGGAAATTCATTTGCACAACACTTATAAGTTTGCACGGCTCTTTATAATAATAAATCAGCTGTCTTTTGTTTATATTTAAAAATTATCAGTAACTGCGATGTAAAAAATTATGGTTACATTAATTATAATAAAATCATTGTATGTATCTTTAATTTAGCAAAATTGTTCAATTACTTGCAATGATTTCTTTTCTTCTTATCCTTAATAATGCACAACATTTAAAAAGGGGGTTCATGAAACATCTCACATAAATTTGCGCAATTGCATAAATGAGAAACTTTCTACTCTAATCGAGTCCATGGAATAAAAATTAGGCGAAATTATTCATGATATAATTTTTTCTATTTTTTTTTTTTTTTTTTTTTGTTGAATTTATTTTATTTTAAATTTGAATTTTAGTTTTTCAAACCTTTGAAGTCTATGCATTTTTTTAAAATTTTACAATTTTTGACATCTACGGTCATGTGTTACTTATATTAAATACAAATTTCCCCTCTACACTCACTCTTTACATCTCATTATTTCATGGTTTTATGAGGGTTAAATGAGTATCAGGACTGTTTCTAAACGTGATAAGCGATATCGTGTTAACTGCTATGACTACCCTCAGCAACTGGGCCATAGTATGTGGACTAGGAGTGAATTCGGACAAGAAGGAGCTGGCACTTTTTACCACAAAAACCAAGATGGCAAGCTTCAGCCTATCACGGTTAGAAAACTGTGATCTCACCTTGTCTGATAATGCAAAGTATCTGGGCATTATTTTGGACTCTAAGCTATCATGGAAGCTGAACATTCAACATAGGGTCAGTAAGGCTACGGCATACTATACTTGTCGAAAGTTGTTTAGTGTCAAATGGAGCTTGAATCCAAAATTGACAAAATGGCTATACACGGCAATAGTACGACCCATTCTCGTATATAGATCACTTGTCTGATGGACTGTTACTAGCAAGATATACGTAGTGAACTAACTTTATAGAATACAAAGATCTGCTTCAATTTATATCGCAGGAGCATTACGCACGAGTCCTTCAGAAGCTCTGAACACTATATTATACCTACATATTATTGAAGTATCTCAGAATAGTGCGATAAGGTTATCTGCAACTGAGTTCAAAAACATATGGACACGCAAGTATTTTAACCTTAATACCCCGCAACTTAATCAATCCATCGACTATATGATTCCCCAGATGGACTTTAAAAACTCCATTAAAGTAATATTGGCCACCAGGAGTGAGCGGAGAAGGGGAACACTTTTGGAACAATATGAAACTAAAATATACACTGACGGCTCAAAGATAAACTGCGTTATTGGCTATGGTGTCTTCCCTTACGATTGGACATTCTTATCGACTACCTGATTAGGTAAGCGTATTTCAAGTGGCGTATAAACTAAACAGTGACAGAAATGTTCAGGAGAATATTGGACTATTTGTCGACAGCCAACCAGCAATACTATCGCTGAAATCACATAAAATTATACTAATCAGTCTATTCTAGTCAGACAGTGTAAAGGGGAACTGTTAGGACATTACTATAGTTTGGGTTTATGTGCACTATGGCAATGAACAGGCAGACGAATTAGTGCAGGCAGGCTCTGTGCCTCTTTAGCGGTTTTTGTCGTAAACCCACTAAGATCAGTTAAAAACAGAATCCAGAAACACTATCTCGAAAAGGCTAAAAATAGATGGCGAAATATATAAGGGAACTTGGCTTACTTACAATGAAAAACGTTCAACACAACTCATAAGCTACAAACGCAAAGATATTTCGAGACTAATAGTTGGAGACTTGACTTATACAACTATTTTGTAGCACCATTTCTTGTCTATAAAACATGCGTGCATAATTTGCTCTATCTATTACCTAGAAAATTATAAAACCCAAAAACTTCTAAGAAACACATATTTTCTTTTTCTAGCATTTTTTGATTTTTAAAATTGCCTTAAAGAAGCTAAAATGTTAGTATTTCAACAGCGAAGGAAAAAATTCTTATTAGCTATTACTAATTTTATTTTTTCAGAATCACCCATTTAAGCATTCTTGTGTATTTATTCGCGCAAAAAAACCTATATTATTTATAAATATCAACAATTTTCGCCTGCGGTGCTTCCTTATCCAAATTTTTTTTTTTTTTTTTTTTGGACTTACAATTTGATTATTATAATTATTTTTTATTTATAAATACACAGAAAAAAGTTTATACATAAATATAAACATTTACTTTCATTGATTTCATTAAAATTTTATATTTTTTCAAATGAATCAAAAATCAAGAAGACTGAAAAAATTGTTAAAATTTTCATTTATATTTTCAATTCGTAAAAAAATTTAAATTTTTTTCGAAAAAAATAGCTACATTTTGGGAACATAACAGAAGCGCTTTTTATCAAAATGATGTGCTGCAGAATGCGAGTAAAACAATGAAAATTACTAAACATAATTTTTTTACAGATTTTCCTTGGAATTTTGCCATTTTAAGGCATTTATTGTTATTATTTTCATATATAAATATTTTGATTTACCATTTGTAAACAATTTTAATAAACCTTAATCAAAGATTTAGCAAAATTTTTTGCAAAATTCCTAAAATTTTCATTATCAACAATTTAATAATATCTATGAACAAAATTTTATTTTTTAAGAAAAAAATTTGGGAAAAAGAAGTCATGTTCGATTCATAATATTTATGAAAAAAATTTTCAAATATATGCAATTTTTTGTCTATGTGTAATTTAACATAATTTTGTATATTCATTTATTGTTTATTTTATTTAAAATTCTTATAAAAGCAAAAAATCACCCATAAATTCAGAAATTAATTATACTCATAGTTAAAAAGTGTCAAAAAATCACTCAAAACATTAAGTAGTTTTTCATATGAAATATAACCCAAATTTGTATGGGAATTTTTAGGCGATTTATCAATGGATGATTTTGCTGGTAACTGTTCCATATTTTATTTATAAATTTATTACAATATCTTAAAAAAATAGCAAAAAATAGTGAGAACGAGAAAAAAAATAAATTTTTAAATGAATAAAAAAATTCTAACTTCTTCTGGCCTTATTTTTTGGGACATTTAGTTTTTTTAACCTCTTCTTTTCTCGCCTTCTGGAAACACTGGTGACTCGATGAAAAGTTGCATTTAAATTTCTGTACTATATATTTAGTCTAAGGAATAATAATAAGACTGTTGCTGTGTTTTTTTATGTGCACAAGTGAACTGGATCAGGAAAACATGAACATAGCTCTCCGAATTTTAGAAACTAAAAAGAAAAGCATACGTTTAGATATAATTTTAAAGGGATTGCTGCTAATTAATAACTCTATATTTATAAGAATTATGCGTGGTTTTTCCCCCAGTTAATAACTAGAAACTTCAGTCATTTAAAAAAAAGTATATATGCAATAAATTATAGCTTACAAAAAAACTCATTCTAGCTTTTTATTTTCGTTTTAATTTTAACCATAAATTATGAATGTAATAAAAATCAATATCTTTTGCAACATATTAAATATACAAATGATGATCTTTTGCACCCCATTATGGTAATAATCTTAAATACTTTATGGTTTATGATATTTATATTTTCACTCACACACAAACACCCTCATTTACTTAAAGGACTTTAATAAACACGCACCAATAACAAATATACTTTTGGTATATAAAACAACATGTTGGAATATTGAGTTAAAAAAAAAAATCGAATAAAAAAGTGGGAAACTGATACAGAAACAGCAAAGTAAATGTTACACTTTGTCGAAAACATTAAATAAAAGAGCTGATATTAGACTATAAATTATATATTGGAGACAGGCTTTTTCCAATACTATCACGTGCTTACACATACATACATTCTTACTTCTTAGGTAAAACATCTACATTTGTATGAGTGATATTAGCAGTGGAGTATATACATATATTGGGTGTACATTATGGGTTAAATAACTATAGTTTAATAAAGTACTCAGAACAGTGTCACTTGTATGTAAGGATGGTACATTTGAATACATTTTCAAGTTCTTTAAACAATTTATTGCCATTTCATTTAGTGCTACCAATACATAAAAAAGTTTAAAAGAACTAAAATATCAAATAGAAAACATACATTTGGACAAAAAAAACTAATCAAAGAAATAAACAAGGATATAATCATTGTATGGAATATCAATTTTTCCTGGCTACAACATCCAACTAAAATCATCTTTAATAAAATGAAAATGAAACAATTTATGCAACTGTTGACGCCTTCTAAATATGTGAAAAAAAATTTAACAACAATATGAACAAATAAAATAGCAACATGAATCCAAAGGGGAAAATTCTTTAAATAACAAATATATAGGTCTATTTATATGTAAAATTTTAGGAAGGTGTAAATGAGCAAAGGAGTGACAATAAATAAGTGTGTGTGTTTATGTATGTGTGTAAATAATTTCTTGGATTTCTTGTAAACCTTTTGAGCACAGATTAAGTAAGCGTTGAGGAAAAAAAAGAACAAAACAAATTTTCTCAAAACGAATGTTTTACAACAAGTTATAGTAGACAAGAGGAGGCAATGGCGTCTACGAAGTCACTACACAGTCGATACAATATAAATTATAAATACATAATGGATCAATTGTACAATGTTTAATCAATCATTGATCAAATGCTTAATACTGGAGATATGTAACGACAGATCCTAGTAAAGTTGTAGTTAGGTCTTAGTTCAGTACTTGCTCAGTTTTACTTCAGTTCTAGTTCAGTTCAGTTCTAGTTCAGTTCAGTTCTTGTTCACTTTTATTTAAGTTTTAGTTCAGTTCTACTTTAGCATTACTTCAATTGTTCAATTCTAGTTCACTTAAATTTCAGTTCCAGTTCAGTTTTAGTTCGGTTTTAGTTCAGATTTAGTTCAGTCCTGGTTCAATACTGTTCAGCTCTAGTTCAGTTCTTGCTCCAGTTCAGTTCTACTTCCGTTTTAGTTTAGTTCTAGTTCACTTCTAGTTCAGTTCATGTTCAGTTCTTTTTAAGTTCTAGTTCAGTTCCAGTTCAGTACTAGTTCAGTTCTAGTTCAGTTCTAATTCAGTTTTAGTTCGGTACTAGTTCAGTTCTAGTTCAGTTTTACTTCAGTTCTAGTTCTATTATATTTATGGTCATCTTCTGTTTTAGCTATGCTCTAATTTAGATCTACTTCTGTTCTAATTATTTTTTTTTAATCTTATTGTCTTCTACGTTCTTTTTAAGTTTTATTTAAAATTTTAAACTTAAATTTTAAATAATTCTTTTAGATAATTATTTTAAGTTATAATTATAAGTAAAATTTAAAGCCCAAATTTTATTAGCAACACCTAAAAAACTAAATGCAAACATATATTTACGTTTGCTCGTTTTTCCGGCCTGTAATCCCCAGTAAAAACACAATATCGCTGCTAAATGAATACAAACAACACTAAGGTAACAAACATATAGAAAAATCTAATATACAAGCCTTTCTGTTTAGTAATCCTTTAGAGTTTGGGTTTGTTTTATAAAACAAAAATATGAACATGACCTGACCTCAATAGGTATTTTAAATATAAATCAAATTCGACAAGTTACGAGTTCGTTGTTAAGTGTTTGTATATTTATGGTGTTTACATACGAGATGACCCTTTTTTGTAACCAGACACAGAGTCCTTATAATTTTAAGTATGTGTTGTTGTATGATGACTAGGCAAGAATAGCTACTTAGGCACAGACCTATTTGCTAATACAAACATTTTGTTAGAATATTAAAACATTGAAAAAATATGTATGGAAACATTTGTGAGTGTTTGTTTTGAGATTGTTTACACCATAGAGAAAGATTTTTATGTTACAATTCTGAAAAGAAAGGAAAGAACAAGCAAAGAACCAAAAATTATATTACAAAAGCGCAAATAAATTTGATTTATTTTTTGCCAGCACACTAAACAAAACAGTTGTTAGTTAATTTTTGGTTCAATGGCTAAATGTATGAATGAAATTTTCTTGCATTGAAATAAAATATTTATTTTATTTCTTTTAATCTTTAGTTTACCCTACTTTACATATGCGTACATAATTTATTGGAGTCGAAGGTAAAGTTTGTTGAAAACTGTTGCAGGTCTTTAAAAAAATGGGATAAAACGAAAACATTAAAATATTTCTAAAGAAATTGAAACTGGCAGGTATATTTAAAGCTGTGAATACTTTACTTAAAATATATTTTTCAAGTAATTGGTTTGGTTTTGATGCTTAAGATGTGACGGTAAATTTTTTTACATATAAATTTGTATTGTGTTTAGAATGGTAGCATATCAAATAAGTTTTTATTATGGAGAAGACTAAGTTAAATATATTATATTATAATATAATAAATTGTTATTTCCTCAATATTTTATTGGTCAACATGTGTTGAAATGGATTTAAATCGTATATTCTTTAACTTTCAGAGGCAGCATTTGTTTTAAGTTATTATTTGAATTTTCATTTTTTTATCGGATTGATTTTTTTCTTTTCAATTCAATGAGTTATGAAAAGAGAAAAAACAAGTATAAGTATTATATTCGGCTGGACCGAATCTTTTATACCCTACACAAAATCTACGTTTCATAAATATATAAACACATTGAAATTATCTCTTATCAAAATTTTTGCTTTAATCAGGAAATATACTTAATATTTTTAAGCTGGTTGTTAACCATGACATTGGATTTTTTTTATTTTTTTATTTTTACATAAAGTGTCCTCCAAAACTCCTAGGGCAGAAGGTATGTCAAAAAGAAAAAAACCTAACTCTGTTCTCAAAAGAAACCTAATTTAAGATTGAGTTAGTCAAATTTTATTTATATGTATTTATGCTGAAACCACTTTCACCACACATCATAAGCACATATTGTTGCACAAAAGAGTATTAAAAAATTATTAAATAAAATCCATCGCAATTATATTCGCAGAATTTTAATAAATGTTCATCTTTTGATGCGGATTAAATTCACAAATATTAATATAATTACATTTTTTTGTTTGCTTTTTGTTAATGAATATCAGAATAGTTTTATTTTTAATAACAAAATTAGCAACTTTGCACGTTCAATTTAAATTTCAATTCACACAGATCTTATATGTAAAGAGAGAGTAATGTTGTTGTATGAAAGAGATCTACTTTCCATTTTTTAAATCCTTTGATACGAACCATGGCTTGAATATTTGTAATTTATATATACTCCTCATATATGCGAACAGTATAAAAATCAATTTAAAACACTGCATGTTGAATATATTTTAAATTGATCAATTTTGATAAATTATTTTTTCACACAAATTAAAGCAAAACTATTTTCAGAATTAAGGGTTTTAAAATCCCATGTGTCCATGGGGGTAAGAATTCAATGCTAATAGTTTTAAAGTGATCGCTAATAGTTTTAAAGGTTCGAATCCTGACGAATAGAAATTTAATTTTTATTTAATAAATTTCAAAACAATCCGACATTTCAAAATTTTATTTATTTATTTATTTTTTGAATATAAATTATAAAATAATTTTCCGAAGTCTTGGCTAAGGAACGAACTCAAGATCTAAAGTCTTTCAATCACAAACTTAAGCAGTATACCACACCAATATGTTGAAATTTACTATCTTTATTGCTTATATAAAAAGCTTGAAGCGCAACCCCAACCTAAATAATACTTTTTAATAAAAACCACATCTTGTCAAATTAATTTTTTTTGATAATTAAAACTTCTAAATTTATATTTTAGGAAAAATAGAAAATTATAAGGAGTCCTGGAGATACCAACACAGGCTCAACTGTTTGTAGGCAAGAACACTTCCTCTAGACTATTCAATCCCATAACTTTATTTATGTATTATTGTCTGTGAAATAGAAAATATTATTAATTTTGTGTATAGAAAATTGGAGAAATTTTTGAGGCTTTTTGAAAATCGTTTATAGCTCTGCCATTCCTAAACTAATTCGGCAGAATTTCAATACCGAGATTTTCGAGACTATATGCCACATATGTGTAAAAAGATATATTTATTGAACTATGAGCTTCAAAAGATCCATTTCAATATAAAGACGAACAGACATCTAGACGAACAGAAAGACATATATTCTCAAAAGTTATTTTGAATAATAATATTTAAAGACTTTCGTACAAAATGACAATCTTATATATATACTTCATTTAATGTGAAGGGTACAAAAACAACCCCTAAACATGTTTAATAGATTTCAAATAAGACCATTTGAAAAACGTTATTTTAGCAATCAAATTAATTAAAAATTTTAAAGGATTTTACCACCGATATACGCAAGACTTTTACTGGCAATTACTTAATACATTTATCTAAATTAAAATTACTTTTAACACTTACAAAAATTATAATAATAAAAACATTAAGGCAAACCAAAATCACGTTTCATTCGAGTTAATTCATAGTTTGTTTAAATTTAAAATTCCGCATACACACAAACATACTTACAACCGCTCTATGAATGATATAATTTAAAAATAGAAATTATTGTTCTGTAATAAATTTCTTAAACGAAACAAAAGCAAACAAAAATCTTGCTGGCATCACAAACATGAACACATTCGCCTTCAGTTGTCACGTTTCGAATGCATCACGTCCTTTGACTAAGTTTTACAAGAAAAATAACATAAAAACCATGCAATTTACACAAAATTTTTATTGCAACAGTTTGTTAAACAATGAAATGTATATAAATAAAAAATACAAAGTAAAAGTCAACATTTCCAAAAAAAAAAAACTTCCTTACCAGAAATTACAAATTTCCAAAAAGAAAATGGCTAAACAAAAACTAAATGAAAAACAAGCTACTCACACTTCGTGCATCTAAATTGGAAAATAAAACTTAAAAACATTATTTATTATAACAGCTCATTTTCCTCTTTAAATATTTACACACACATACATGAGTAGTTGCAAAAGGAGCGGAGAGCAGAAGAAAAAATGAACATTTCATGCAACACCAATAAAAACGGAAATGTCACACAAAAATAATAAAACTTAAATTTTAGTTGTGTTATTTTCACTCTTTGTTGGACACACATACATATGGGAGTAATGCTGTAAATTAGTGTGGTCCAAAAATTAGTTTTTGCGAGCTACATTTAAATGTACTTAAAATTGTGAAATGGAATTTATAACAGCTGGAACTTTACTTTAAATTTCTTACTATAATTGGAACATTTATATTGATTGTCGTAGAAGGAATCTGCAAATAATTATGGAGCGAAAGCTAAAAAACAAGTTAGAACGCTATATTTGGATGTGCCGAATCTTTTTGTACCCTTCACCATCTTACCGACTAATAAATAAAAAAAACTAATGCCTTAAAGAATGCATTCATATTTTCACATTTATAAATTAAAAAAATAATCTAACCTTTGTTTTTCTTTTCCGAAATTACAAAAACACAAAACTAAATTAAGCAAGTATTGCTAAAGAAAAAAAACAACAGGCAGATAGCTTCTGTTGACAACTAAATTTATATACATATGTTTGTTTGTAGATACCTTGCGGGAAATTAGTATCAGTTGGTGCAATAGAACTGGTCCCTTTTGGGTTACAAAATGACAGTTTAGTACCAATTGACACCTAACCCTTATCAAAGTTCCAGATTACAATCAATTTCTATAATGCTTGTTAAATGTACAATTAGCAGAACCCATGCAATAACAATGTGCGGCTGAGTGGTTGGCGTATAAGATTATAAAACATGAGATAAGTAGGATGGACTTGGGTTCGATTCGGCTTGCCGCAATCGACAGTAACGAAAAAATATAAAATAAAAATATAGATATTACTTCCTTATACAGATAATAACAAAACTTATAGTCATTGCAATGCTTCTTTTCTCAACTAAGAAACGTCCCAGTATACATAGATAAGTTCTTGTGTGTATATATGTACATATGTACAAACAAGAAGCACGGCTTAGTTATTCAAAAAGCAACAACACACAGTGGTCCCAAATCGATTTTTTTTTTTTTTTTTGGAAATAATTCTGTAAATTGTGAACAGTTGGAGATATCTAAATAAAATTATACATGGTTACAGCTGAGGTATTTCCTAGTTGATTTGAAGCACAGGTTCCTAGCGGGTCATGGCGGTAGAGAGTAGACCTCCAAAGTTGGTCATCTCGCGTATGTAATTTTTGTTTTTTTTTTAATTTTCAAAAATTCATTTATGACTTGAATTAAAAAAAAATACATATAGATAGTCCTTGTAAATCTCTATAAAATTATGCTTACATGTGTAGGTTATCTCTTTTTTTGAGAGATATTTAGGTCGAAGCAAATTTTACCCTCATTTTTTTAGTTTTTTAAACTTGAGGGCTTTAATTTGGGCACTAAAATTTTTTTTGAAAATAATCACTTCTTACAAAATTATAAATAATAATGCTGTAATTAATATAAATATATCTAAAAAATTGACTTTTTTCATTTTTTGTATATTTAACTAACATATGGGGGTATATAGCGTATATACTTTTTTGTAGATCTCGGCTTTTAGATTTTAGAATTTTACAAAAAATTAAAAAAAAAAAAAAATTCAAAGTTGAAAAAGTTTGTATAGGCTTTGTCCAAAGAACCTCCGATTTTGCTTTAGAATCTGAAAATGTCTTTTGAAATCATTGCAAAAATTCTGCAGTGCAGAATAAAAACATGTTTTAGAAGTGATGGAATACCTTTTTAGAAAATTAGCCCAAAAATTTGATTTATTTTTTAATTTTTAACGTCAGATTGATTTAACTTTTTATAAGATATATTATTTAGAATTTTGTAGAAAATCTATTGATTATTAAAAAAGATAGTGTTAAATATCTCCAACGGTTCACAAGTTACAGCATTATTACAAAAAAATTGTTTTGGCACCACTGTGCATCAGTACAACATTAGTCATTGCAATGCTTAATATAATAAATGTTTGTGTTTGTGTATATTTTTTATTAATTTTTTTTTTCAGTTTTTTGCCTATAACTCGGTTGTTTATGGATTTAGTTAAATAAGAAGTTGAAAATTAATTGAAAAGTTGTATTTAAAAAAAAAAAAATATTTGTGATGGAGTACACAAAAGAAACTACACAAAATCGCAGCTTAGAAAAGTCGAAAACAAATACCTTTTTAGAGTTGTCTTCGGTTTTCTGGCGATATCTGCACTATTTATGGATCCATTTTTCTTATTTTTATTAATGTTACTGTAAGGAAAATTCTCTATGAATTGATGTATATATATATGGGGTCGAAAAGCCAAAAGGGGGCTTTCAGGGAAGAGGTAAATCGAAATATTTATAATTACGTCAAATAAATACTGTTTGAATTTATAAATAATTTTTTTTAGCCACTGAGATAATCTATAGTTTGCCGTTTTAAAGACAACCTAATAAACCTTCCCGAAAGTCACTTTTCTGGGCATAATTGCTTCATAAATGTACGTATAAAGATAAAATTTATTACATATATAATTTATTTAAGTATTAGTTTTGTAATCAAATTTCACAAAGATCGAAAAATAATTTACCATATCTTCCATATAAGTACTTGTGCCACTTCAAAATTATGTTTGTGAATCAATGCGCTTTAATAAGCCAAATTTTGGTAAACTGCAACTTTCTTATTCGTTTTCAATGTTTTCGCAAAATTTTTTATAGTTAAATATTATTTTTTTTTTTTTTTTTATTCAGAAAACGTCACCTAAAACGCAAAAGGGTGTAAACACTCAAAAATTTAATGTTGTTTTTTTATTGGATTATGATGTATTGTAAGCAAAAAATTTCATGTTCATACGGGTATCTTCAAAAATTATATGAATATTAATAAAAGCCAAAGGCCGTGCAACATCTTCATGAACGAAACAGCCGTAAAATTAGTTCCACTCAAGAGAAGTTTGGTTTGAAGAGTGCTTTATGGTTTTTATGTTTTTGTTTTAAGTAAATGATTAAAATTGTTTACTTTCTTGCATAAATTGAAAGAAAAAAATGTGGGTATTGCCTCTTTCATATTTTTTTTTTTTTTTACTTCTTCTGCAAAAAATTAAGAAGGGTGATTACGGCATTTTGCATTTTTGGGTAGCGATATTTTCATTGTATTTTTTTATATTTTATTTTTTCCAAATCGCAAAATATCAGCATTTTTTGTGATTTTAATACGTAATATTTCGTCCCGACGCTGACTTGATTACCTATGTAAAGATTTTCCATTTTTTTATTGGTGTATTTAGATCATAAGACCAAAGCATTTGTCGATACCTCAACTGGTTTAGGATTTACAAAATTACCCATTCAATACCATACATAAAATGATCCAACAAAATTACCTATATAATAATTTTTCGTATTAGTTAATATTATTATTTTTTTACAGAAAATGTTAATACTAAAATTTAAATATAAAATATTTAATATTTTATGTTCATGATATGACGCCTGAAAGAAAATATCCCACACACACGAGACTAGTTATACTGAATTTAACTAACACAGATTTTCGTCATCCAAAATTTTAATGATGTCTGTCCGTCCATCCTTCTGTCTTTTCAGTTTCAGATTATTATTTAATATTTATTATGAATTTATGTTTGTTTATTCTTAAGGACGAACTCTGTATAATAGTTTAAAATTATGAGGATTTAAAACCTCGCCATTAGACGAAATATGTATTAATTTTTACATGTTGTAATTTTTTTTTTTTTTTTTGATCAAAAACTAAAATTTGTGTACAATATTAATCGAAAATTATACTTTTAGAGGTATTTTCAAATTGGTCCAGCTTACGAAAGCGAAATACTTAATCATAAATATTTTGGTGATTAGTTATGACGCTTCAATCTTTAGTTTTAGGGAGTAAATTTGCAATATTTTTTGTCTTCACATAAATTGAATTAATGATTTTTTTCAAATCGTTAATTTTTTTCTTCTTGAAAATCTATTTATTGAAAATTATGAACTATTGGTTAATTAACCTTTCTTTAGCTATCATTTGATATATGTAGCATTGATACTGTGGAGATTTTTTTTATTTTTTTGAAAATTTCTTCTGGGATCATTAAAAAATTACCGTTTAGTAGCATGTTCCATCCATCTTGGGAAGTTGAAATTTGACAAATAATACCTCCTTCCATAATTTGTATTTATTTAAACTTAAGAACTTATGAAAATAAAAGCACAAACATATCTTATACAAATTGTTCTACAAAATTACTCATGTAAAGTTTACGTTGATTTTCTCCAAAACACGCCAAATATTTGATTATTTTAGTTACTAAGCTATTACTAAGTTACTAAGCCTATTAATAAACGGAAAAATTCTGTATAAATTTTACGAAGTAGCAAAACAAAAAAATAAAAAAAAAATAGCGAAATTAAACAATTTTTTAGCTTTCCTGAAAAATTATTTAAAATTACACAGGTAATTCAGTCAGTGCAGGGACGATTTGTAGTACATATATTATTATCTTTTCACCCAACTTCGTTTAAAAACTTTTTAAGTTTCTATAAAGAAGTAAGGATGCCCATATTTAGAAACAATTAAAAAATAATATTAAAAATATTATTAGTAAATTTTTATTTTATTCGAGCTTTGAAATTATAAATTTGTTCATTTTTTTAACTTTAGTCAGACTCGAGCTCATTATTATACCTACCATCAAAAAGATGGGGGAGTAACATATCGAAAAAATCATCCGTCTGTCCGTTGAAACAAGATAGCGCTCAGGGGGGACCACTCAAATATTTACCTAATATAAGGTTTGTTTGATATTGAAAATGTTTAAAATCGGTTAATAACCAAAAAAGTTATGGGCCAAATACTAGAAAAACAGTGTGTCCGTTGTAACTTCAGTTCATACTTTTCTGCTAATATCTCTTAAATAAAAGTAAGTACAACAATGAAATTTTGTACAGATAATTCGATATCATCTAAACAAAAGCATATACGTTAACGAAATTTTGTACAGATAGTTCAAGGATCGATATAAACTCGCAAACCAAAAGTGGGCATTATCCGTCAACTTTATCACCCACCTCCCATATGATATAAAATTTTAAAAAGTTGCAGATGGTGGGTATATAGATTCGGCCAAGCCGAATATAATATTCTCACTTGTTATTAATGCAATAATTATATGAAGAATATAGTTGGAATATTTATTCTATATACTTAAATAAATTTTATGAAAAAAAAATATATATATTTCTGTAGCATTCATTTTAACAAAAAATATGTAAATATGTTTCTAAATATCCATTGTAAAAAAATACTTTTTTTTATAAAATAAAATGCAAAAATGTAAACCTAAAAAAGTTTAATTTTCAGTTTTTGCCACCATGATTAAAAATTGCAAAATATCTGTGACTTTAACAACGCACTACACGGAGAGTGAAAAAAAATTCAAGAATTTTTTAACAGATAACTTTTAACTTTTTCATAATATTAATTTTCAATTAATCGTAAGTTTTCTTGATTTCATAATATTATACTAAACTATATAAACGAGTCCTTTTCTCAAAAAACACAAGCAAATTGATTTGTATTTATTTGCAAACATTTCAAAGCCAAACAAGATCTGGATTTGAATTCTTTAATTATTTAACACACAAAAAGACATACTAAATTTTCATACAGGAAAGAAATTTTTAGTATTTTTAGTACATCGAAATTTGTTGAAAAAAGAATTGTTAAATATTTCAAACAAAACTTTAAAAATTATGAATTAAATTTATAAATTTTATTTGTTTAAAAATTTTATTTTTTTGAATTAGAAACTGTTTGTGTGTGAAATTTTTATTTAAATCAAAAATTTGTGAAAATATTTTGGCAAATGAAAAACAGTTATGTTTAAATCCATTGTGTTTTTCAAAAAACAAGTCAAGAACTAATGTGTATGAACATAATATTAGGAACGTTTAAATATATGATGTTTTTAATGTTTTATTTCATACGATTTTGAATCACACTATTATACATACATAACTACAAAATCCAGAGGGAAAAAGATGTAAGAAGAAGCCTTTCAAAAACTCAGTATTTGGCTGACATAAGATGTCCTCGTCGAATTCCAAACTCATTTCTAATTTACACTTTTACTCACGCAATATGTGTAATTTAGCACTTAAAAGTTCAGGCAAGAATTAGTAATGAAAAAGAAACCCGAAGATGTTTTTTTAAGAACTTTTATAGTAGGCATTTAAACAGGCCTGAACAGTATAGGATTGTTATATTTTCTCGCTGAGAAATTATGGTATAAATTTAAACTATTGCTCACAAAAGAAAACTGTAGTAAAAACATTTTTTATTTCGATAATTTACTTTATTATATTTTATAATTTTCCAAAGGCAAGAGCTTGACAGCTAGTGAGAACAATATGCTTTCTACTATATGTGGGCAAAAACACAAACGTTTTAAAATCAATGAAACCAAGGTAATACTATAACAATTTCGTACATGTATATGTGTAACATTATATTAGTAACACTATAAGCAATCGAATTACAAAGTTTTCTAGTTAACTTGCTTCAAAGTTGAAAAATTAAAAAAAAAAAAAAAATTTATTGAAACCAACCATATATTTTTTTATGTTTTTGATTTTTTCCCACAAGTTTAAATTTTTGGTGTTCGAGTTATTTAAGAAAACTTCTATCCCGACATAGAGGAACAATATTACTTTATATATTATTATTTTTTATTCGTTCAAAAGTTATACGATGCTAAATCATGAAATCAAAATTTTATATATTTCAATATTTTTCAATTTTGATCACCGTATGTTCGCTCTTCCATGAATCCATGACGCAATTTGATGTCATATATTAAAAAAGGAGATAATTCTGCTTCGTTTGTGATATATCTCATTAATGTGTCCTTTTCGATAACAGAGTTTAGAAATCTTGAAAAATCAAACGTGATTTTATAAAAAAGTACAGTTTTTCGCAAGGCACGCCCCACAGTGGGGCAGAATCTAAAGTTTGAATTTACAAACCGAATGCAGTTTCGGAATCTCTGATATATTCTAAAAACTTGCAAACTTATGGGACATACAACAAATGTAGACTATATGGGCAAAATTCATAAAATCCTATTTTTGGGATTTCGCTGTTTTTGAGAATTGTGGGATTCCTTTTACAAAAGTCTTATATTTTTTTACACTTCATCATTTTAAATGATAAAATCTACAATCATCGAAAATTTTGTTAAGATATATTCATTAGCAAAGTTTTTATTACTGATAAAATATTTATAGTTTATAAAAAAAAAAAAAAAAAAAAAAATACAAAAATTTTATTTTGACTCCAAAAATTTAAAAAACTATGAACACGATTTGAAAGAAAAAAAGAAAAATAATAAAATCTTCTTTAGTTTTTATTATTATTTATCATTTCAAATGATAAAGATTAAAAAAATTTTAAATTTTTGTAAAAGGGATCCCACAATTCCCAAAAAGCGGAGGAATGGGATTTTTTTTGCAATTTTGACCATAAAATCCACATTTGTTGCATATCCCACGAATCGCGCTTACAAACTAATTGGAATACATCAGATATTCCGAAACTGCATTCTGTTTATAGATTCAAGCTTTGGGATTTTAGAACATATAGGCAAAATCTAAGATTTCGATACAAATATGTCAAATTCGCGACGGTATGTACTTAGCCCTATTCGGTAAATGGGATGGTTTTTGATTTTAAAATCATTTCCGTGAAGATATCTTTCGGATATATAAAATTATTATACATTCTTAAAGAAAATTTCATTTTAGAGAAAAAAGAATGTAGCCACTTTTTCGGCAAAGAAAACACACACACACAAAAATCATAATTTTTGCAAATTTTATATTCAAAATCGTTTATTTTTGGAGTCGGAAAAGATATCGGCATCAAATTTTTGTTATCCGATGTTTATAAATCAGTTTTTTACATAAAATAAAGCAAAACAATTTTTTGAATTCAGAATCTCAAAATCCCATGTGTCCATAGGGGGTAAGAATCCAAAACTAGGAGTTTTAAAGTGTTCTCGTATATGTTCGAATCCTAGCGAATAGAAATGTAATTTTTATTCGAAATTAATTTCAAAGAAATATTTCTTAATCTGACATTTAAAATTTTAATTTTTGTTTAGTAACCTTGTAAATTTTCGGCTGTGAAAATTCTTTTGTTGCGATTTTATAAACTTTTTCAATTTAAAACACCATCTATAATTGCCATTTCTGATTTTTTTATTTAATATAAGTATTCCACATATATATCTTAATTAGAGAATATTGAAGTTCATTGAATTATATTTGCAATTAAGTCTTAATTAAATTTGTTTTATTTATTGTTTTGAACAACAATAATAATAAAATATATACCTTAAGACATATTTTTGCATGAATTTGTTTTTGTATGTTCATAGACATACATTTGGTATAGTTCTATTTGCCAAATAAAACAACTGTCAGATAAAACATCTCCGTTTTATATTTTCCTTAATATTACCACTCCGTTTTCCATTATTAAGATCAATATTATAATTAGTTTCCTTGCT
Organism: Protocalliphora azurea; assembly: GCA_932274085.1. NCBI lineage: Eukaryota > Metazoa > Arthropoda > Insecta > Diptera > Calliphoridae > Protocalliphora > Protocalliphora azurea. The sequence continues at coordinate 113,669,531 of OW026521.1, forward strand.
AATTATCTGCTGTGTTGCCATTCAATTACGTGTTACTGGTTTTAACCCTAGATAATATTTGTATTGGTGTGTGTCCTTAATAAAGTTTAAAATGGACTGTATGAGTAAAAACTGCAGTATTTCCAGAGAATAGCGTATGGTTTCCTATTGGTTTTGTTTGGGAAATTACCACTTAAAATGTAATGGCGTCAAAGCTCGTGATGCTGATGCATTATCCGACAATGCCAAAAACTTGCTGTGGACTTGTCCAAATTGCAGAGTAATTGGCATTGAATTTTACAATTTTTTCAAAAGCTATAAAGCTGAGTTCGATGGAATTAAAAAAGACTTTTCTTCTCTACAAGGAATACTAAATAAATTCACAAATTTAGATAGTTTTGCTGCTTCTCCGAGACTAAAGCGTAAAAGAACTGCTAAGTCATCATCAACACCCCCTTGTGTTCCTAAAAATATAGGGGTTATCACTAATAATAATGAGTCTATCCCGTTACCAACCGCAAATACAAGCAGTTGCCCTGCTGCTATTGTAACTCCTAATTCAATTAATTGTAGTCCGCCTCATCATACTTCAAATGCCTCCAATTATAATATAATTCCATCAGAGTCGACTTTAGTTACTCCTACGGTATCTAATTCGTCGAACTTGCCCATGATTCCAAATCTTGCTACCAGTAAGCCTCCAGAATTTATTTTGTTAACTCCCTCATCTTCAAACACCCCAACTAATTTAAATGTCGTCCACAAACCTCTTGTAAATCCGCTTACAACAGTAACTCCAAAGTCTTGAAAAATTATAGCTCCAAGGAAAACCATATTTGCTAGCCGTTTTCAGTAGATACAACAATAAATGATGTTGAATTCTATATTAACACGAACCTTGGCATCGAAGTTTATAACGATGTCCAAATTTACAAGATAAATGCGCGCAATAGAGCTTCATTTAAAATAATTGTCCCAGAAATTATTTTTGATCGTCTTTTTAATCCACAATTTTGGCCAAAAAATTCAATTGTTCGACAATTTATCATGATGATAATAACGTAATTCTTACAAAGGGCTTCTGATCTAAATCCAAGAAACTAATTAAATTAAAAAATCCGTTAAATGTTCATATTTGTCCAAAAAATGATTACAACTCCTCAGCTATCTCCATCCAAAATGTTAGAGGTATGAACAGAAAATTAAAATCCCTTTATTTAGAGGGTATCATAGTATCACTGAAACGAGGCTCCAAAATAAATCTGATAAAGAAATTCATAATTCTGAAAAAATGTGGAGTAAATTTCAAATTTATAGACGTGATAGAGTGGGTAAAGAATGTGGGGGAGTTTTGATTTCTGTCTCAACCCTTTTTCTTTCGGAAGAAATAATTCTTAACAATGATCAAAATATTGAATTTATCGCCATATGTATTAAAGCCAAATTTAGAATAATTTTTATAACTTGCTCTCTCCTGCGTCAAACATTCAAATTTATGAACAACATGCAAACGCGATAAAATTTGTAGCTAATCAATCCAAACCTGGAGACTCCATAATTGTTCTTGGTCACTTTAATATTCCAAATATTAAATGGTGCGAAACTCCTGATTCATGATTTTTAAGACCATCAATTAGATCGGAAACATCTATTGAATTACTGGATGCTATTGCTGATTTAGGACTATTCCAAATAAACAACATAGTAAACAAGCTTGGCAAATTACTTGATCTTGTATTTGTTGCTCAACCTGAAGAATTTAATAGTCTTCGCATTAATCCATTATTAACACCTGAGAGTGCTTATTACCCCGCTCTTGAAGTAAGCGTATATGTCGAAAGAAAGATATTATTGCAATCCAATGTAAATGATGAGATGATTTTTGATTTTAGCAAAGCTGATTATTCCAAATTGTTCTGAAAACTGGTTTGAATATATTCCTTACAATAAAGTATGCCCTCGTAGTATTGACATCATTTTGAATAAATTCTATGATGGCTTATTTAACTGTTTTAAGAAATCAATACCAATGACGAGAAAAAAAAATTGGAATACAAAGCAGCTCAATGGCTTGAAAATTTTGAAAAACAAACATTATAAAAAATATAAAAAATCCGGTTTATCTATTGATTATATGAGGTACTCCATATCGAGATCAGTTTACAATTCGGAAAATATCCAATGTTACAATAATTATCTTTTTAGGGTGAAAATAAACTTTAAAAATAATCAAAAATATTTTTACCAGTTCGTAAATTCTAAGCGTCGAGTCTCTGGATATCCGTCCATGATGAAATTTGAAGAAAAGGAATCCTCAAACGATGCAGATATTTGCGATATGTTTGCTGTTTGATAAAGATTTTCATCAACTTTCTAATTATCCATATCCAATTCCTGCTGCAACCCTAATAAATTGTCCAACATTAGATAAATCGATGGTACTTAGATCTGTACAGAATCTAAAATATTCTGATAAATATGGACCTGACGGTGTTCCAAGCTGTGTTCTTATAAAATGTTTACATTCTCTTATATCTCCAATAACCTACTTATTCAACGTATCAATATTTAGTGGTTACTTTCCTGAAATTTGGAGGAAATCTTATTTGTTTAAACCCGGAAACAGATCCAACATTTCCAGTTATAGAGGTATTGCTAAATTAAGTGTTATTCCAAAACTTTTCAAAAATATAGTTACTGAAATCCTTTCGCATCAAGTTGAATGTTATCTTTCGCCAATTCAGCATTTATTTAGAAAAGGATGTTCCATTACTACTAACTTTTTGGAGTTCGCAACCTCAGTTATAACTGTATTTGATTTCGGTTTACAGACAGACGCAATATACACAAATTTCAATAAAGCTTTCGATAAAGTAAATCACGATCTCCTATTGCTCAAATTGGATAAACTGGGATTTTCTCCTGTTTCCATAAATGGATTTCCACATATCTTAAAAATAGATGCCAATGTGTATTATTTAGAGAATGTATATCAAAAACCATTCCTGTTTTATCTGGTGTTCCACAAGGTAGTCATCTCGGCCCCTTATTGTTCCTAATATTTATAAATGATTTACCAGCTTGCATTAAGAATTCTAGAATATTAATGTATGCTGATGATGTAAAGCTGTTCCATAGCTTTAACTATTCCTATCAATGTTCCTTACTCCAATCAGATCTTGACAATCTTTATGATTGGTGTATGATAAATCTAATGGATCTGAATTTAAGAAAGTGTAAACACATAATGTTCTACAGAAGAAGTCCACTATTCTGTAGATATACAATAAATAAATATCAACTTTATCTACTCGAAGAATTTCTTGATCTGGGTGTGTTGCTGGATTTTAAACTATCCTTTAATTCCCACGTTTAGCTAATCGTTAATAAAGCAAAAGGAGTTCTAGGTTTCCTCAAGCGCTGGAGATGAGAGTTTAATGATCATTATGTTTCCAAGCAATTATTCATATCTCTTGTAAGATCAATCCTGGAATATGCTTCCGTGGTCTGGGATCCTCAATACGAAGTTCATATAAAGAAAATTGAATCGGTTCAGAAACAATTTCTCTTATTTTGTCTTCGTAGTGTTCCATGGAATCCTAATATTAATTTACCATTATATGAAAGTCGATTACAGCTTATTGATCTTCCTACTCTTTAAAGTAGGAGAAAATATATGAATATTTCATTTGTAATTAATTTATTAAATGTTTCAATTAATTCTGAGTAATCCCAAATCGTCCAACTAGAAATTATACTCCTTTAAAAATAAAATATTTTCGAATTGTGCCAGCTTTGATCCCATGGGACGTATATGCAATCAATTCAACAGTTTTTATCCATATATTGATTTCTCATTAAATCCAATCCGCATTAAGAGGAATATTTTTAACTTAGTTAAATAATAAGTTTTTGTTATTGAATGATTATGAAAAATATTTTATTGTAAATAACTTTAAGAATAATATATATGCTAGCCTGTAAGAAATTGTAATGTCATTGGCTATTAAATAAATAAATAACTAAAAAAAAAGATAAATTATAAAACAAATCTTGGCCAAGGATCGAAATCAGAACATAAAGTCTTTCAGTTACAAACCCAAGCGGTATACCACACTGATATGTTGAATCCCAACAAACCAAATTATATCGTAATGATATGATAACGATGTCAATTTAGAGATAAAGTAGACCGAGAGTGATATCATTTCTAAAAGGTCGACTAGAAAATGATAATGTAATTAAAAAAAAAAAATAAAACGATATTAGTAATGGCATCGAAAAAGTTAAGCAATAATTCTGCAACACATTTCAGAATTTGTATCAAGTTTTATTTAAAAATAATAAATTATTAAATTATTTTATTAAAAATTAAAATTATGTATCAATAATGAACTAATTTATATCTGCCAAGAAGTTGCAGTAATCCGAAAGCACTTCGCCATAAAATTCAAGCTGATGTTGATTCTTTTATGTAACCTCTTTTAACTTTTGCGATTTCTCTAGAAATATCCACAAAATTTTCTGTATATTCTTATTTTCATGAAAATGTTTGAGGTTTTTATCTAAAAAACATATATTTCGATATTTTATTATATGTATTTAAAATTATTACATAATTTATGAAAGCGCATCGTTTATTGGTGTATTGGGAATTTACTATCTTTATTGCTTATATAAAAACCATAAAACGCAACTCAAATCTAAATAATACTTTTTTTTAACACACCAAATTCTTGTCAAATTAATTTTTTTATGTATATATTTTTTAGGAAAAACAGAAATTTGTAAGGAGTTAAGCTTGAGTTTATACGAAGTCAAGCTTAACGGTTTTAACTTCCTAATAGACAAACATTTATATATGTTATAGTATGTGAAATAGAAAATATTATTAAATTGAGCAAAAAATATTGGAAAATTATTGAAGGCTCTTCTAGACAATCTTTTATTACACCGCCATTCCTAATCGGATTTCGCTGAATTTCAATACCAAGATTTTCGAGACTATATGTCATATATGTGATGAAAGAGAAATGAATTTATTGGACTGCGCGCTTCTTACATGTGGTCCTTCACAAGATTTATAATGTAAAGAAGTTAGATTTGAAATTTTTAGAACTTTTTTAAATTTTCAACTTTTGCAGCCCCTCGTTAAAGTGATTCGCGCTAACGCATAACGGTGTCAATATGCCAAGGAAAAAAGTCTGAAAAAATTTTAGTCAAATTTTAAAATTTTTTTATTTTTACTCATATTCAAAAGAATTTTAATTTTAACTAACATAAATTTGAAATTTTATAGTCAAAAATTGCATTTCTTTAAAACCAACCTCTCGTTAAAAAAGCTTAGTGACCGATCCCAGTACTTTACAAGTTTTACTTCGAAATTAAAAAAAGTGTTTCTGTTAGTTGACTTAACCTGTTATATATACATTTGTAATTTTTATACAAATATTTAACAACACTCTGTAATAAATACTATCATCAAATCATAATATTTATATTTACACTTAACACTTACTGATGTTATGTATTATAATACTTATAATTTGAGGCATTTCCGGTTTCCTGTTGCCATAAACTACTTTCTAAATGAAATGCGTGACATTTGGCTAATTCACACAAAAGTACATAACAAAAAAAAAAATAAAATTCGATATACTTAGTACACCCTACAACAATAATTTTCATTCATGAAGAAATCAATATATAAATGAAATTAAAGACCATACGAGCACGGAGAAAACAGATTCGTTGTGGCAACCGCATTTTTTGCCAATCGAATTTTTTCGGGTACGAGAGCTATTATATGATTCGATTATGATAACCGCATGTATATAGTACGCACAACTATTTTTAAAAATAATTCGGCAAAAAATCTAAAAAATTGCCTTCTTGCCATCTTTAAAATGATGACTTTTTAAAAATTTATTCCTTTTCTCGATCATAAATAATTAATTTTAACTGAAATTTTTTTAAATTTATTTGTAGTTGAATTCTTCAAATTGGGCAACTAATAACATAATAGTTATTAAAAAATATACTCCGTAAAATAAGATTTCGACCAGAATTTGAGGGAAAGAAACGAAACTTGGAATTTAGTTTCGTTTTGACTTTTTATAGATCCTGTAAATAATTTTATGATCTAAAATTGTTGTAATAGCAAAATATACGTAAGTAAGTTATATGTAAAACCAAAAATTTCAATAATATTATTATCATTCTAAACTCAGTAAAACTGTTAAGTTAACAGTTTTTCAATCAAAAGGATAAAATCTTACTATAGCTTATTAAATTTTTGTTGGAAATCGATATCCAACTAATTTTTTCTTTTTTTTCATCTCAAATGAACTATAAAGTTACAAAGTATACGGAATTATATATAAATATATATATTTATATTATATATAAATATATATATATATATATATCCGTGCAAATTTTTAAATGCTGCATAACAAAAAGTTAAGAAAATATTCTTTTGAAAATTTTTTTTAAATATTCAATATTTTTAATATTTAATAAAAATGAATGAACTTTTTGTGCTGCAACATTCAAACATTCAAGATTTATTATATTTATTATATTGTTATATTACCTTTCATTTGACACCGATATTGGGATGATATAATCTTCATAAATATTTTTTAGTCTTTGTATCCTTCGAAAGTTTGAAGTCCGTTTGGGAGAAAATTTGACGTGTTACCATATATGATCTCTAGTTTTACGCATCTATAGATTATTAGCAGGGCAACCAAAAATATGCTCTAAAAAGAGAGTTTTATTCGCATAAACATTGCTCTTAAGATCGCAAAATATGCCCTTAAAATTAAAAAAAAAAAAAAAAATATGCTATTAAAATATTATTTTTTCTGGCTAAATTTTAAATTATCTACCATTCATGCTAAAACTAACTTGATTTTTATTAGTAATTACTAAAAAATATTTTCCTTTTTCACTTAAAAACCTTCAAAGCTAATATGTTGTGTCAAAAATTATAAATAATTAATAACTTTATAGGATGAAAATTGTTAGGGAATCAGATTTGAAAAACTTATGTGACAGTAAAAAGAAAATTTCACTAATGGTAAATTAAGTAAAAAAATCTATTGCGTTAAGTGTAAATTATGCCCAATTATACCCTTTAGTATAATATATGCAAGATTATGCTCTTAAGTATTAAATATGCAAAAATATGACATTTAAATTGCTAAAATACACTGCAAAATAATGATTTTCTCTGAAAATATGACTAAATATAATATTAAGCCAAAATATGCAAAAATATACCGTAACAAATAGTTGCCAAAATTATTAAAATTGTTTGAATCGGATAAATAACTAACAGTTAACCAAAAATATGACTTTGCATATTTTTGGTTGTCTTGATTAATACATATGTGCAAATATTTTTAAATTGTTGCACGGTGTTATTATTGCTTTTGTTATATATGAAAAAATAAAATAAATAAATAAAAATTAAGTACATATTTTTGTTTCATATCTCATACACTCATACATTTTAAAACATCCATTGAAAATCATATGACACAAAATTTATTCATTTTTTTAATTATATGTATGTAAGTGAAAGTAATACATATGAGTAATTCCGTTTTTGTTTTTAATTCTCTTTTATGAAACGTATCTTAAATAAAATAAATATTTATGGCTTTGTTTAGATATATGCATTCAGAGGAATAAAATAAGAAAAAAATCAAAATTCTATGTACTCTAGGAAAATAAGCCAACAAAATTACTCAACTTAGAAATTTGATGGAAGAATCGTATTTTGGCATATAGCTTCATCTTGGTGTCTTGTATATACTTTCTTATACATACTGTTAAAAGTCACAAATAATCACATGTACGCTACGTGACTTATTGTTTATAGTTTTAGTTTAGTTTAGTTCTATAGAGTTCAAAATTTCCAACAGTTTTGCTATACATTTTTAACAACACATTTTTATATATCATCATTAGTTTTGGAGTTATAGCACATCTTATGTTCGATTTATTTTTTTTTTTTTAGTATCCGCTATATTTCAGAACTATACAAAATATAATAATAAAAAATTTACCACCCATTATAAAAAGATATATACTTATCTTTTGTTATACAAAATGTTGACAAATCGCTTCTTTGTCCATTTTAGGGTATCCGCAAGTGTAAATTTGCAATAAGGTCTCAGGCTAAAATTAATTTTGTAAACTGAAGAAATTTCGCACAAAATTCAGCAGGTAAGAGGACCGTTTTATTAAAATCGGAATGGTATAACGAAAACATAGAAAAATTAAAAAGTTTTCGTCCATTTCGCCATTTTCCGAAAAATTATGTAACAAAAAATAACTGTATGGAAAAAAACACAAAGCTTTTAAAATTCGAATTTTTCCGCACATTGACAACGCTTTGATCGAACAAAAAGCTATATACCGGCGTTTAAAATCCGTTAGTTCGAATCACTTTCGCGAGGTTGCCCATAAGTTATTGCGGTTTAAAGTTGAAAATTTTAAAAAATTCTGAAAATTTTAAATTTCACTTATTTACATTATAATTGCACACATTAATGAATCTTGTGAAAAACGATCACTACATGCAAAAAGATAGACGATATTATTATTACTGGATGAGTTACACAGAAAAATATTTTTTTTTTAATAATTTTTACACACAGTTTTAATAAGTTAATATTTTTAATGGTTTAAAAGTTACAGGGCTTTAAACTATGCAAGCCCTTAATTTGTATAGAATATTTTTTCCAATATTATTTAATACACAGAAAAGAGTCAGCAATCACCATAATAATTCATTCAATTAAATTTATTTATATTTTTAATTTGTACTTCTCATCAAAATTATTATATCAATTACTAATAACTGTAAAAAATTAAAAACCGAAAGAAATATTAAATCAATCAAGTAGATGATTGAATGAATTAAAAATTTAATTGCGAAAAAGAAACTTACTTGAATTGTTTGAATATATTAATTAAGTTTTGGTGTAAAATGAAAAAATAGTGTTATTTGAAAAATACGAGGTAATATTTTTTTCTGTGTAACAAATATGATTAATTTTTAGTTGATTATGACACGTTTTTTTTTTATTTTTCTGGCATTTTTATTGTTTTCACATTCTAATTTTGGCTTGAAGGTCTAACTTGCCAAAAAAAAAATCTCTTGTTAGAATTTTTATTCTAAGGTACTTTTAGGATGATGTTTGATGAAAATTCAACATCCTTTTTAAGTTCTACACGATCTACGTATATTTTTTATGTTTTTTAGGATTAAAGTATAGAAAAGTAATTAGAAACTTTTTAGATCACATAAAAATTTGCTTTAAAGAAGATTTTATAACGTCATTATTTTTGAGATAACGAAATGCATTTTTGTCCATAACTTCTACAAATTACGTAGTTTTTTAGGGTGCCCTTGATTTTAGGATAAATCTTGACGAAAACTTACTATTAAGTAACATTTTGATAGCTTTTACGCCGGGCCTTGGCAAAATAAGTTTAGATAAAAGTATCTCGTTTTCCGTTGACAGATTAAAAAAGTTATCATTAAACTAGACTAGAGCAAGCTCCCATTGTGCTGTATATAATTATATTATTAGATATCCCAAAATGCTTACGTAAAATCTGAAAATTTTGCTAAATTTTCAAAAAGTCTTTAAAATTTTTGTAATTAAATATTTTAATGCACCCGTCCGACCATTGGATGTTAAAGTAAAAAAAAACTTAATTCACGTCAGAAACCGCACTCCTGAGAGTGCGTCTGGCGAAAAACTGTACTTTTTTCAAATTCACGCTTATTTTTTCAAGATTTGGAGAGCCCAAACTCTATTATTCATGAGGGTACATTAATGAGACAAAAGTAGTTTCAACTTGTAGGAAAAAAATAAAAAAAAAATGATTGGTCCTAATCGTATTTTTGTAACTTTTCAACTTTGAAGAACTGTAACTAATAACCACAAAGACCATGAATGATAAAATTTAGCAATTTGATTGTTTATAGTATTACTAATATTATTACCATTAACTCGGTTTCATTGATTTTAAAATTTTTGTGTTTTTGCCCATACATCTTTTTATAATGGTATAATTATACTTAGAATTTTACCATATCGTTCTCAAATATAGCGGTTACTAAGAAACATTAAGTCAAGCATAAGATATGCTAGAACTCCAAAACTATTAATGGTACATAGAAGTGAACTTCAACAAAATTTTACTCTATAAATGTTGTAATCGCATAAAAACACAAGCTATGCATAATATGCTAGATATGTATTTGTAAAAAATTTATACACGTGGTTATTGGTGTCTTTTAACATTATATATAAGACACCAAGACAAAGCTTCACTGCTGTACCTTTAACAAATGTTTTTTAAAACTCTGAAAGTAAATGAAAAACGAGAATTGCCAGTGTGCAATCGGCTAAATATTCGCAATAATTTAATAAATAATAATTATATTATTTATGTGCAATGTACCCAACACATAGGGGCATACGAATACCAAATGTGGCAATTCAACCGCTGGATTTTATTGTAACTAATTCTTTGAAATACCGAGCAATAGATATATATATATATATATATATATATATATATATATATAATTTTCCTATAGATTTCGAATATACATATCACAGTGTCACATTTATCTAAATTAGAAAGACAAAAATACGAAAATGAAGTAATTGTTTTCCCATTTCTTCTTCTTGATACACATGTTGCATTCCAAGTTTCTGAAGTTATCTAGCATTTCGTTAACATTTTCGCGCCATTCATTTGGCTGGTATTCGGAAAGACCCATTGCTAGAACAAGGCCTTGCACATCAGAACAAAATACAATATCGTCTTCCGAATGAAAAAATTGTAGTAAGTCTTGCTCTATTTTGCGATAGTATGTCACTTTTGTATGTGATGCCAATAAGTTTCTTTCTTTTAGTCTAGAAGCCAATGCCTCTGCAGATTCCTTAGGCAATTCAAGATCTCTTACCATATCATTTAATTCTCCTTGTTTAAATGGTTTGGGGTTTGTAGACGGTATTTCTTCAAAATCACTATCGCTACTTATTTTGTCAAGGATTTCTTCAAACAAGAGTTCATTTTTAGAGCATAATTTTGGAATGTGGTAGAGGTCTTCTGGCTGATTCTACGTCTGGATACATAATTTTTTTCAGATTAATTCCACGTAATTTAATACAGCAAAAGTACCAGTCATCTAAGTTGTTTTTGTTTTTTCCACTGCATAGGCACTCCGAATTTTATACGACGTCGGCATGTTGCAGAACCACTAACGGTTTCTCGGCACTATTTAACTTTTTTTAATTTGTTGTCTTGTGTTACTTACATAGTTCCGAATCTATCAAAATGATTAATGTGCATTTTTGTATGGCTTTTTTATTTCATAAATTTTTTGTATATGAATATGTAAAAATACTTATTTCTCAAGAAAATTTAATTTATTGGTTGAAAAAAAAAATTAAGTAGCAGTCATCAAAGCATTTTACTGTATTTTTCCACTAGAACTTTCAGTCGGTACCAAAATAAATTTTTTTTGAAATTAAAAATTGTTTTTTTTTTTTTTATATAAAGAAAATATAAAGGAATACTTTAAATTTTAAGTGGCAAAATTTGTTTTCTATTTTTATATTTGCAATGTGCAAAACAAATGTTTAAATTTTTGTATAAATCCCAAAACTTTGTGAAAATATTCAACATCTCAAAACATTCGCTATATTTTGATGGCATATCCAGAACGGGTAAGAAATTCTTATTCCTCCATTTAATAATTTTAAATATAACGGAAAATGATTTTTCTACAGATTTGGCATCGTCAAGTTTAATTTCTGGAGTCCTTGAGTAGTCTAATAACCTCACCAATTATACAAAATGATCCACAAAGGTGTATAAAAATATTAACTAATTACTAATATATAAAAAAAGATTTACTAATTGAAGTGTCTCATAATTCACAAGAAAAATAAAATAATTATTTATAATATTAGATTAGAGAAATTGTTGAGAATATTTACATAAAAAGAAAAAATTCATAACGGTATTCTAGATCTTAGTCGATTATAATTAATCATTAGTCTCGTGTTATTTAATCATATTCATAAATAGTTAATATCTAGCTTATGAACATAATTACATTTATGTAATAAATACATTATTAATAATAGTGAATAGTAAAAAAAAAAAAAATATATAGAAAGATCTATTAAATTTTATAGTATATCCTTAATGTTGATAATGTTAGTGAATAAGAAGGTTAAATCGGTAATACAGTATATATACATACATATGTTGAAATTGTTTACTGACAACAAGTTGCATGTTTCTAAATTCAAAGTATATAAACAATTTGATACATCAAATTAAATCTTAATAATAAAAAGAAATATCAGAAAATGTTGCTAAAAAAACTAATAATAAACAATAATAATCACCTAATTATAACACTTATAAAATATACGAAATTAAAAACAAAACATAATAGTAAAACTAATTAAACTGAGTCAATAATGATCATCCCCAACCATTAAACAGCATAACTATACTTCTCACACTTACATATTCCCAATAACTCCAATCGTGGGAGCAGAAACAAATTAAAGTAAGTGATAATATTAACAGTAATATTAATAATATTACAGTAATTGTAAAAATCATCAATAATAAAAAAAAAACCTTTTTTGTGCTTCACAAAAAAATATATATTAAATAAAAAAAAAAGTTTTATTTTGTTATATTTTTGTTTTAAATTACAATGAAAAGTTAAAAAAAGTGAATAACATGTAATGCAAACGTCTTTATAAATAAAAAGAAACAAAAGAAGCTAATTGGTTGATATTTACAACAAAAAAAGTGGAAATTAATGAAAGAAACGTAAAATAAAAAAAAAAAAATAAAAAATAAATATATACAAATTATAGTGCTAATGAAAATTATAAATAAAATAAAAGTACCAAAAATATAGATTAATAACATAAAAAAAAGTTATTTTATTATTTATTTTTTTTTTCTTTTTTTACTATACCTTTTATATTATTTAAGTTTCTTTCATTTAATGCATATGAGTTAACTAATGATGATAAAAATGAGGTGTTTATCTTGTTTTCTAATTTTTGACTATTTTTTATTTATACTTATATTTTGATAACCTTTGATTTTTTTTTTTAATTTTGATGTCATAAATAATTTTTTTTTTTTTTTGACTTATAAAATTCATGAAAAATTTATATCTAATTTGAATTCCTAAACTCGGGAAAAGTCGTGAAGTAAGAAACCCCTCCAATTTTTACAAAGTTCAATGGACTTTATCAATTTTTTTTTAATTTCTTATTCTACGAGGGCGGGTCAATAAGTTCGTGATATTTCGAACTTCCCTCGTATTTATATGAAATGCAACACTATTCCCATCAAGTACCACCTATTAGTAGACTACTGTCAAATTTCGAGCAAGTGTCGTCATTTACTTTGCGTAAAAAATAGGATTTTTCGAGGTCCTTAAAGTAGGCAACAATTTCATCGTTGGACCTGAATCTCTTTTCACCGAGCCATTTCTTTAGGTTTGGAAATACATAGAGTTTTGCCATTGAGACTGCACACGTGTGCACTCGTGCATTATCTTGATGAAAAAGAACATTTCTCTTAGCCATATGGGGTCGTCTTTTTAAATCCTCATTAAATCGGTTTAATAAGTTGGCATAATATTCGCCGTTTATTGTTTTTCCCTTTTGAAGGTAATCGATGTGGATTATCCCGCGTGCATCCCAAAAAACTGTTACCATCACCTTATTGGCCGACAAACTTACCTTGGCCTACTTCGGAGCAGGTTCAACCGGAGAAACCCATTGTTTAGACTGCCGCTTGGTCTCCGGAATGCAGTAATGGATCCATGTTTCATCCACAGTTGGAAAGCGCCGCAAAAACTCATTCGGATTGCGGTTAAACAATTCCAAACAATCCTTTGAAGTTGTCACACGTTTACGTTTATGGTCAATTGAGAGCAAACGCGGCACCCATCTTGCAGTCAACTTTCTTAAATCCAGCTAGCTGATCATTTAAAATCGAAACCACACTGCCATATGAAATGTCTATGGCATCAACAATCTCACGCACTTTTACTCTTCGATCGGCCAACACCATATCTTGGATTTCTTCGAAATTTTTGGGTGTACTGACCACAATTGGCCGTCCAGAATGTTCAGCGTCATTTGTACTTGTGCGACCACAATGAAAGCCAGTAAACAACTTTTTTATTTATCGAGCTTTACCTTGATTGACGATTTTTTTTCGCAAAAAATAATGTTTAATGAGCACTCGAAATTCACTTTTTTCCATTTTTAGAAAAATACACGAGGCTCTATGTACGCAAGTAAATTACGACACTTGCTCAAAATTTGACAGTAGTCTATTAACAGGTGGTACTTGATGGGAATAGTGTTGCATTTCATATAACTACGAGGGAAGTTCGAAAAGTTACGGACTTATTGATCCCCCCTCTTATTTACAACAAAAAAAAGTGGGTGCACAAACTTATGGATCTTGTTGTAGGATTTCTTATAGATGATGGCAGAGACAGGGGGTATAATCAATAAAAAGGCCAATCTATAAGAAATATTTAATTATAATTACTCGGATAGGAGAAATTATAATTATAGAGATGAGAAAAAAACACGATTAGGATTATAATCCATAGGGTAGCTGGCTGTTGTTTCATAAAAACAAAATCACCTTTCTTTGGGTTACTTTTATGAAATGAGATGTATGTACTCGGTTGATTTCAATGCAAATATATGTAGGTTTATTGTACTTAGCATGTTGAGTTGATTTCAGGGGGTAAGTACAGATAAATAGCTTATAAGTTAACAATTTTCAGGTTGCGGTAAATATAACTTGTAGGTTAAGTTAAGTATAAGCACAAATTTAGCGGTAAGTAATTTCAATGATGTGATCCTTGAGATGGATTTTTTTTTTCTTCATGAGCAATAATAGTAGGATTCATATTTCCAATAAATTTCGGGTTTTCCAATAACATTTTCTTTACAGGATACTAAAAGTGCTGCAAATCGATACAATGTACACTTAAAATAATTGTCTTATATTAATTAATGTAAAAGATTATAAAGATTGTAATTTAAGTGTCCAACTAGTTTAGACAGTGGGAATTAATAAAAAGAAACGTAAAATAAAATAAAAATAAATAAATACAAATTATAATGCTAATGAAAATTATAAATAAAATAAAAGTACCACAAGTATAGATTAATAACATAAAAAAAGTTTTTTTTTTGTTTTTTTTTTTTTTTGCTATACCTTTTATTTTACTTTCTTATTCTACCATCAGCTGTTATGTTTATAAAAATGATTTTGGTTTTTTTGTTAATTTAAACCTTTGCAGAATTTTATAGTTGTCTCATATACTTTTTTATATTACTAAATAATTAAGAAATTTACTTTTTTTTGGTATAAATTTATATATTTTTATATATATATATATATATATATATATATATATATAAAATCAGATATGTGGTTTTCTCATAATTCGTTATTAATGAATTTTTATGATATTTCAGATTAAATTATGAATATGAAGTACATATTGGATCAAAATGAAAAAATAAGATATTTAATTTTGATTTCTATAGCAATGTAAGTAGTAGTGCTTGAAATTATGTGCAGGGGACATCTAACGCCCTGACGATATTAATATATTATAACATACCGGACAAAATTTAAAAAAAAAAAGAAAATCGTACTATATCATACCTTATACCATCAAATATATATATAGAGAATTTTGTTTTTATGTTTATCTTTAAGAAGTTGACCTTAAAACCTCAATGATTTTTTTTTTTTTAATTGAGTTTTTTTTTTTAATTAACTTTTAATGAAATTATGTTAACAACATCTCATGGAGTAAAATGAAAAGGCTAAAATATTAGTATTTCTATAAAGAAGTTACATATTTTTATTAATAGTTTTATTTTTACAAAATAATACATTTATAGTGTATTTATTCGCAAAAAAAAAAAAATCGAGATTATTATAATTTAAAAATCCTTATAAAGGAAAATGTGTACAAGATAAAAATAAGATATTAGATTAAAAAATTAAACTTTTCTGATCTTATTTCTTGGGGAATTTTGCTTTTTGTATTAGCCTCTTTTCCTCACCTCCTGGCAATACTTTTAACAATTCTTAAATAAACTTTATTTAAAAAAGGCTGTCCTCAACAAATAAAATGGAAAAGTACTGAATCTAGTGGGCAATTTGAAATCGAAATCGAAGAGAACCTCTATAGCCTATATTTTTAATTTAAATAGTTTTCTATAAGTATTTTGAGATGTAGTTGTCAAAACCTTAATTTTTACTTTTCAAAGAAATTTAAATTTTTGCGCTTTTTCACAATACTTTCTTGATTGTACAACTTTTTTGTAATATTTCTACGCGTTCATGTTCTTACTTGTTAGCATCACTGATATTGTGGACAAGTGGTAAAATCAAAAATTTAATTTTTTGCAGTTTTTCGATTAGAAAATTTGCGCGATTTCGAGTATTGTAAAGTAAATTACGAATTGTTTGTTAATGTGCCCTAAATAGCAGCGCTATAGGGTGTACCCAAACTTGAGAAAAAAACGTTAATAGTTCTAAGAGGTGCCTTTTTCGCGAGGCACACTCACAACGTAATTTCCATGACGCTAAAGTATCAAAAAAGGTTTCCAATTTACATTTTAGATGGAATAAAGGAATATTTTAGAATAACATTATGATAATGGTACTGAAATAATACTGACGTGTAGTTCTAATTCCTAAAAATTATCTTAGATAAATAATATTGAAACGATCATTCATGAAAAAAATTATAAAAGCCATAGAACAGTAGATATTTGATACTACTCGAATGAACACATGTGACCATTTAAAATTACTACGGCCACCAATTGTTGATTTAATGATATTAATATGGTAACGGGAATCCCTTCTATCATACCACATATTATTTACTAAAATCAAACTAGCACCTTTACTTTTGCAGGCAGGTAATTCATTATTTTAACGAGTACTGTTTAATCGAAATGAAATCCTATTACGACAAATTGAATTAATTTGATCCTAAACGCATATATTTCGAATTTAGACTGTCTAGATAGACATATTTTCTTAAATAATAAAATCCAATAGGAAGGATAAAATTTAATTATTTAATATAGGAAGAGTGTCAAAATAGGTATAATTCCTAATTGTTTTTCCCTGTGTTGGAATTTGTTCCGGTCTCAAAATCAAGGGATATTTGAATATTTTGAACGTTATAGAGCATTAAATAATGTCATATCATTGCGAAAAAATTATATTTAGCAGTTGATTCCATCACATTAACGATTGAAATTGGTCGCGTTATTTCGGTTCAATGATTATTTGACCGCTTTTTTACAGAGAACTTATTAAGATTTCAAACTAATATAGAAGTAAATAATAAATACAAAAATATCAATCTTTATGGAAAAATTTCCAAAACAGTTAAGAAAAATAGCAAAAATTAATAGAATCGGATTATTTGCTAATATTTATATTATCTGTAGATTTCATGTATTTTACTCTATATGTAATAATAGAAAAGCATAGTATTAAAGGTATTTCTAGACTAGCACACAAAACATTAACATTTTTCAAAAATAAAATATTAAGTATTTTATTGGTATGTCAAAATATCCGACAGAAAAATACTTAACTACTGCAGACGGTAATACAATGATTTTATATTTAATTTTGTTTTTATTAGCTTTTCTTCTTTATTTTTTATTTACTTTCTTTTTCAATGTAAATTTTTTTATTACTTTTTTTATTAACTATACGTAGACATTTTTATGTTGGCAATTGTAAAATACTATCTCTCTCTTTAAAATGTCACCAATGTGGACCAATAAGAAATCTATATCGCAATAACTTTTAAACATAAGCTGTCAAATTTATTTTTCTCTTTTAAAATTTTGCTATTTTAAAAAAAAAAAAAATTTATAAAAAATAAAGAATAAAAATGCGAAATAAATTATAATTTTCGATAAAAAATACAATTTAAATAAAAATTTCTCATGTACGTTTTCTTCACCCCTTAACACAAAGATGGAAATAAAATTGTTTGTAAAATTGTTAAGGCAAAAAAAAAAATATTATTGGTAAATATGAAAATCAAATGTTTTTGAATAATTTCAAAAAATGAAAAATTCTAAAATCATAAGAATTTTTTTCATAATCAAACAATTTGTGTTTAGACGATAAATTTTAGTGTGGTATTCGAATTTTTCACAAATCTTAATAAAAAATATTACCGTGTACAAATATCTTTAAAAATTCCAACCTTTTTCAATAACGATTTTTATTAAAATTTAAAAAATCATTTTTAGAGTTTAGATCATTTTTTTCTCGCTCAAATTTACAACTGCTAAACGTTTAATAATTTTCCTTACATGTCTTCCTGGACATGTCTTCCCCTTTGGTCAGGAGCGGAGCTCATCTAAAACTCCTTCCGATCTATGGGTCACGGCACCTGGTTGCAATGCAAATCCACACTGAGCTCACGCTCTACTCGCAATTTGGGTTTAAACCGCAGCCGCAACGAAAAACTCCCCAGGGGGCCACCGCAACAGCTGGAACATACATCACACGCTGAAGAGGCAACATCGGCGACATCGGAGTCCAACGCACCCAACTTCGCTAATGTCCTACCGTTCTCTAAGACCCTACTATAATCCCATCCCGCCCCGGTATGAGTAATACCCGTACCACCTAGATCTCTGATGTCATCATAGTACGGATACGTAAGAATTACGTGCCACGGATCTTCCTGTCTCCTCCCACATCCACAGTTCTGAGTATCGGACAGAACTCTCTTATGCAAAAATGTATTTAGTGAGCCATGTCCAGTCAGTAAAAAGGCTAGACTCAAGCCGTCACCCTTCCTTCGTCGCTGGAGGACAGTCATACTTCTTAATGTGGTAAAACAAAATAAATTGTCTACAACTAATGAGAGCATCAAAATCATTCCCTTATTCTTAACTTATAAATGTACCTGGCAACTCTATTAAAGCACAACCTTAAATTAATATGGTTGTCGCGTGAAGTGTAATCCATACAAAAACAATAGAAAACATAAAGCTGTTCCTACTTTTCGTGTAAT
Source organism: Protocalliphora azurea (assembly GCA_932274085.1). Classification (NCBI taxonomy): domain Eukaryota; kingdom Metazoa; phylum Arthropoda; class Insecta; order Diptera; family Calliphoridae; genus Protocalliphora; species Protocalliphora azurea. Next base: position 113,688,705 of record OW026521.1, read on the forward strand.
CGGAAACGGCAAGTAGGTAGAAACGCTGTATAATTTCCGTAAAGTGAAAGAGACCCTTGAAACTAAAAATATTATATGCTGATTAAAGCTTAGTTTATTATCAATATAAAAACCAAGTGATTTGTAAACATTTACTATATATATTCTTTCACCATTTAAAAATGTGTCCAAATGATAGTTATCATTCTTAAGTAAGAACATATGGACTCAACAATATCGAGCATTAAAGTTGATGTATTATATCTCCTGTTAAATCCTGCTTGAAATGGATTAATAATTTGTAGCTCCTCTAAGTGAGCTTGAATCTGCTCCTTTAAAATAATTTAAAATATTTTGGCAAAACATGATAATATAGTAATAGGACGAAAATCATCAGTAGAATTTGGATTTCTAATTTTAGGTGTGGGTAATACTCTATATATTTTCCAGTCTTTAAGAAATTCAGACCTTGTTATATATGAATTAAATATGTATATGAGATGTGACACTATCTCAAAGAAATTAATTTTAAGAAATTTAAAGCTATCCCATCTGCATCTATAGAATTCGATCGTAATTTCGACATGGAATTAAATACATCGATACCGTCTGCATTCCTAAAAACAAATGCATTGTTTCTACTATATTGGTTATAAATAAATGTTATTATTGACGCTGTTATTGGGGACAGTATTGTTACATCATTAAATTTATCAGGGTCAATAGACGTTAAACAAGGACTGTCACCTACAACTCCATCCAACCTTAATTTCCACCACAACTATTCTTGATTACAATTATCAAATAAATGAGTGAATGATTTTCTCCTTATTTTGCGAATGCTGGATTTCAATCAATACGTTTTAATTATAGAATCGGATCTGTGTAATCGCATAGTCCTAAAAGCTAAATCACTTCTAATTTTGGCATCCAATCATGTACAGTTTTCTGTCTCCTTTTCATGTTATAAGTTAAGGGGTCAAAGATATAAAATGAGAAGCTTGAACGTCGGGTTGAGTGATAAAATATATAGGTGAAAAATATAAAGAGTGTTATTGGGAAACACATTGCTGAAGGTTTATTGACCTGAGATCTCTGTATATATTTAACATAAAAACTTTTGTTAACGTAAATAATGTTATTATAATAAAAATTCATATTCTACAAACAATGTTATACCGAATTAAGCTGTGAATTTGAACGATAAGTATTCTGAAGGTTTATAAGTTTAGTTTTTCATAAACAGTTGCTAAATGAATGAAATTGTTCAAGGAAATGGTGTTATTTATGCCCGAATATATAAAATAAATGAACATGATATACAATGAGAGACTTGTTTGGGAGTTATGGTCAATTTTGGACAGGTCATTAACTGTTTATACAATCCATTTCACTCAAAATTTTTGTTAATATGAGTGCAAAAACTTATTTTTCGTTTTTATAAGGTATGTGTCGGGTTTTTGTGAGTAGAAACGTAAGAACTGACGTTTTTGTACACATTTTGTAGTATGCGTTAAGCATTCACAAACGTCATTAATGTCAAACACAGACCATCGGTGAAATTTAATCGTGAAGCGAAATGCGTTGATAAAACTATAAATATAACAAAATTTTAAAAGTTATCTTTAACATTTGTATAAACATACCGCTCCTGTGGCAAATCGAACACATTTAATGCATCACGAACATTTCTGCAACATATACGTGTGTCGCCAACACCACTCTCACTAGAATCACTCGATTCGCTAAAATAATATGCCACTGATGAAAACATTATTGTTGATTTTAAAAATATGTTTGCAATTTAGTTTTTACTCTATGTAGATTTATTTTTGTAATATTTTCCGAACACATTTTTAAGTAAACAAAAAACAGCTGTTTTTTTTAGACGAGTATTTAAGGGCTGCCATTTTTGTGTTCAAAAGACTTGATTTTGTATAAAAATCATTTACAAGATGTAAAAATTAAATACAATGGCAACAATAACATTTGACAATAACAAAAACACAACGTAAAAGAATGTAAGATAGACGAGTACTTAAAAAAAAAACTCATTTTCTTACGTACTCGTCTGGGTACCACTCATTTGTCTGAATCTTTACATGTCTTGTATAAATAGGCCATAAGTTATAATTAAAATTTTGCAAAATTTTGTCAAAATTTTACTAAATTTTGGAAATTTATTTATTGTGACTTTTTTACGTTTGGTGGGTACCTATTTTATAAACATTGTTACAAGGATCAGTTAGGAATTTTATATATTATTTGATAAAACTTGTGTATGTTTATAACTATACAAATAAAAAAAATATTAAGAAAATTAATGTATGCTGTTTTGTATTGAATTTTTGATGATTTTGACGAACATATCGGTTAATTTTGGATGATTGGTAAAAGCAAACCTTTTCCAAAAACTTACAAGGAGGAACCAATTCTCGTTACATATGCAAGGCATTACCATAGTCCCAGGTAATCAGAAATTTTAATCTCATGTTGATGATGAAACATACCTACTATATGCGAAGCATTAAGAAAATATAGTTTTGTTATCTTAACTGTCTATTTATGCCATTTTATGTGAAATATAACATTGGCAGGTCCAATTTTTTATTCTGCCGGAAAAACTAAGCATAACTTGCATAAATGTCCAAATTATGTCGGTCATTTGCAGTGGATTTACAAAAACAACTCTTAAAAACAAATATACTAGGTAGGCGAAGTTACTAATAATCTTTTTGAGTATATCTCTTGAAAAGGTGACTCGAATTGGTCACCAAACACTTTCTTCTTATCAGGATTTCTGTCAATTTACTGATTGTTTCCCAAACATATTGTATCGCGTTGCTCTGTCATATCTTATGAATTGAATGATTTTCAATTATATAATAAAATCCATATGTAAAATGCAATTCCTTAAAAATATTTTTATTTTTTATTGTTCTTAAAATTTTTTTAAATAAATTTTTTGATTTTTGTTGTTATAAGACTTGCAATTGTCATTCAATTGAAATATTATTATTGTTACCATATTAATAATATAGATTTTATTAGAACATAAGTTTCGCAGAATCAACTCTGAAAGCAACAAAACATTTAACTGGCAAATACATAAAAAGTTTAAAGTGGCATTAAGTAATCGTTGTAATATTAACATATTTTATTAATGTTAAACGTAACGAATGATACAGATTGCCAGAAATAACTGTTAATGTTTTCGTTTCTGTACATTAACAGAAGGAACAAAAAGTTATAGAATTAACCTATTAGACAAATATTTGAGCAAAATTTCGTCCCCTAAGGATGTCTGCCCCGAACCCCATCCTGCTTTAAACAGAAAGACAGTCAGACGCACGGACATCGTTAGATCGTCTTAGATTTTCACGAGGGCCCAGATTCGGGCGTGGATCCACTAGAGAAAAGAAATCTACCTCCCCCCCCCCGCAAATAAATTTTCAACTAAAATAATTAAATACGAATAAAAATTTACAATAGGAAAAGAAAAAATAAATAAATAAGTAAAAAATATTTAGGAAAAAATTAGTTTGTCATAAATAGAAAAAGGAATGATGAATTTATCTTCAACATTGCCTATCCAAAAATTTGCATCTTCTTTCGAAAATTTTTGAATAACTCAATAGGTTTAAAAATTGACGCTTGTTTAATAAATAATGTAGAGAATGCACATTTTTAAGTATTTTTATTTCACTTCTTTTAAATAACTACATATATGAATTTTTATAAAATGTTAAATTCTTCTAAAAGTATATATTTTTGTAATTTCTTTTATTTTTCCAGGCTTTCCAAAATTCTAAATTTCGAAATTTCGTTAAATTTAAGCTTAAATTTTACTGATCATACGATTACAAATGCATCCTTCGATAAAAGAAATAATTTGTCTAAATACTAGTTTTATCAGCCAATGAAAATTTTTTTTATTTCATAAATCGTTTTTATAATAACACAGAAAAAGTTTCACCAACATATTTCACACAAAATATAATATTAATCAAAAATGTTCTTAAAATAAACATAATGAATGTTTTACGTATTTTGAGACAATTTTATTTTGAAAGCTAAATAAAAATATTCACACATTATCAACGATAAATGTGCAAAAATTATATATAAATATGCATAATTTTGTAACTAAAAATCATTAAAAATCTTAAATTATGCTCAACAGTTTTTTTTTTGTTTTTGGTAAGTTCCTGGATAAATTCTATTTTATTCTGTTAATTTCTTCTTTTTAAGACTTTTTTGGAAAGTAGAAGAATCAATCTGGTCAAATATTGATGGAAAAATTAAAAAAAAAAAAAAAATTTACAAAAATGAAAATTTACAATTTCTTCAAATTTGTAATTTATAATGTAATATTTTTTAAAGACTTTTCTTGTAAGCATAACAAGAATTATTTTCTTTTAAATTCGACAAATATTTTATAGCTTATTCGATTTTATATGGAATGATTGACTTAAACTTGTTATACGTTTTTATTTTTCACCAAGTATGTTTCAAATAAAAGATTGACGTCTCATTTTATTGTAAATAAAATAGCATTTAAAACCTGATGTTTTTATTTTGAAAAAGAAAAGCAAATTTAATTAAAAAATAATAGAATAATCTATTTGTACTAAGTATAAAATATTAAATTTAAGTTTAAAATGCTACGTTCTTTTGCTTTCTTCATTCAATTAAATTCAAAATTGACTTAAAATTTAGGTAGATACGAGATCTATAGTGCACCAACTATCATCAAAAGGATTGTTTTTTTTTTTTCAAAATATCGCAAAATTTACAGGGTATTTAAAATTGTTGAAAAATTTTTTCATTTTTTCACGTTTAACAACTTTGTTATTTTGCTTACAATTTCTTGCTTTTTATAAGTAATGAAAAGCAAGGGAGCAAAGCTGAGCTTAATTGAAATCAAATGAAAATAAAGTATTTATTTAGTTATTTATTTATTTACTTTTTTTTTTTTTTGTAAGAAAAAAATATCGATTTTTGGTACGGTTCCCTTTCAGATTAGTTCCAAATTTTATTATTATTATAAGTATTAAAACATAGCTCAACCTTTCGTAATACAACCTCAACCTTTCGTAATACATTTTAATTAATTTCATTGAAACGCATTTAATTGTTTAAAATGCTTTAAAGGATAACAATTAAATAAAAACACACCTTAAAATACTAAAATCTATTCAATATTCCCTGAAACCGACGAACCATAAATTCATAAAAATTTTTTTTTGTATTTCAAAAACTAAAAAAGAATAATGAAGTAAAATATGAAGTTTTTTGGAGACACAAAAAAGAAAAATTTTATAGTTCAAAAGTTATTTAAAAAAATATTACATAAAATTTGATTACCACTTATCAGCTTAAATTTTTAGTCATTAAAATCTTATACATAATTTCGAATTTAAAAAAAATAACAACTCCCCCAAATGCTTTAGTCGGATACGCGCCTGCTTTATTAGAAAACATATTTTTTTTTTTTACTAGTACTACACTTTATATGCTAGTTACAAAAACAGCAATAATTGACAATTTTATTGTTAAAAATTTTCATGAAAACTGTGACATTTCATTGTGTGCGTATGTACAAAATAAAACTGTAACTGTGATACTATATGGCAGGGGTTCCCACGATAACTCACTTCATTTTCCCGTGGATCTCCAAACATATATGAATTCTTTAATAATACAAATGGAAAAAAATACAAAATGCACCTAGAAAATATATTGGCATATATGTATACATATATATATATATATATATATATATATATATATATATATATATATATGCATTAATTCCCATCGTTATTTAATAAAAACCTTCCCAACCACTTTTTAATTGGCAGCGTAACATGGATTCGTGTCTGGTAGCATATTTTGAACTTTTTTTTATTCATACTGATCAAATATATTCACCAAAGGTCTCTCGTGACCGTTTCACCCTGTTTTAGCTGCTCATAATAGATTCCATTAAATGTTTAATAATAATAATAATAATAATAATAATAATAATAACAATGATTAATTATTATTATTGCAAAGTAAAACTTCTCAACCAGGCTACTATTCGTCGGGAAATACTCACGAGTACTAGACAGTATACACAAGAAATTTACCAGATATTCTAATATTTTAAAACCTCAGTTGGTTTTTTGATTGGTCTCGATCTCTTATTCTCCCTTTTATTCCAAAAAAAAGCAAACGAATTTATTTTCTCTTTTAGACCACTTAGCTGATACCCAAAAAATTTACGGACTCCCATTTGGGAACCCGTGCACAGGTATAAAAGCTGATTGTTATTTGATAATATTCGAATTTTGAACGAATAATGAACACCATTGATACTCATATCAAACTGCCAATCCTATCTATACTTACATATTTGTGGCTGTTAATGGTAAAACTATTTTATCAATAAAGTGTTTTTTGTAGCTATTAAATATAATTATACAAAATTCACTAGAGAAAGTAAGAGGAAATATGGAAATATGATTGAATATTCATTCAAGCGTAAAATATTAAACTCTTAGTTTGAAAACATTTGTTGTCATTTAAAATCTAACAGAAGTTAAAACTGTAATATAACTTTTTTTTATAAATTTTCTCTTAAATTAAATTCAATTTTTTTTTTTTTATTTATTGATGACTGAAATAAATGAAAAAGAATACTGAAAAATAATATCCCCTGTTACTGAAATGCCAATCAATAAGCAAAAAGATAAAAAAGGAACAAATCAAATCTCAACACTATTAAATGGAATATATATAAAATATTTAAGTGATGTAAGCAAGCATAAGCATACGTGTATATTAGGGTGCCATCCCAGCAAAATTTTTTCAGGTACCGGTACGCAGTGAATAAAATTCCTGTAATCCGATAGCATATCATTGATGCGCATTCGAGTATGCCCTAAGCGGAAGCGAAAAATTTCCATTAAGCTCATTTTTTACCAAATTACAATATGCGTCCTCTCTCGCTTACGGTAAGTATTGTATTGTAAGATAATTATTTTTTCTTCTCTCGATTTTTATTTACATTTTGTTTGGAACAGCAAGATCTACTAAGTTGGATGATGCAATAATTTGTACTGCGTTGATTAGTTGTGATCTTGTGCTCAAAGTATCAAGAAGTTAAAATTATTTGTGAAAGTAGAACGAAATAAAAAATAGTAAACTTAAAAAAAACTATACAGTGTTAGGTAAAATTTTTTGTGAAAATAACTTGGTATTTATAATAACAAAATAAAATTATTTTTACAAAAAATTTTTTTCGTTTTCATTATAAACAAATATGAAATGTATAGTCGGCCAAGCCCGACCCTTGAGATTATGTATCAAAATTCGGGAAAGGGTCTTAGATAGGTCCATGTCCAACTTTTCTTTGCATTATATTATATGGACATTAACATTTATATGGGATTTATGCACTTTAGAGTAACTCCCGGATACGGGCTTTATATGGAAACTATGCTCAATTATGGACCGATCTTAATAAAATTTGGCTGTATAGTTTCTACTTATATATAACTTATTTGCATCTTTATGAAATTTGGCACAAATATTTATACTGATATAGAACTTATTTGTGCTTAATTTTTTTAAAATCTTTTTATATTTAAGACATAACCAATTTTCATAGGCTTGTTCGTTGTATCAAAAAATTATAAATTTTCCTTGTTTCAAAAAATTACATATTCCAAATTTCATCAAATTAACTTCAAAATTACGACGAGGTTTACATAGATATCTAGGCGGAAACGCGGACGGACATCGATAAATCGATTCGAAAAGTGATTCTAGGTTGATTGATAAGCTGTTGAATAATTTTTTTTGTACGTTACAAACATCACCACAAACGCATTATAGGGTATAAATACAAGAAATGACATGTATTGTAACGCATTTTGTGTAATTCGGTACAAATAAGTTCTGTATAAGTATCAATCTTAGCGCCAAATTTCAAAAAGACCGGTCCATAATTGACCTTAGTTCTCATGAATCCCATACAAATGTTAGTATTAAGTTGATATTCGACACAAATAAGTTTTATATAAGTTGAAATCACAGTAACAAATTTTATGACAATCGGTCCATAATGTACCGTATCTCCTAAGCCCACTTTCCGAAATCACCCTAAAGTGCCTAAATTCATAGAAATGTTAATATTAAAATAACACTCTGTATTAGAATGTTTTATTTTACGCTTAATACAAGCATCGGTCAACAATTGGCTACGGGTCTAATATAAGACGCCTCCCCTAATTTTGGTGCATATGCGCAATGGTGTAAGGTATTGTTTAGTTGGGACTGAATTTAGAAATTAAATAAATAAAACAAAGGGTTATGAGTTACCCAAAATTTGTATGTGTAATATACGGTCGTATAACATATTTCATTTATTATTTTTATATATTAAGTAATGTCAATTTTATTTATTTGTTTATTTATTTTTGCAGATTCAACAATTAATGATTACTCCAATAATTTGGTTCAACTAAATTTGTTTCAACTGATTTATAAAATTTTAGATTTTTCTTATTAAAAAATTTACATATAAAATACATCAAATAAATTAAAACAAAAAATACTTGTTACAAATGTATTATTTAAATTCAAGAAGGCATGATTTCGCAGCTTCTAGGATCTCTAAAAGATGCACATAAAATTGACATGATGTCATCACATCTACGATGCTTTAATAGTTCTCGTAAAAAACACATGTTTGAAGCTAATACGTTGCGTAGCAAAAAAAACCTACCAAGTGGGATATCGCTAACAAAAATCATGTTTTTATTAAGCAGGTTGGTAAAGGAAAGATAGTTTATCTCTCCCTTACAAATCTGCTTCTGGGTATGCAGCAAATTTTTCTGCAATATACTTTCTTATAATAAAAAATATGTGTAGAAATATGTTTCTGATAATAAAATAAGTATCACCCTTATGAAAAGAATTTATAAATAATCAAGCAATTCCTATATTTGAAAACGTATTAAAATAAAATACAATCCCTTTAAAAAGTTTTTTACTTAAAAAAATAAATAAATAAAAATAAAAAGGACCTATAATGTAGTTTTGTGTGTATAAAAACACAAAATATATAATGTGTATATTTTACACCTGGGCTTTAAAAGTTTGTAAGATAAAAAAATAAATAAATAAATATTTCAAGTTACAGTACAGATACAGAAATACCACTAAAAAAATAAAATGAGTTAATATCTGATTGGTTGTAGAAGAATATATTTGTACCTTTTGTAATATAATTTCCATGAAAATGGAACTAAAGTAAGTCCTTCAAATCCTGTGAGCTACCGAAAATCAGATACATATGTGCAATTTCTTCTTACCGAAACTCTTGTATAAAAAAACATAAGTAACAACAAATTTTAATTCAAATTTTAATACAATTTTGCAAAAAGCTCAACATACTTATATTATCTCTTAAAATTTTTGCAAGTAACCACTTTATTCTTTAAAATAGAATGTTAACGCAAACATAAGGGAAAATACCAAAAGTATTCAATTAATTTTTTTATTTAATTTTAGCCTCTAAGCAACCTAAATATTTAGCACACATAGTCCGTTCTAAGCAACCTGACTAGCTGTGTGTTTCACTTTTCTTGTTTCTATCTCCCATCTCCCATCCTCTCATCTTTGTTTTTGTTAAAGGATTGACTTTTTGGTAAATAATTTTTGACCGATGTTAAAATGGTTTTGTTTTTCTTTAACAACCTTTTACGGTAGAACCTTGTTTTGCTTTTTATTTGTGCAAAAAACAGCCTAAACTAAATTTATATTTCTTCTTTCTAAATATTTTTGAAATTGAAAGCATTCCAAACACGTTTACACTTTCTTAGTATTCCAGCTACAGGTTACAAAATATAATCTTTAATGACAGAGTTTTCATAATGAAGTTAGTTTCCTTCTTTAGCTTTTGCGTTTTAAAGGGTATAAAACATGGTTTTAAATTAATATTATCTATTAAAAACAAGTTAGGACATAGCCGAATATGCCGAATCTTTTGTACCCTTTAGCATTTTGCCAACAAATAAAAAACTAATGCCTTTTATTAATTTTTTTCCAAACTACAATTATTTAAATTGAAAACAAAACTATCATAGCAGCAAGCATCGCTAGATTAATAAAAAAAAAAGAAATACAGATAGATTCTGTTCGCAGCTAAACAATGTATAATCACACATTAATATATACATATATAGACATTTCCATGAGAGAACGCACAATAATTTGCCGAATATTTTCCGATTTTTATAAAATTTTTCACGCAAATAGTTTACGGATATCTACATCGATTTCAGTTTTCAGATTCGCAAAATTGCGAAAACTCGAAATTTTATTTCGCTTTTTCACTTACTCAATTTAATTATTTAAATGGCGTTTGAATTTTGCTTATGTCAGCTTTAATACGAACATTTCAAAAAAAAAGTATTTTTTAAAAATGCATTTCTTTAAATACATTTTTCGTTGAATATGCCACTTAAAAGTCTTTAGTTTTTAACATATTTGGACAGTATGGAATCTTTACATTAAAATAAAAATCCAAATTTTTTGGGACACACAGATCTACTATGCAGAATTTTGTTTCATTTAAACCTATTCACATTTTTTCATATAAAAATCCTAATTTTATTTTTCACATGAAGCTTTCGTGTTAGTAACAAATAATTTTTTATTAATTTTCGGTCATATTTTTTACTGCATATTTTTAGTTTTTAATTATTGGACAATTTACAAAATCTACCCGAAAAAATATTCTGGGCTGTTTCGTGGATGAAGAAGAAGAACATTATTCTCTTAAGACAACTCTCATTTGTCCAATTTTCGAGTACGGGAACGCTTCTCGGTAACATTGGAATCAGTGTTGTTACGGCGAAATTTTTTTTCTAATCGAAATTTTGAACAAAAAATAACTAAATTAGGAAAGACAAATTTAAAAAATTCAAAGCTATTATGTAAAAATTAATATAACCTTTATATATCTATATTATATTGCATATATTTTACATATTTTTTAATACCTAAACCTGATTTCAAATTGAGGATTATCTAAATTTAAAAGTCTTCTCAAAGAGAATAGCAATTTCTCCATAAATATTTTTTTGTATTTACTTTTACTTTTCAGTATAATTTGAGATTAACATTTGATTAATTCCATTACAGAATGTGTCATAATGAACATTGCTTGAAAATATTTTGAATTTTTTCACTTTTTTGGGCAAAATCTGCATTTTTTATTTTTGGGCAATTTTTCATTTCTTTTGTATGATTTTTCTATATTCGATTTGGGCGATTTTTCTTTGGGTCATTTTGATGATGAGTTGATTCATTTTAGTTTTTAACTCGCAATTTACATCGTTTGGACTCAAACCATTAACCATAAAGAAATTCATATGTTGTATAAATAGCTACTGTAATATAGGGTTTTCCAATAAGGACTCGACAACCTTTTTTTAAATAAAACGCAAACCATTTTAGATATTTCCAAAACTTTATGATCTACTTGAAATACAATCAACACATTTATGAATGGAACTGTACCTCGTTCATATGGCCACCGCAGGCACGTCGGCAGCGGTCGATTTGTTTGACCCAATTTTCGATGACTCGGTTTCAAATTTCGGCCGTAACGGCCGCTATTTCGCATTCAATGTTGGCTCTGAGTTCTTTCAACATCGTCGGCTTGTTGGCATAGAAAAATGATTTGACGTAGCCCCAAAGAAAAAAGAGGCATTAAATCGCACGAACGCGGCGGCAATCTTCCCCCCTTTCAAACTTAACATTGTATACTCCTCCGCTACGCCTGTACCAAATTTCATGAAAATCCAACCAGCCGATCAGAAGTCACAGATTTATTTCCAAAAAATTTCGATTCTGCCCCACTGTGCAATGCTTGGAAACATTGATTTTAATATCGGACTGCAACTTTAGACAGTCAATTATATTTGACATATTTGAGAACAATTTAAGGTCATCCATAAATAAGAGGCATTTACTAAATTTGAATATAGATGGTATATCATTTATAAATAATAAAAAGAATAAAGCTTCAAGATGTGTCCCCTGAGCCTGGTATTGCATTAACCAAAGGTTTTGAGAAAGAATTAATTAAATTTTAATCATTAAAGTATGCATAGATTTGTTTTGTTTTTTTAGAAATATAACATTTGTTGGTATATTTTTACAGCAGCAACCAAAAATTTTAATAAATAAAATGATATTAATGGAGAAGCGATGACCGTTTATGTTGTGGTAGTTAAATATCAAAAATTAAAAAAAAAAATGTAAAACTTCCATTTGAAGTCCGATATCAAAAATAAATGCATATATGCCACCTACATAATAATAGTGAACCTAATCGGGACCATAATTCCGATTTAACCTACCTTTAGAACAGGGGTTCTCACAAACATCAGCTTCACGACCCACTTAAGACATTACAACTTGAGAACGACCCTCACAGTTTTTGTGTATATTAATAAAACACCAATCCAAAGGTTTCAAATATGATTTTTATGTTTGATGTCAAGCATACATGGATACATTTTATTGCAAAGGAGAGTATTCGAAAAATTTTGTTTTCACAATTTGATATCAAAAGTTATTTTTAAATCATTCTTAAACTTAATTATTTTCGCATAAGTATTTAAAGCATTTATCGTAGAAACTTAAAAAGTGTGATCTATTCCTGGTTGCAAATGGAAAATAGGACAGCGGGACCGACAGTACTTTAGTCATAATTTTTATATTTTATGTTTTTTTTTTTAATTTAACCTCTTCTAAAATTTGATAATTAAATAAAATCGTAGTAGACAAAGAAATTTGAGAAATGTATTCATTGTACAGGGCGACAAAATCAAAACTTTTTGGTGGCACTGGATTTTTCAGTCGATTTGAAGACATATGATAAATCGTTATATAGAAAAATTATATTAAAATCCTTTTTAAGTTTTGTTAAAAATTTGAATTTTTTCGACAAATTTTTTTTTTAATATCTCCTAAACTGTATAGTAGATTAAAAATTGAAGATAATCTAAATTAGAATTTTGGCATTTTATTAGACCATAACAGATAATTTGTTCTCGAGACATCACATATTGCGATGCAACTTCATGTGTACCCAAATTGACTGAGAAATCCCGCGCTGCCCTGTGTTAGCAAAATTTTTTTAAACACAATTCTTAAATAAGTCTCAATATGTCTCAAAAAATATAGATTTACTTATGCGAAAATAATTAAGTTTCGAACTATATTTATATTATTATTTTCGATTTATCTGAGACTATTTTGGTATCAAAAAAAAAATTTAAAAGGTCATACAACAAAAATTTTGCCTACCAGCGAAGGTTTATTATAGATGTAGATAGTTTGTAGTTTATTGTAGATGGAATGATTCCGCCCCCACGCGATTATCCTCAATTTGTCGCATAGTGTAATCGAAATTTTTGTAGTTTCATAATTTTTCCAGTCGCTCTTGATTTTAGCATAGATCTTGACAAAAGATTACCATTGAGTTATATTTTGATAGTTCTTATGTTGGGGTTTGGATGTGACCAAGGATAATATGAGTAGATTAAAGTAAATCGATTTCCGCCAAATCTGAAATCTATATACACTTTTCTTTACAAAATGAAAACACCAAAGTAAATTTGTATTCGCGTCCTTGGTTAATAGTCAATTCAGATATTTTTACACTAAATTTAGATGTCACCAAAGCTTCATATTCTTTCAATTTTTCAGTTACCTTTGATTTTCTTTTTATTAAGTAAGCCATGACAAAATGTGTAAAATTGTCAATAAATGTAATGCAATAGAAAATTTCGGATCACATACATCGGAATGAATACATTCAAGAATCCTAGTTGATTCTATTCTAGTTTCCCGCATATTTCTCGACACTATTTGCTTTGAACTCAAATATTACAAAATTCAGTTTTACATACCTTTGCCATACCATAAACCATTTCGTTAATACGTTTGTGTCATAATTCGATTTCTTACGCTTTATTCAAATTCGCTGTGGGAGGATATATGCATTTTATATTTATAGTAAACTAGCTGAATGCCCCTGCGTTTCATGGTATCTAAAAAGTTAATATAAAAATTTATGGAAATGTAAAAATACAGTTTTGTCCAGTTATTTTGAAGTATCGATATTTCCCGTAATGTTTCTGTTAATACTTCCAATTTTATTGAAAAATTAAGAAAAATTTAAAATTTTAATTTAAATAAACTTAAATTAGTTTTTGTTTTAATTTATATCCTATAGTTCCTTTCGTCTTAAAATTTATCCATATTTAAAATTTCATTAAAATCGGTTCAGTGGTTTATGATTTCGTCACAAGCAAACAAATAAATAAATAAACAGACACTTAACTTTAAGATATTAATATGGATAGATTCCACATCGATTTTCCTTAAATATAACATCATTATTTTATTTTACACTTGCATTATATATTTGAAAATACACTTTTAATACAGTGGAATTCAGTATTATAAAGTATAAGAAAATGTTCGCACCAGTCTCACTTATTAAATCAACTTCACCAATCATTGAAATTTGTTTAGAGTCTAGCTATATATGGCGCTGTTTCGAATTTTCTCAAATTCTTTAAAACACTTTTATTGGGAATGTTATTTTAGTTCCACAGAGTATTAGTTATTTAAATCCCAGAAAAAAAAAGAAAAAACGAGCAACTGCTTCCACAAAAGAACTTTTTTACCTCTTCAAAAGTAATTTAATGAGAATTACTTCAAAAAAATGAAAATAAATGTATTTTTAGCAGGAAAAAAGGTAAATAATTTCTAAGAAAATAAAAATTTCACAAATTAAAAAGTATTTTTATACATATTTTTATTGTCTTTTAACAAAGCTAAAACCATACTTTTATTAAAAAATGTAATAAATATAGTTTTAAGAGAAGTACTTCAAAACCAATAAACATGAAGCATAAAGAAAGAACATCCTAACAATGACAACAATGGATTAAAAAAAGAACTTCTGCAGCTGTTTATCAGCACTAAGAACTTCCTTCCATTGACAACACCATGTTAAAATCATGACTTTTCAGCTCTTTTTCAATTTTTTTTTTGTTGCTATAAACTACCCAGAATTTTGGCGATTGTAAATTAATTGCATCCAAGTTAAAAGCAAATTTAAAAAGGCCCCAGCAATACTTAGTTGTGGTTACTAATTTGAAATTCTTATAAAGAGATACCGGAAAAATTTCGTTGAGTACTTTGTTTTTTTTCAAAAGTCATACCTAAAAAAAACTAAAAATAATATATTTAGCAATTAACTTTTATATAAAAAAAATATATCAGAAAAATCTGGAGAAGAAATGCCACAAGTAGTTGATATAGTATTAATTCTAACTTATTTCGTTGATCTTTTATTTAGAAAACCATTTATTAGAACTATTTTAAATTTTTTAAAAATCTCGTTTTCTAGACCCATAGCTCTTAAGTTAAATAAGTATCCAACTTGAAATTTTGCACGATTATAGAAAAGATGTATAATTTGAGCTTCAAAATATATTATTTAATATAATATATATTAATATATATTTTCAAAAGCAATATCATGAAAGATTTACATTGTATATCTTAGAATTTATTAGCAGTTAAGACGGTAAACCTTTGAAAAATATTTACCTCTTTTTTGAAATTTTCAAAACGTCATATTTTTGAACCTGAGTCTAAAGTTTAAAGATTTTAAAAAAATATTGTCTCTCTACACCCTCTATTTGCCATTAATTTTGTCGTAGTTTTGTACAAGTTTAAATACAAATGTTTAATCTTTAGAATTTGAACACTTTCTAAAGGATATATGGAGCAAGTTAGAAACCTAATTAATAATACTTTTTTGTAACACTATTTCTGTTCTACAAAACACAATTGACATATTTGCTTCAGCTCTTACATGGACAATTATATAGGTTGAAAAACGATTTGGGTTTGCGTTTTATAGAAAAATCACAAAAGAAAAAATTAAGAAGATTTATTGAGTTTAGTTAATTTTAAAATCTTTCCCACAAACTGATTTCTAACGAAATCAAAAGTTCCAAATTAATTTTAAATAATATTGCACACAACAATCAAAAAAAAAAAGAAAAAAAAACAAAAATGAGAAAGAAAGATATTGTGTGCGAGCATAAAAATTAGGGAAGGGGACTTATGTTACATCTGTGTTCAATTTTACTAAATGTAAAATAAAATATACAAATATAGAATAATATATTGATACTAACATCTAGATGATTTCATGCCCTTTAGGGCGATTCCTGGAAATGGGTTTATGTGGGAGCTATGGTAAATTATGGACCGATTCTTATAAAATTTGATAATGTTGTTTCTACTTACATAAAACTTATTTGTATCGAATATTAACTTGATACCAACATTCGTATTGGATTTATGCACGTTAAATTAATTTTCGGAAAAGGGAGCTATGGTCAATTGCGAACTGAACTTCATAAAATTTGCTACAAAGATTAATAATTGTACAGAACTTCTTTGCATCAAATTTTTTTAAAATATTCTAATTTTTAAGGCATTTTTCTATTCCGGGGGCCATTTGTATGGGGGCTGCGTGAAATAATGGACCGATCATAACCAATTTCAATAGGATTCGTTTTGGTATCGTGAAAGTTCCACGTGCAAATTTCATTGAATTATCTTTAAAATTTCGACCCGTACTTTGTGCACAAGTTTTACATAGACAGCCAGCCAGCCGCATGGACGGACGGACGGACGGACGGACATCGTTAGATCGATTTAAAAAGTGATTCTGAATCTGAGTCCTGGTATACTTTAAGGTGGGCGTTGTAAAACCTTTTCTATGTATTATAAACATCAGCACAAACGCATAATTCCCCAACCACCTATGGTGGTATGGGGTATAAAATAATTTTACTTTAATTTGTGTAAAAAAAATAATTTTTCAACATTGTTAATTTTAAATGTATTCAACATATAGTGTTGCAAATTGATTTCTATACAGTTCACATATATGAGGAGTACATATTATTATTTTACTACAGAATATCTAGGGATATATATAGCCTAGTGAAAGTGTTCTAGATTACATCTTCGTAGAATCCATTTGAATTTTGTTTTAATATGGGCATACTTTTGTTGAAAAAATAAGTTGGACAAGAAAATCTGAACGTTTTTTTTTTTTTTTTCTTAAAATATTATCACTTAACTGTAAATGTTTTTTAGGTTTTTAAACGTAAATAAAAAGGTAGCATATCATGTATGGTGGAATTGTGTCTTAGAGCCTCAAAGTTAAAAATTCTGAAATTTTTAAACTAACTAATTCAAGTTTCGCGATATTAAGCAAGATTTAGATGTTTATACAAATTAAGAATAACTCTTTTCATTGCAGTGGTCTCAATTTGCTCTAATGGATGCAAATTGATATCGCTTTAAAATCAATAATTCAAAAGAGATGGTTCATTTAGAAATGCAGCCTTAAGGCAAGTGCAGTTTTAAAATGCACTTTTGAAAAATATCTAAGGAAAGCGAAATTTTTGCTCGTTGTTTAATGGAACGGATGATATATTTTTATGAAATCATAATTTTTCTATTTTCCTAGGGCATTCAGACCGACGCGAAATTACGTACTTTCGTGATTTCGGCCGAAATCAAGTTGAAATTACGTAATTTCCCATACATTTTGACACTTGCGAAATTACATAATTTTGAGTAATTTCGGCGAAATTGCATTGAAATTACGACGTCCATTTCCGTGCAACTCTGTATATGGTTGGAAAAAATACTTTTTTTCAACTATTTTCTGCGTGAGAAGAAAAATAATTGACAGCTGATCTTAAATTTAAACACAAATCTTAAAATTAATTATTGAAGTGATATTGCAAAATGAAACCTATCCTTTTTAGGTTTTTAATTGTTGCAAATTAATAATTTCCAATTTATTAAGTAATTGTCTCTTATTTGTTTCCATTTCATAATACTTTATTTACCCCTATAACAATTTAAAATGTAAACAATAAGTATCAGCTGTTCAAGAAATTACATCAAATGTCATCTAGCCAGTATGAACACCCTAGATTTCATTCGTAACTTCGGCATGAAATTTCGTAATTTCGCGCCGGTCTGAACAAAGCTTAAGAAAGTGGTGGCCATCTACCTATCTGCCTGTTTATTTTAATTTAAAGTATAGCTTAAAATTCCTATATAATATTTATCAATTCAATGAAAAGTAAATCATGAATTAATTATATAAGATTTCGCATATATTTCATAGTAAATGTTTACTACGAAATATTTTTTTAAGAAAATAAGATTAAACAGTTACATATGTACATACAAAGCAAATTATGTACTTCACGGCAAACAATTTTGTACTTCGTAATTTCTGAATAAATCATATTTACTTTAAAAAACATTATTTTTAAACTGTTGGTTTTTTTAAGCATTAACTGAAATAAAATATCTAACGATAGCAATTTTTAACGATTTTTTTTTTAATATTTATATATAAAAGTATAGAATTACATTTAACTCTCTTAAATATTGAC
Source organism: Protocalliphora azurea (assembly GCA_932274085.1). NCBI lineage: Eukaryota > Metazoa > Arthropoda > Insecta > Diptera > Calliphoridae > Protocalliphora > Protocalliphora azurea. Next base: position 113,707,268 of record OW026521.1, read on the forward strand.
AATAACATCACGTTTTCATTACATAAATATAGTCATTTGCTCGTAATGAACAGTGCAGCACAGTGGAGCAGAAATGATTTTTTTTTTATTTTGGAAATAAAAAAACATGCTTCATGTGTTATTTATCTCTTATAATTTTCGAGTAATTTGCAAACCAAACCAAACAATTCAAGAATTCGAGATTTTTTGAAAATAAATCTGTAACTTCTAATCGGCTTGTTGGATTTACATAAAATTTTGCATAGGCGTAACAGAGGAGCGTATAATTTTAGGTTTGGAGGGAGCGCCAAATATCACTCAGGAGCGGAGCTATTGGGATTCAAAATAGGGTACTGCTTGCCAAATTTTTGTTTCTTATCCGATTTAAAATATTTTTACATTAAAGCCATTGCTAAGACATATGAAAAATATATATATGCTGTTTCTCTCTAAAAGTTTTCAAGTTATTTGCAACTGAAATTTCAACCATCTGAATCTTGCAAAACCTTGGTCAAGTTTTTTCAATACATAGCCCAATACTTTTGCCAGATTTTTTAAAGCTTGTACCCAGTTAGTTAAAGAACAAAATTATCTATCACACCAAAAAACTTGAAGTCGATATCTCTTCCGAGTCCAAAAATAAACGATCTAGAAATAGAAAATTTGCAAAAATGTTTCTTTTTTTTTTTGCTGAAAAAGTATTACACTATTGTTTCTCTAAAATAAAATTTTCTTTAAGAACAATTTTATACTTTTCTTAAAGGTACCTTCACAGAGACAACTAAAGAATTAAAAACATGTATGAACAACCAACAGGACTAAGTACAGACCCTCCCAAATTTAACTTATTTTATATCAAAATGTTCACTTAAGCTGCTGGAATACTGTTTCGGGAAATGTAATCTGTTTCAAAAAGTGGTTTTTTCGAGACCTGCAATAAATATTGACTTTATAGGCAAAATTAAGAAAAAAACGAAAATTTTAATTATATATATATATATATATATATATATATATACCTTTGCGTTTTATAATTTGTATGTAAGCAATAAAGATAAAAATTGAAGACATTGATGTGGTATACCGCTTTGGTTTGTGACTGAAGGTCTTAAGTTCGGTACCTGACCAGGACTTCCAAAAATTGTTTTATAATTTAGCTTATATACTTAACATATTACTTTTTGAAGTTTATTTATTACATAAAAAAAATTCCTGTTCCCATAAGCGCACCTAAAAACTTCTTTTTTTCGACTCTTACCCCTAGCAGTGTTGCCAGTTCAGCCTTTTTAATGCTAAACCTACCCTTTTTATTTTTCTTTAAGCCTCAAGATTTTTGTTATAGCCTTTTTTTGATTACTAAAGTTGCCTAAAATAAGCAAACAAAGAAAATAACTTCTTATTTGTTAATATTAATTTTATTTTCACGGTATTATCCATTTCACGCGATCAAATTTATTCACGCGATCAAAATTCACATTATTAGGCCTATCACAGAAAATCATTCCGATCGAAAGTGGAATTGATTCCGTATTAGATGTGGTGATACTAGTATCAGGACTGCTTCTGAACGTGATAAGCGATATCATGTCAACTGAGTGAATCCGGACAAGACAGAGCTGATACTTTTCACCACAAAGACCAAGATTCCAAGCTTCAGACTACTACAGACTACCACTTTTCACCACAAAGACCAAGATTTCAAGCTTCAGACTACCACAGTTAAAAAACTGTGAACTCACCTTGTCGGACAATGCAAAGTACTTGGGCATTATTATGAAATCCAAGCTTTCATGGAAGCTTATCATTCAACATAGGATTAGTAAGGCTACAGGTGTAGTATGCTACCGTACACCTGTAGAAAGATGTTTAGTGTGAAATGGGGTTTGAACCCAAAATTGACAAAATGGCTGTACACTGCGATAGTACGGCACATTCTTGTATATGGATCTCTTGTTTGGCAGACCACTACTGGTAAGAGATATGTCGTGGATCAACTTTACAGGATACAAAGATCCGCTTCCATTGGCATTACAGGTGCATTACGTCCTAGTCCATCAGAAGCTCTGAACAATATATTGCACCCATAGACCTACACATTATTGAATCATCTGTAAATAGTGCGATATGATTATCTGTAACGTAAGGCTGGAGATCAAGAACATATGAGCACGCGAGGACATTTAGTTTAATACCCCCGCAATTCAATCAATCTACCGACTAAATGATTCCCCGGATGGACTTCAAAAATACTATTAAAGCCCTATTCCCCACCAGGAGTGAACGGAGAAGGGGAAATCTTCCTGAACAATATGTAACTAAGATATACACTGACGGCTCAAAGATGAACTGCGGTGTCGACTCTGGTGTCTTCCCAAACGATCTTGTAAATTAGACACTCATATAGACTCACTGATGAGGCAAGCGTATTCCAAGCGGAAATACTAGCGGTCAGGGAAGCGTGTAAACTAATTCGCGATAGAAATATTCAAGGGAATATTGGTTTATTTGTAGACAGCCAAGCGGCAATTTTATCGCTCAAATCACCCAGAACTACCTCTATTCTAGTCAGACAGTGTAAAGAGGAACTGCTAGGACTAAGTCGACTGTATGACATTACTAACATTTGGGTTCCTGCGCATAGGGCTTACTATGGTAATGAACAGGCACATGAATTAATCCGGGCAGGCTCTGCTATGAATGCCTCCTTATCGGTTTCTGTCTCAATCCCTTTAGGATCAATCGAAAGCAGAATCCAAAAACACTATCTACCTGCAGCGAAAAACGTTCAATGAAACTCATTGGCTATAAACGCAAAGACATCTCAAGACTAATTGCATTGTTTACAGGTCACTGGACGATCGGAAAACATGCAAGCAGACTTGGTCTCCCTTACACTGAATACTTTCGTAGTTGTGGCAATCGCGAGAAGGAGGAAACAGTATATCATCTTCTATGTGAATGCCCAGCTTTGAACGCAATCAGACATAAATTTCTGGGAAGGCACCAATTAGACAACCTCTACGAGATATCTGACACTAGACTCAGTGTCGTTATTAAATATATCAATGCTATAGGCTGGATCTAATTAATTTATGTTCCCATTTTTATTCCCTACACTTCTATCTCATTACAGACTCAATCCAACTCATTCACCTGGCGAGTAGTGTGGTCCTATCAAAACGGAGCCTAACGAATCTAGCTGATTGCCCGTAAGGTTACGGGCTACCACGTTAACCAACCAACCGACTGTGCAACCAATGAACTATCTGTGAAGTGTTTCAAAGACACTCTTACCAGATTATAAATATTGTATTACTTTTAGTTTAAAGCTCAGTTAACTATCCAGAGCAATACCTCTCTCAAATATACTCGCAGGTAATACTTTACTTAATTATATTGAATAGATAACGGTAATGAAATTATATGAATTATATATATATAATAAAAATTTCGTCCAGTCTGCTGCGCAAATTCAATATTTTTGTGGCTAATAAATTTCTAATTTTTCAACACTAAACTTATCCAATTCACCAAATCCAATATTTAATTCATAAACATACACAATTTTGCTGCAAGTTTGCTTGCATTTTCTTTATTTTATTATCAATTCGTTTACAAATATTTAATGAATTTTTATATTAACTACGTTATTTATTGTTTAAAATGTTGTTCCATTAAAAAAAACTTTCTCAAGTGGTCTAGATAAAATAATAAAACAATTACAAATATTGGAGGGATTTTTCAAATAGGGATAAAAATGTAAAAAATATAACAAAAAAAAATCTTATACCAATTGTTGTTGTTTCACATCTTTTTTTTTGGCTTTTGTTTTCTTATTTTTTTTTAAAGCTGAAGTAAAAAAACGTGTTCGTCTTAAATAATTTGTAATAAATATTTAACAAGCAAAACAATAAAAATGAAATAAACAAAAGCAAACAAATCATAGACTGAAGACGTCGTGATATTGTTTTATAAATAGTGATTCTGGTTCTTATAGATGTACGTTGATAAATTTTAAAACACTTGCACACGATGATTCTCACGATCGCATACCAATATATTACCATTCGACATAATGGCCACACCTTCGAGACCTTTGAATTCAGAATCACCCGAACCCCAAGAACCGAATGTCTTTAGGAAACTACCATCAGGATTGAAAATTTGTATGCGATTGTTTCCCGAATCGGCCACAAATATATAACCTTGATCGTCCACTGCAACGCCTCTGTAAATAAGAAATTTTTATATATTTAGTTTTCCGAACTACAAATTTATGTTTAAAATTTTCTTTACCTGGGAAATTTAAATTGTCCATCATCAGAACCTTCACCACCAAATGTTGACAAAACTTTGCCATTGACATCAAATATCTAAGAATAATTTAAGCAAAACGTTAAGAGATGAGAATTTTGATTATAGAAATCTAGTTTAATTTAATTCATCTACTAAAAGTTTTCATTAAAAAATGCTGGAAATGATGTGTAGCAGAACAATGTACATATTTAGTTTGTTAATTGAAAGTTGTCTTTTGCAGTCTTCTTCTTGTCTGTGTAAAGACAAGAAAATATAAATTACTTTTAAACAGATTTGTATGGACAGGATTTTATAACACCATTTCATTTATGAAATATTTTAGAATAAGAAATTATATATTTTCTAGGTTTATTCGTAATTAAAATAAAAAGCTAACTCTATTTGAGCAACTAGAGGGTATTATATCGGCTTCTGTAGTCCTTAATGCCCAACTGTAAAGCTTAATAATACAGATATGGTTACTTTGACTAAATCTGATGTAGAGATCTAACAAAAGGCCGGTCTTAAATTAATAAATTATTGAAATCTCAAATGGAATATAATACTCTTGAATTATTCTTGACAGAAAACTTATTTCGTGCACTCTATGCTTTCTATTCTATATATCTCTACATTTATATTTTGGTACTTTCTGAGTCGTTTTAGCGATGTCCGTCCGATCGTAATGTAAAACTTTTGAACAAAGTACAGATCAATTTTGAAAATATTTAAATAAAATTTGGCACGAATAAATAAATATCTCTACACAATGAAAAAATCCTATTGAAAACCCGGAATAGGGTTTTAACGTTTATAAGTGCATTAAATTTTTGTATAAGTGAAAATGCTAATTTTCATAAAGATTACTGCATAATTGACGATATAAAACCTTCCGAAAATCACTTCAACGTGCATAAATTCCATAACAATGCAAGCATCAAGATATTATTTAACAATAAGTTTTATGCACGTGTTAAGTACAATGCTAAGTTTCATAAAGATCGGTCCATAATTTAGCATAGCCTTCTTATAAAGACCTCTTCTTAAAATCTTTTTAGAATTTCACAAGAATTTGTGCACCTTTGGCCACAGATCTAATATGTCCCTCTCCGAAAATCTTAAAATCACATATATATATATATATACATATATACATATATACATACATACATACATACATACATACATAAATACATGCATACATATGTATTTAATGATGCAGGTTATCATATGGTCGGGCTTGACCATATGAAATCATAGAAATCGAATGAGAAGCAAGAAACTGTATAGATCATCATAATATGAAACTAGAACCATAATATGAAAAAAGAAACCATTTAATAATAATTATTACTTATAATCATTTCTATTTTTTGCTGTGATCATATTTTCCAATCATAATATATTGCTCTTAGGTTATGGTTATGATAACTATATTTTTTTTCCACGTATGCGTATTAGGTCTTTTTGATTACCTCATAAATAAAACAGTTTTCTAATATGCCCTTAAAATTTTGCGTTATACTCAAAAAACTATTTTCGGATCCCTAGCTCTTTTATTGTTTACTTGAGTATTTATTTTTAAACTGTTTTCGAAATTAGAGGAATTAGACTTTTCAAACATATAAATTTTATATATTTTTTTAATTAAAAGTCATTTTTGTTGATATTTTGATATAACAAAAATATGTTCGTAAGAATTATTTGATTTTATCTTAATAACTTACTTAAAATTTCCATACATTTTAAATTCGGAATTTTTTCAAAATTGTCATATGATGCCCTCAAAAACGTCTGCATATTGTATTGTTTTTTGAGTGAAAATAGAAAGTTTCATTTTCAAAATTATACGTAAGACACTACAAATTTTACAAATGGTGTACTTTCTACTACCTTATTTGATTATGCATAGATTACATTGTTCAAACATGTTTAATTCTTTGTTCTCTTTGGCAAACCTCCTGCCTGCTGCTATTGGAAGAAGAAGTTACAAATGTACTTTTAAAAATAAAAAGAACAAATGAACGAGTAACAAAATATTATAAAACCAAAATCACAGCTAAATTACTACAATGTAACATTGTCCTTAGATGAGTTTAATATGTAATTTTTTTTTTTTATTTTATAAAAGAATAAAGTCAACCAAAATGCTAAAGAAAGTAATAAAAACGTATACAAAATAAGTCAGAGCGCTATATTCAGCTGCGCCGAATCTTTTATACCCTTCACCACTTTACCAAGAAATAAAAAATAATAGTACGCTTTAATACACTTAAAAAAATAATGCATACATTTGTTGCACAACTTGCTTAAAAAAAAAAACAAAAAAAAGGTATAAGCATACATAAATACGAACTAACTGACGCAGTGTTGCCAGATCTTTTTCAGAAAAAAATGCTAAATCACTGTTAAGGAAGTGAAGTTTTTCAGAAAAAATGCTAAATTTTAAATTATATTATTGCAGTAAAAATTTATGTAATTCATGCATATATCTATTAAAGTTGTTTGGGAAATTTTTATGCGTTACTCCCAAACATAGCAGTGCTACTCCTAACTTTAAAATCACAAATCTATTCAGAATCATTTTCTGTCTTCAACAGTTTAGGAATCGGTTATAGGTATCACAATAATTTTTAATACTTTTTTTTAAGTGTTTAATTGAGTATCAAAAACGCAAAGTTTAAGCAAATCTATATAATTTATTAATTTTTTTTAAAAGATGAAAATTGCTATCAATAAAAACATTTTTCACAAAATAAGTTAAAGATATTTAATTTACCGGAAGGTTGTCACAATTTTTTTAATAAATTGATAACTTATTTGATCTATCTAACATCAATAAATTTAAAAAATCACCTACATCATTCACAATCGAACGTTAAACTTTACTTAAAAAATTCATGAATTTCGATCGTTGCTAAATGTAGGGTCACACAAATTTTATAAAACTTTCTAAAAAAGGCCAAACAATATTTAATGTTTCTAAAAAAATTTAAAAAAATGCAAAAAATAGAAAATTTTGGAAACCATTTCATTTCGAACTGTGTTAATTCAAAACTTTTTCTTTAGCTACGTAATTGAACACAAATCTACAAAAATAAAAATTGCTTACATCTTGTTAGTGTAAAACCACGGCACGATATGCCAAAAAGTTATGAACAAAAAAACGAGTAAATGAAGAAGAAGAGTAAATGAACTCAGTAAAAAATATTAGGATACAAAAACAATTTGACAGCTTCGCGTTATACGTACAAGATAAAATTGAAAATCAGCTGGTCTTTCTTATTACACTAAAATCGCCAAGCAATGCAGGCCAAAAATTAACAAATCAATGTTTGAAAACAAATATTTTTTAAGCCATAGGAAATTCTGTACTACAGTAAGTACCTTTTTTTCTTACTTAGTAAAACTCAGAAAATTTTTAAAATATTTTTATATTTGGGAGAAAACAAATACGCATCGGAACATACTTTCATTTTTTATAACGGTTCAAAGTGCACCTTTTCTGATTGTTTTTCTTTTTTTGTTAATATATAAAATTCCAATAGATGGTGGTGAGGTTCCAAATTGTTTTTTTTTTTTTTTTTTTTTTTTTTTTGAACTTTTTTTATCTCCCATTTGGAAAAGTTACAGACAACGAAATTGTCACACAAAATTTGTTATAGATATTTTTGTTTATTTCATCTTTCATATATCCTTAAACACAAAAAGTGCAAAAAGTAATTAAGAATGCTAAAAATATACTTTTAATGCACAAACAATACATTCCATTTGTAAAAAAGAACAAAAAAGTGCTAAACAGCAATTAGCGTTATTTTTTCCACAAAAAAGTGCAATAGCCGAAAAATAAGTACTAGAATTGCTCTTTAAAAACAACAAAACTAATGATCATTACAATACTGATGTTGTCAACTAAACTGCCTGCTTATACAAAAAACAACAAAATTAATAGCCATTGCAATGCTTGTGTATAAATTTTTGTGCGTGTAATACTTTTAACAATTATTTTCAGCTTTGGCCAATAATTCCGCTGTTTATGAACCACTTTGGTTAATTCAAAAAACCGAAATTTTATAGAAATTTTTATGACTGATCTATATAAAAACAAAATCATTAGCTTAAATAGGGACTTGAAAACGTTAAAATTACTTTCTGGCCAATATCTCGGTTATTCTTCAGCAAAAAAATTCAGGAAAAATTTTGCAAAACGAATAAAACTAGCTACTAGGAGCTAGCAACTTATATGTAAGCTTTAGAAAATTGAAAATCGCTTCAAAAAACTGGTATTTTAGACATTTATGAACCGGTCTTGCTGAATTTCAACAGCAGAGTTCTCGAAAGGATTTCCGATCATTTGATAAATATAATATATATAACAGTTATCGGTGGGCTTCATAAACACCATTTTAACTCACAAACGGACGGATGACGTCCCATCGACATCATTTCTTACAACGATCCTGAAAATATAAACTTTGTTCCTCTCCTTCGAAAATTGTGAAAATTACAAACGGAATGATAAACTTATATTACCCTTTACATCTGTGGTGAAGGATATATATATATATATATATATATATAAAACAGAGAAATAGGAAAGAAATTAAATTCTATGAAGTGTAAAATTACCTGAATTCTGTGGTTATTCGAATCGGAAACAATAACACGATTCGTATTCGATACAGCAATATAATGTGGATGCTCAAGTTGTCCCTCACTACGACCGCAAGTGCCAAATTTACCAACAAATGAACCATCCGATTGGAAAACCTACAAGAAAAATCAAATAAAAAAGAGGAAAATAATAAGTAAAATAATATAAATATGCACATACAATACAAAATAATGCATTATATAATAATATGCTCGAACAATACAAATACATATGTATATATGAATAAAATAATCAATTTGTATAAAACAACCACATACAAGATAAAAATATGCAATGTTAACAAATATTTGACTAGAGGTTTCTTCAATTTAAGTTTTTGTGTGTATGTGTGTGAGTGTAGCTCTCTGTAAATTAGATTATAGAAGAAAAATCAAAGTTAAGCAGATAAATAAAGGTTTTTTTTTCTATACATGAGAATAAAGAAAATTGCCACTATATACATGTTTATGTAGGGGTTTATTTATAAGTATTTGTGTGAAATTGTTGTGTATTGAAATGAATGTTGAAAGGCTTATATTGGTTGACCAAATAGACCAAATTGTTGTATGTATGGTATTAAACTTAAAGCGGGAAATTCTAAAAAAATCAATTATTTTCTAAATGGATAGATATATTAGGAAGCACATGAAATATATATTATTTTCAAAAATTCTTTAACTGCTTTAAAAAATATAAAGTCAATTTTATTTTAGCTTTAAATTAAAACCTTAATAGAAGTAAACATTAAATTCAATAGAAAAATTTTCTCTTCTTCCATCCTCACAGACAAATACCACCTTAAGCTTCTTTCCCCACACACACACACACACACACATTGACATCTACTAAGTATATTATAGACAATTGATTAATTACAAATATTTGCAGTTTCGTTGATACACAATTACCATTATTTCATTAAAAATTATTTGAAATTTTGCAAATATTTATCGGCACGATTCTCAAATGTCTGCGTGTTCATACTTAAACAATTTACATTTACATACATACATGATTTTAATAGTATTTATATGTATGTGTGTGTAAGTATTTTATTGAATCAAATATTCAAGATAATTTTGACACGTTCTTATGTTTGCTTAATATATATATCTTTGTATATATTATAAAAATGAGGTGTAAGTTTGTGTGTTTGTTTGTGTATCTATCACGGCTAAACGGCCGAATCAATTTTCATAAAATTTGACACAAAGACAGTAACAGTGCGCGGAGAGGTTATAGGCTAGATCTCAATTGGATGTCATGTCCACATTTTACACTTACTTAAAAGAATGTTGAACGTTGAACATTATTAATGAAGCTATTTACATGAAATTTGACACACAGATAGTGTTTGTAATGGAGGATGTTACAGGCTATGTCGGATCTTGATCAGATACCATTCTTACATTTTACGCATACTTTTTTAAAACTCACAAATGGCTGAACCGTTTTTTAATTTTTTATTTTCACAGCATCATTCTGTGTGTCATTAAATTCAAGCATGATATTTTATTCTTCGATCGTGCAGGGGGAGTGGTGCCTCCATACAAAGCAAGTATTCTTAATGGCATATCTAAAGAACTAAGATGTGCGTTCGAATAAAATATAACACACAAATATTGATAAAAAAGTTGACTGGAATATGTTACCGTTATGAATGAGACAATATATTTCATTTTTTTACAGATTTATCACGTGTAACTCTAAATTAATGACTAGATAAGAATTTTTTATTTTCTTTAAAACACCCATTAACACCCATTATAAATTCGATTGTACTTTGGATAACTTTTTTGGAACCATCTGTCCACTTGTGTTTAAAATTTGCCAATGTTTTGGGCACAGCATTAGTCTTCCTTAATTCCCTTTTGACAAGGACCCAATATCCTTTTAATTGACCGAAGTTCGGGGCAGTTTGGAGGATTGGCATTTTTCAAAATAACAAAATTAACATTATGTTTACTGTACCATTCTAAGGTACTTTTACTTTAATGGTACTATGCCGAAATAGGCCAAAAGAATGCTAATACTCTATGTTTTCTTATAAATGGAACTAGTCTTCTTTTTCAAGCACTCATTGATATAAATATCCGAGTTTATTGTGTTCCTATCTGGTACTTTTCGCACTTTTTGGCTTTGTGTTCGTAAATTTTAAGGTGGCGTAGTTTTGGTCCTGTAAAAGCTAGTGACTTCAATTTTTTTTATATAATTACAAACTACGTCACCTAGACAAACAAATTTATTTAAACAAAATTGGACTTCACATTTTTTTATTCGATTTGAGACAGTTGAAATTTTAAACACAAATAACTCGAAAACTGTAGGAATTAAATAGCATATGTAAGAATATTTTTCATAGACCTTACCATGAGGTTTCAGAAAACATAACAAATGAGAATGTTACACTCGGCTTGGCTGAATCTATATACCCACCATTTGCAACTTTTTAAAATTTCACCTTATATAAGAGGTGGGCGGTAACATGAACGGACAATTCCTATTTTTTGTTTCCGAGTTTACATTGGTCCTTGAACTATTTGTTGATATTTTATTTTTGGTTTTCTAGTTTATATCGATCAGTGAACTATCTGTACAAAATTTTATTAACCGATTTTTCCCATCCAAACAAACCTTATATAAGATAAATAGTTGAGTCAAATTTCCTCCCTCTAGGTGGTTCTCTCCAAGCCCTATCCTGTTTTCAACAGACAGACGGACGGACAGAGCTAGATCGACACATAATCTTATTAAGACCCAGAATATATATACTTTATGGGGTCTGAAATGATGTTTTCGACATGTTACACACGGAATGACTGACTAAACATATGGTGGGTATAAAAATCTTTGAAATCGGGGAAAAAACAAAAATTTGGCAAGCGGTTAAAAATTATCTATGCCAAAAGTACCCTTTGAGCCCCATTAGCTACGCTCTTGAGGTCACTGTGGGATCCCCCTTCCAAATTTAAAATTTTACGCTCCTCTGCTATGCCTATGTGAAATTTTATGTAAATCCAACCAGCCGATTAGAAGCTAAATATTTATCTCCAAAAATTTTAGGATTCTGCCCTTTTATGCATTGTTTAACTTTCTTACCACTCCAGAAACTAATTGTCTGCTGACATGTAGCTTTTTTTAAATTTTTTGTCCAATTTGGATGAGTTTTAATAGCAAAAAAAAATATGTGTTTCCCTTTGACGCTCCATTGTGAAGGAAGCACACAGATTATTTTGTAAATGCGTATCATTATAAAATCTGAAGTACTTTTCAAAGATATATTGGTCACAAAAAGATAAATAAGTTATTAACAAAGTAATAAAAAAAAAATATATGTTACATTTTATTCGAACACATATTTTATTATAATGAGATCCCTCAAAATTTATGGAAAATACTATTATTATAGTAATGAAATGAAAATAGGACGATAGGGCCTAGGGACCCCCCCCCCCCCCAATACAAAGCAATTTTTAATTTTCGCTTATCTAAAGTACTAATTCAGTGAAAATCTTAAAAAGTTGTAGAAATAATTTTAATATTAATTTTCGAATAGCGCGTATAGGTCGACGGGGAGTAGTAGCCCCCATATAAAATTTTAGCTATCGAATCAAAAGGGGTAGCGAAGCGCACCGGGATAGGCTGGTTGCATATAAAATTTGTATATACAAAAGCAAGCTATTATGGGGAAGGTATAAAACTTACCTGTACTCTGTGGTTTTCTTTGTCACAGACGTAAATAAAACCCAATGCGTCAGTGGTTACGCCCCATGGATAATTGAATTTTCCATCTGCGGTGCCTTGAGAACCAAATGCCCGCAGAAAACGACCTTGCGGATCAAGCACTTGTATGCGATGGTTGTAGCTATGTAAACAAAATATATATATTAATTTAATATTTAAAATATGGATAAATAACAAAAAATTTTTTATAGTATTAAGAGTTATTTACTTAAATAAATTAAAAAATTTTTAAGTTTTTACAACTGATTTGAAGCACAAAATAATAATCTCAAATTTTGAAATTTCCTAATTTTTGCCAAAAAAGAAAGCTACTACTATTTGCGTACAAAATTATTATAATAAATTATTGATATCTTGACCATGGAAAATGTCATAGACCTTAGTAACTCAGTTAATAAGTATTTACATTTTACGTTATTGTGTTGTACGATATAAAAAACAATCTGTCAGTTCTTTATAAATTTAACAGTCTACTAATTGGGTTTAAATTGGGCATACATACTTTATAAAAAAAGACATATAAGTAAATATATTTTAATTTATTAAAATTTAAAAAAATTCGCGATTTAATTCACGATTTTAATTTTGTTAAAAAAAGTTTAAATATCTATGTGTGTAGCTTTAATTACATAAGTTTTGGTGCCAAGGAACTGTATATATTTTTTAAATTAGGACTTCATACTGATTACAAATATAACAAAAAGTTGAAATTCTTACGTGTAGTTTTCTAGTATTTCGCATGATTTTTTGCATTATTATTTACATAAAAAATTTCTTTATCGTGAATTTCGTGAACGATGTGCAGTGGGAAGGTCTCGTTGCATTCCCCAACAGTAGTCAGCCATCATATGCCGATCCCATCGGCCTTGGTTCCTCTCTTCCATAGTTTTCAGATCCTGATGAAACCGCTCCCCCTGCTCATCGCCACAAAATCCAAGATTATCTGGGAATCGGTCGAGATGACTATGAAGGTAGTGCAATTTGATAGGCATGTTGCATCTCAAGTTTCTAAAATTATCTAGTATGTCATTAACATTTTCGCGGTAGTTTCTTGACTTGTAATTTCCAAGAAAGATTTTAATAACTTCAACTAAAGAAGTCCAAGCAGACCGTTCCAAATCATTCATTGAATTTAGGAAACTGAAAACTTTAATTAATCTTTTTATTTGAGGACCATCAAAAACTTCCGCTTTTATCTTCTCTAAGCTTAGTCCTGGAAATTTTGTCGTTATATAAGAAAAACACTGGCCATTTTAATCCAGGGCTTTGACAAACTGCTTCACAAGACCTAGTTTCATATGCAAGGGAGACACTTCGAATTTCATACGACGTCTTTGACCATTCATATACTGTCTTAAATGTTCACAGCACATTTTACAAACCATTTGAGGAATCCACGGCTTATTTTTATCCTCAACATCCAAATTAAAATAAGAAAAATAAGCACTTTTTGCACAATCCGTTATAGGTTTTCTAAACACTTTAACGGTGTAGTCACCACAAATATAACAAAACACGTTTGGATCATTGAGACAACTTCTTCGCGACGACGACAAGTTATTAAAATGAATTTATTAAACAAAATTACCGATAAGGTTTCAAGCCGGGCCGAAAAAAGTTCGTTGGACAGCTACTATTAAAAATGTACATTATATCCTAAACTACACGAGGGAAAAATTTTTTTTCACATTTTTAGTATTATCAGTGTCGGCATGTTACAGAACCTCTAACAGTTTCTCGGCACCATTTAACTCTTTTTAATTTGTTGACTTGTGTTATAATCGCAAAAGTAGAATTCGGGAACGCACGTTGGGGTAAAATATGTCAAAAGTGGCGACTAATTGAAATTAAAAAATTAACTTCGCGTAAAAAATAGGTAACATCAACTTCAGCTCTTTTAGTTTCCTTTTCTCAAGTTTTTGAAAATTAGGTTTTTCAAAATATCTTTTTTTTTATTTTTGTTTTTTCTCATATTTTTCCAAAAAATAGTACATATTATCTTTTTTAATATTAAAAAAATTAAATAAAAAAATAAATCGTGCACATATATAGCCTGATTTTAGAAATGAAAATTTTTATGAAAAAACTCCAGTTGTCCTTACGCTAAACACCTTAAGTGCAGACTTTTCATACCCTTAACATAAAATTCAGCAATACATAAGTTTGTCATTTTATACGAATCTTTTAAAATATAAATCCAGGACCTCAAATAATGCTGTTCGTTAATGTGTTATGATTAAAAATAATTTTTGAAAATGTAATGTCAAGTCAATCTAGATCTATTTCAAGAATAAATATCGTCCAACAATTAAACAATAAACCTCGCGTAACGTTTTTTATTAATCGATAAAAATGAAACTTTTTCCAAAATTCAAATTTTACTACCAATGCTAGATGTAGGGTGCAAACTTAAATCTATTTAAAGTTTCGTTATTAACTATTTATGAAGCCTTGTCTTTTAAAATATGTAAAGAATTTTTTTATTAAAAAAACTTTGAGCAAAAAGTGAAAAATAGTACTATATTTTTGTAACAAAATATCACTTTTTCACACTAATTTCAGTGCTGACTTTGAAAATATTTCACGTCTAGACAAATTGAGGTAATCAAACATTTTCAGAATATTAATTAATATACTACAAATATACTACAAATTACAGAATATTTTTAAAATTTTTTTCCTCATATACCTAAGCACTTATTCCCGAAAAAGAAATAAAGTCGAGTCAGAAAAGAAAAAAATCGAAACTCATGCGTAAATATCTTTTTAATTGTAAGATATAACTTAAGTGAATAAGCTATTTTTTCTTTATCTTGCCAAGCACAGAAATAAAAAAATCTTTGAAATCAAACTTGATTTATAAAATCTACGATTTTTTGAAACTTTTACATACTCGAGGTACTCAACTTTGACATTCTGTACCTGGTCTCGTGTTATCACAGTATGACTGCAAGTTGATTTTGCTGAAAGCATGGGTCCTCCTCCACAACTATTCTATACATTTCGATTCGATTCGAATAATAGTTTAGTAGATACAGATTTATTACCAAAAATTTCTGTGCAACAGTTTTGCTACAATGTTTAATAAAATACTTTTCTATTTAAAAAAAATATAACAATATTTTTTTTTTTTAATTGTTATAAAAACTTAAAACTTAAAAAATACATTAATTCGGTATTAAAAATATATCTGTGGAGTTTTGAAAAATATCTTAAAAAGAAAAAGAAAATTTGACCAAAAATTTACACTTCCATAGAAATTGCTTATTTTAAGTTATACACTCTTTCAGTAAATCGTACAGAGCATTGAAATATTTGAAAGAAAAAAAAAGTATTTCTGTATGGAAAAAGTGTTGGTGTTTTTTCCTAAAAATTATTAAAAGTAGTAAATATTCTGAAATATTTGAAAAATACACTTGCATAATTAATGCACTTTTTTTTTAAGAAAGTATTGTTTTTTTATGAGTTTTAAAGAAGTTATAATCGCCTTCTCTATGCATTTTATTTGTTTTTAAAACAAGATAGATACTTCGTATATTTTTGAAATAAAATCACGAATCTTTCGAAATTTAGGAAAATAATAATTCATGGCATAAGGGTTTGCTTAATTTGAAGAAAATCGGAAGACCTGAGATCAAAAATTTGTATTATTCATTAATATTTCATGGAATTTATAATAGGGTTTGTGTTTAATTAATATATTAAAATTTGCTCTTTTATGAAAAAATCATAAAATATTTTTTGTTAATCCTGAAAAAACTGTAGATATTGTTTTTAGTCTATTGTTAGATACATTGAGCCCTGTACAATGAGAATTTTTGTTAAATTTTGATCATCATCATCTGAACCTTTAAAAATAAATAAACACGTTTTAAACCAATAACCTTGAGTCGTTTCGATAACTTTACATTGACTTTGATCTTTTAATGTTATTGGAATACATAAGTTAAATTAATTATTAAAAAAATGTATAAGACTTAGAGGACTGCAGGTGGGGATATTGTAACTCTAGATTTAGAATGTCTACAGAAAATATTTATTAAAACCACTCATCGTCTTATAATTACCCATATTAATGAAAATGATATCTGGATGCTGATTCAATTGGTTTCTGAATAGATTTTAATTTAAATAAAAATAAAACAAACTGAATTTTTGTATGCCAAAGAATTTGTATATTTTGTATGGGACTACACTACACATTATGCGATTGTGTTGATTCCTCTAACGCACAAGAAAAATCTTCGGATATGTACATTAGAGTGGTCCAACATTGTAAGAAGAAAACGAAAGTGTATCGTACATTTAAAATTATGAAAGGGAACATCATTTAGAACATATTTGCCAAATTTCAACTTCCTACGATGATTGGATCAGGATGCTCTACATCCATTTAAGTAGAACAAATATTAGAAAATTTTTTCACGTCAAAATTAATGATATATACATCAAACGATAGCTAAGTAAAAGATAATTTTATTATCATTAACTGTAGGTTTCAATAAACGTTGTAGCTATATACATTTTAAAATATTCGTCTTTTTAGAAAGACAGTTTATCTTATTTCAAAAGTATTGTAAATTGCGAAAATCATACTAAAACTCGGTCTTTTTATAACCAATGTTAATCTTAATATTCTTGCAAAATTTCATTTAATTTTTATGATTTGTGGAAACAATTGGCGATTTTTCTGTTTGGTTATAAACAAATCCAATTGAAGAAAACCAATTGAAATAAATATTTTCTACTCATTATGACATTTTTGTAATAATTCATAAAGTATTGTGACTTCCAGAATGCCGCTTGCCAAGTGAATAGAAATCATTTTCACCATTAACATATATTTTTTAAAAAGACATTTTTTGAGAGATTTACCCGTGACCTATAAATCGCGAGATATGGATCATTTTAATGTTGGGAATCTTGTACCATAAATACTTTGAAAGATTTTGTGTATACAACGTTGTAAATTTTTTTAGCTATTCTACACTTTCAAATCAAATTATAAAATTATCTGAAATTTCATATCAGTCTTAATTTTGACGAGTATAATGATTGTACCAAATAACGTCAAAGGAAACCAGCTGGTTGGTTTTAAATGGAATGACTTCCATATTTCGTAATTTTTCCAAAAAGTTAATAGAGAAAAAAAAGGAAATTTTATTTAATTCTTTTTTTTATTAAAGTTTTACTTTTTATTTCTACGAAATCTTTTATTATGAGTTATTTTTATTAAAATAACGGTTTTATACATTTTGTTAGCTATTTTTGAAAATTAGAAAATATGGTTATATTTATTTTTATTCAGCTTGATGCGTAAATCAGTAATATAATTAAAATTTGTTCTGAGACCACGTAAATGGTCGCATCCTTTTCATCGTAGAAAGTTGAAATTTGGGAAAGTTATTCTAAATAACATCCCCTTTCATAATTTTAGATACGTTAAAATGTAGCTCGCAAAAAGGAATTCCGGACCACTCTAATACACATTGTACATATATCTAAAATTAATTTATCTAACAACAAAGGATATACTCATTCATAAACTTATTTTAATTGTCTCTTATTACATCATTATTGGTAATGTTTTTTTAATTTCCATTATATTATTAAATACTGGTGCCTATTCCTATAAACGCATTTAAAATTTTTGTTTTTCTTTGAGGTATAGTCGTTTCTCTTAACCAAACTCAATGTTGTGTTGTTACAATAACTCTAGATATAACGGTACTTTTTTATATAAGAAATGTTTGTTTCTTCTGTTTTTTTTTTTTCTTTTTTTTTAATTTAGCAATCAGAACATATTGCTGATTATTTCAGTGGAATATTCCTATAAACGCAGTAGAGAAAATTGTGTCCAAAATGTTATTGCAAAAAAAAAAAGATATATATCAAAAAATTTTAACAGTTTTAGTCGTTTCTTTCACATAAAAGGTAGTTTAATTAGGAAATTTCATCAACTTAAAGGATTCCCAAAGCATCTTTTCTTACAGACCAGGAAAAAATTCTAATTTAATTTTTTCGTGATCAAGGCTGTTCTAATAGAGAAATTGGACGAAAGATTAATCATTCGGAAGGACAGAAATACGGAGTTTGGAAACCAACAATAGGTTATCAAAAATAAACCAAAAGGCAATTTAGTAAAATAAAAGAAGAAGCCACCAAGTTAGTAAAATAAAAGAAGAAGCTACATAAATAAAAAATAAGGTTGACTTTCCAAACATGTTGCAAATATTTTGCGAACAGATGGTAACATAAAATGGAAGAAACAGCATCAAAAGAAAAATCGCTTAAAATTTGCGCGTAAGTACATAAAATGGGCATATGGGTGGAATAAAGTAATCTTTTTTGGTGAAAAGAAATTAATTTTGGACGACTCCGATTCATATTCTTGCTATTGGCATAATTTGATGTCGAACTGTGGAGCCAGTGCTATGGTTTGGGCAGCCTTTTCTGCTGCAGCAAATCAAAAATATGTTTTGTTCCAACTAAAATGAACAGTAAAATTTATAATGAACCCTTGGAAGATGCTCTTCTCTCATTTATGGATGAAAAACTGGATGAAAATTGCATATTTCAACAGAAAAACGCTGCAATCCATGTCTCGAATCAATCTAAATCGTGGTTTATTGAACATGGTATTAAACTATTAGAATGGACGGCTTCCAGTCCGGATCCAATACAATGGAGAATCTGTGGGGGTACATGGCCCGTAAAGTTTACACAAGAAATGCACAGAATGAAACTATAATAACAATAACGGAGTTAAAGCTAAAAATTAAGCGAGCCTGTGAAGAAATTTGAGTAATTTTCTTCAAAAATTAATCGAGTCAATGCCAGACCGAATTTTTAAAGTTATCAAAAAGAAAATTTCATCAACACATTATTAATAATGCTAAATTGGTATATAAGAAAATACCATAAAAAATGGCACTAAACTACTAAAATTACAATCAGAAAGAAATTTAATGTACAGTTTAAGTTTTTTTTATTTATTTTTTTTATTAATTTTTTAAGTGAAGTGAATAAATAATTTAAAAATTAATTCGTAATACCTTGATTATTTTTCAGCGCCATTTTTGGAAAGTTGATTAACAAAATTGATGTGCGTTTATAGGAATATGCACCAGTGTATTATATGTGTAGCTTTTAAAATTTCAAAATAATTTACATTACAAAAGAACTGTTGATAATATATTTGTTAAACAAAATCATTCGTTTATAAAATGTCAATTAAAATGTTAAAATAACCATTAATTAAATTAAAGTTTATTTGGAAATTGTTATATTTTTTATAGTGGGTGGTTACAATTAAATGATAATAGATTTGTATTACTAGTATTTGAGTATTTTTCAATCTCTGAAGTAGGCAATGGTTGCAAAAAAAAAAAACAAAAAATATTAGTACTATAATGCAAACTTTTAACCTTTTGATAAATATCTTAAATAAAATACCTATTTTTTTTTTTTTGCTGAAGATTAAGAATGAACTATAATTAAATTTCTCATTAACAATAACCGTTATCCGCTTAGCAGTTTCAACTAGTTATTAGCTACAAAATAACAAAAGGGAAAAATACATGGAAAAACTTTTGTGAAATCCTATAATATACTACCAGACCATTCCAAAAGTGAAAAACATTTATTTATCCAACGCAATGTTAATGTTATAAATAAATCCTTTTAACTCATGCTACAAAGATACAATAACAAATAGTAATATTATGACTAGGGTTTAGGGTGCGGGAATTCTCGGATGGAAAATCCCGGGAATTGAGGGGAACGTTAATGTTGCATAAATTAGGTTTTTGGTTATTGAATTAGGTTTTGTTCTATCAGATATCTATGTATTTCTTTATCTATGGTTTAAGGAATTTACTTTAAAGTTGTTTCACATGAAATTTTAAATCAGCTTTATTTTTATCATGTTCAAATTTTAGATACTGTAGTTTTATTATAAATTGGAAATGAATATTAAATATGTTGAACTTCGCAAATACTCACTATTGTAAAATAACTGCTTGGTCGGAAGATTTTTCTTTCTAACACAACATGTTCTTTTAAAACAGCATCTCTTATCCAAGTTATGGATCTCTAAATGTTAGAGGTAAATGTTATAACTTATAAAAAAAAAAATACTTAAAAAAAAACTAATCTCATGTTGTATTCATACGTATATGAGATTATTTTCATCAGATTTCTGAACACTATGTTTAATCCTAAAAACATTTGTTCGAATCAATTTTTAGTATTTTCCAGTTTTATGTTTAATTTAGTAAGAATTAGTTAAGTATTTTTTACTTACATAATGTAAATTAAAGAAAAAAAAAAAGTGAAAATAAACTACAAGCTATTTATAATGCAATTTGTCCAAAAGATAGCGTATATTTTTAAAAAGTTTTAGCATCAAAAACGCAATAACGTAAAAATCTGAGACATAGTTTGTGACATAAATTACAAAAGGTACTAATTTTATTTGTATAAGATATATAACATTTTTTAATGTTATAAATGGCTTTATACTTTCACTACTAGTAAAAAAATTTTATTCTCAAATTCATATTAAACTTTATTTTAAAAAATAGTAATTAGAAAATAAATTTAATTGTTTCAAAGTTTTTTTTTTGGAAACTGTGGTCAATTTTAAATGAAGTCTTGTACATTTTTGAATTATAATTTATACTTTTATAAAACTTATTTGTACAAAATTATATAGTGATACTAATTTATGCACTTTTAAGTGATTTTCGGAAAGATACCTTTTATGAGAGTCGTGGCCAATTATGTACTGATCCTTTTGAAGTTTGCTACATTTATTTGTATTTCAATAAGATGTTGGCACATCTTCACATCGTCTCTCTTTTTTCCTACATATTGAAATTTTTGCCTGACTAATGCACATTTAAGTAGTTTGGGGAAGGTCCTTGTATGAGGTTTATGGTCGATTACAAATCAATAATAAAAAATGAATGTGGTGGTTTAAGATTAAGGAAGATCTTATTTGTATTGTATTCAGCCACATTTAAGAGAATTATAGGAATTAAACCCTATTCTGGGAAAATATTGAACAGCGTAATAATGCATTCGATTCAAAATAAGTATCCAGGCGTGGGGATTTTAAAGAAATAATACTTTGAAAGCAGATCAAGAAACTGAACTATTGATGATATTCAACAGGGCTCACTAATTGTAATCATTTGTATCCTTAGATAAAAGAAATTCTGTTAGGAAGTATGTGAAAAATTATCTGCAAAGGAACATATGCCCGTATTTTTGATATGTTTCCAAGTTTCTATTTAATATAAGTAAAAAAATTAAATAAAAATTTTATTTTTTTTATTGACACTAAAATTTATTTTACTTTCTTTTCTTACTTTTTCTTACTTTTTCAAGTAGAAGTAAATTTTTGAGAATTTTTTTTAATTTCTCTGATTTTACTAGTTTTACTAAAAGAACAAACGAACAAACCTAATGTTTCGTTTTGTTTTATATAATAAAAAATCATTTATTTTAAGAAATCATGGCCTTTTTTCTTATAACTAAAGTTTTAAAAAATTCCCGGGAAATAGATTTTTCCTTTCCCGTTTCCCGGGAAAAGAAATATTGCGGAAAACCCCAAACCCTAATTACGACACGTATGTATTTATTTCATTATTTTCACTTTCAGCAGAAAATAATTTAATTAAACAACTTTAATGGCATTTTTTTCCTGAAACTTCTGTAAGAACTAAAATAGCTAATGATTTTCTTAAAAAAAAATTATCTACTCACCGATCTGCTATTATATATTGTCCAATACGATTGACGGCTACGCCGGCCAAACAATCAAATTCGCCTTCACCATTACCGTATTCACCAAACTGTTTAACGAAGATGCCATTCGAATCGAATACCTGTACACGATGATTCGACGAGTCGGCGACGACAATGCTATTATCCGGCCCAACGGCTAAGCCGCGTGGCCAGGTGAAAGAACCGGGTTCGCTCCCCCGGCCCCCCAATTGGAACAGCTGCTGACGCTTACGCAGGTACAATTGCCTAGGGGAAGTACCTGCCACTCCGGTTATACCGTGAGCTGCTGCTGCTACCGTAGGGGAGGTAGGGGAGCCTTGCCCGTTTTTTGAACCGTCATCATCGGATGAAACAAGTTCACTGACCTGTCTTAATGGCAGACCCAGGCTAAGGCGTCGTGACACATCACTGGCAACGTGGCTACGACTACTGCCGCTGCCACTTGCACCATGAGATGATGTAGATGGCAGGGCAGAAGAAGTGCTACTGCTACCGAGAGCATCACGTCCACTACCCGAAGGTGCATCTTTAGAGCTCTTATTGCCATATTTGTTTTTCAAATAACGGGCCCAAGAGCTTAAAGCTTCACCATCTTTGGTATCGTTGGCCAGCGACGAAGTGCCAGCACCGCTGCGTGATGATGTGCGATCGGTGATTGGTGAACTGTCGCGTGATTTAAGGGCATGAGATGAACGACTGCGTGCCAAATCGGAACCGCCATAACCGCTGTATCTGTGAAAGGGAGAGGAGAAAAATTGATAAGATGGAGGTTTTTAGCTGGATTTAAGGTAAAATTATATTTTAGATTAAGATTATATAGTTTTTGGATTTGTTATGATGATTTGGAAATAACTTAACTCATGTTTGCTTTCTTGACTACCACTATTACAAGGAGACCATATCTGACAGAGTCATTTGCTGAAGTACGAGCAATTCATCAAAGTGTGTTTACATTGAAAATCTTATGAGAGTAGGGCCAAATCAGAGCAGACTGAAATATGTGGAAGGTTAACTTATAACATAATCCTAGGTTGAGTAATTGATTTTTGCAACCTTAGGGCTCAATGGCCATCTAGAATTCCATTATATATAAAAAATGGTTGGGGTAAGGATTTAGCAATATCCTTTTGTTATGGCAATAGTCCACATATTGAAATTATTCGTCTAAGAAGGTCTTAAATAACTTATGGACTTCGTTCTTCCAGAGATATATCGGAATATCTTATTCCTTGAAAATTTCCTTGGAGTCATAAGAAACGTGTTTTCCCAAAAAAAGAGAATTTGTTTCACAAAAAAAAAAGGAAAAAAATAGTTTAAAAATATTTTTTTTAGTTTTAGTTAAAAAGTAAAAAATAAGTTAAAAATATTTTTTAACAAAAAATTTTTAACAAAATATTTTTAACAATATATTTTTCACCAAAAAGATTTGCACCACAAAAGGTTTCTTATAAAAAAAATTGTTCAAAAACATTTTTAAGCGAATAAAAATGTTACAAAAAAATTGTGCAAAATTTTATTTTTTTTACTTTGCTAAAAAAAAAAAAAAAATAAATAAAAACAATTTTGTGAATTTAAAGGAAAATTTTTCATAAAATTTTCTTAACAAAAAAATAAAAAACAAATACCTAAAAACTTATTTCGCAAAAAATATTGTCGAGTTTCGCCAAAAACAAGGAAACATTTTTAAAGAATGTATTTTTCTATTTTCGGTAAAAATAATTCTAAAAAATTTCACTAAAAATATTTTTTACCAACAAAAATTTCTGGTTCAATAAAAGCTAGATTTTTCTCAAAAAAAGAAAATAATATATATGTATATATATTTAATTTTAATTTTTATTACCGAAAATTTCTTTTTTTTTGGCGAAACTCGACAATAATTTTTGCGAAATAAGTTTTTCGGTATTTTTTTTATTTTTTGTTAAGAAAATTTTATGAAAAATTTGCATATTATATACATATTTCAAGTATCGGCCGGATAAAAGTGCTAAATATAATGCAATCCTCAAAATAAGTTCTATCGAAATCCGGAATGCGTTTTATTTTTATTAAAAAGATCTATTTTAATGCTATTCTATATTCTATTTTTTTTGCTCAGCGATCAATGGTTATTTTTGATTTTTATTTGTTCGCTAAATTTTTAATGATTATGTTTCTCTTTTATTTTTTTGCTCAATTTATAATGATTATTTTGTGTTTTCTTTTTTTGCTTACAAAATAAAACTTAAATTTTTGTGAAATGATTTTAAGCAAAAAAATTTGCATTTCTTTTCTCTAATTTTATGTAAAAATCAGTAAGAATCAAAACTTTTATTAATAGTCAAAATTTTTATAAAAATCAAAAGTTTTACTAAAAATCTAAATTTTTACTAAAAGACAAAATTTCTTCAAAAAATTACTAAAATGAAAATTTGTTATAAAAATCGTAAATTTTTTAAAAAACTCAGATTTTCACTGTCGAAATTTTTTACAAAAAACATATATTTTGCAAAAAATAAATTTTTTACTATTGATCAAATTTTTTACAAAAAAAAAAAAATTTGCAAAAAATAGTTTTTAAAAAAATCATATTTTTTACAAAAAAAAAAAATTGACACTTAAAAATTTCGACTTTTAGTGAAAAATCTGATTTTTATTAAAAATTTTGATTTTTAATAAAATTTTGATTTTTACTAAAAATTTTGATTTTTAATAAAAATTTTGATTTTTAATAAAAATTTTGATTTTTAATAAAAATTTTGATTTTTAATAAAAATTTTGATTTTTAATAAAAATTTTGATGTTTAATAAAAATTTTGATTTTTAATAATAATTTTGATTTTTTAATAAAAGTTTTGATTTTTAATAAAAATTTTGATTTGAAATAAAATATTTGTTTTTTTGTAAAAAAAATTTGATTTTTTGTAAAAATTTTGATATTTTGTAAAAATTTTGATTTTTAGGAAAAGAAAAAAAAGAAAACCTAATTTTTTAACAAGAATTGGGTATAACTTTTATTCTTTGAGTAATAGAAAGTAAAAATCACAAATTAATAAATCATATTGAGCGAAAAATCAAAAATCAAAAATAATCATTATTTTTGAGCAAAAAAATAAAAATCAACAATAATTATTATGTTGATAAAAATTAAATAAAACTCAAAAATATTCATTAAAAGTTTAGCGAAAAAATAAAAATCAAAAATAGTCATATTTGTAGTTTTATTATAAAATTAATAATCATTATGATTCTTGAAAAAAGCATATTTTTCAAAAAAAATTTTTTTTTTTTTTTTGATAGAAAATTATTAACTAAAAATATTTTTCCTTCACAAAGTTCGATTTTTAATATATATATAAATACATATATATATATATATATATATATATATATATATATATATATATATATATATATATATATATATATTCCACAAACATTTTTTTTGTTAAAAACTAAAAATGTTTTTTACCAATAAAAATGTTTCGCTAAAAAAATTTCACCAAAAAAATTAATTTCCACTAAAAAAAAAACTAAAAAAATAATTTTTCACACAAAAAAAAGAAACAGATTTCTACGGAAAAACTTCCTTATCATTCATAGCAAATCCAAAAGCATTTCATATTCTCTAATTTTTTCATCTGAAAACAAAATATATATTTTTTTATTAAAAAAAAACTGATTAATTTTTTTATGGGTAAATACTTGCATTAACGTGTCAGATTAAAAGAAAAATATTTACTTTTAATTATTCTAATTTTCAACCAAATTAAAAGGAAAATTAAAAAAACTAAAAAAAATGTTAAAATAAAAAATGAAAAACGTTATTAATGTGATATTAAAATACGCGAATTTCAAATAAAATATTATTAAATAAATAAAAAAAAACAATAATAATAACTTTGAAATGATGAATGAGAATGAAAACAGAGAAAATTTTGAAACAATAATTAAGAAATGCAAAATGAAAATGATTTTTATTGTACAAAATTAAATGAGAAAGAAATATAGAAACGTTAATAATTTAATGTTGAAAAACATAAGGCGCCTTAACACTTGACACATTTAACGACGGAAACAAAAAGGAATTTTGATACAAAAATAAGCGCTTCTGTAGGCGCAATTTGTTCAAGTACATTACAAATATACACGATAACCGTTTAATTAAATTTTACTATACAAATTTAGTTTTTAGTTTTTTCTTATAAATCAAACTATATACAGCAAATTACCCATTAGATTTTAGTGGAAAATAAAAATAAAAACCTTTAAAGGAAGTCTATGATAAAATAATAAGAAAAATAACTATAATTTCGAATTTTGTCTCAGTTTTATAATAAAATAATAAGATAAAAAAAAGTTTTTTTGTTTTTGTGTTAATCTCGCACCTTGAAGCTAAGTAAGCAGATGGTGATGCCGTTGTTGGCGACACGGGTTCATCCAAATCATCATCATCGTTGCCAAATTGATGCGAGGAGCGACTACGTGCCAAACGATTGCGACGCTCCTTCATCGCTAAGTAACGTGAACGTCCGGTGCCATAACGTGAATCCGAATCATCGCCGGTGCCATTGGCATCCTCATCGAATGAGGCGTTTGGCGTGGATAGGGATGGTTGCGATACAATGGCGCTGCTCTTGCTTTTATTTAGAAAGCGGCTTGTGTAGCTGGAATTATTATTTTTTTGGTTTTTGTTTGTTTTTTTTTAATACTGTTTTTTTTCTATTTTCTACTATTTCCGTTTTTTAGGCAAATAAATTTATACAAACAAGTAATAATATAAATCTAATTCTTATGCAACTAAATATTAAGTTTATTTCATTCAATTTAAATTTGTTTTAAAAAAAGGCATTGGTTTTTGTCTGCATTTTTTTTTCTCGATACAAATAGTAAAAAGTTGTAATTACAAATAAGCTGGCTAACTGTATTTTATAACATATAAAGCGTTATTGTTATTGTTATTTTTAGGTTTTTAAGTGTTAGTGTATGTTAATATAAAAACAGTTGTTATACATATAAATAAACAAAATTAATTTTCAGCTTTTTTTTCCGTTCCTAAAAAAAATTATTTTAATTTTCGTTAATTTCTGTATATAATAACAGTTTTCATTTAATTTCGAAGAATTTGGGTGGAACCACTACGTAACTTATTATTTCCTTAAGCTAAGTTCACACTACACTAATATTTAACGATTTTTGAAAATATTTGCTTTGCGTAATGTGAACACGAAAGATTTTTACTATTCAAAGAAGATAACAGCTGATTTTGGACAAACAAAACTATTTACCCTTAACTAAAGATGCCACTAGTATGAACAAACACAAGTTGTAAAATATTTGCGAATATTTTGAGCGAATTTTTGTTTGATCTTACAAAACAAATGTAAAATCAATCAGCGCCAAACAACAGCTAATACGGTGGATGGCTTGTGCTGAGAAAATTGTTATATTTATGTACACAAACTTTAAATTGGCAAAAAAGAAGTGATGAATTTATATGTTATCTATTAGAATATAATTATTTAAATAAATCTTTGATCAACTTATATTTTATCTATTAAAATATAGTTTTTTTTTTTCAATAAAACTTTAAATATATAAATACTTTCAGCTATATGAAAGTGGCGTGCAAAAAAACAGTGTAGTTTTGTGAAGACAGTGCTGTTTTATAAATGACGAGAAAAGCCAACTCTGTTTCCCTTTCTTCCATATAAATGTGAATTACGTATAAAATAATTTCAAATATAATTTTTTAAAGTAATTTTTATTAATGTGTGTATTAAATTTTGCAATTAATCGAGTGATAACAGTTCATATTTCCATTATTATCTAAATATTTTATTCAATTTACAAATTTTATAACTATTTGCATTTAAAATAAATAGCATTTTCACTTTACATTAAATAAAAACTCTACAGACATTACGTTGACCTCCAGATATTCGGCAATTCCCCCAAAAAATTATTCTAAATTGATTAAAAAATAAGATTTTCCTATAACTTCATTTAATAATTGATGTCAAATAAATTTATGGTAGTTGTGGGTATAATCAAATAATTTTGAGTAAATAATTTGCATGTAATCTGAACAGACTTACAATATTTTTTTCCTTTTCGTATTTTACGATATTTGATAGCTGTTTCATTAAACAAAAAATGTCAAATAAATGACCGTAATATGAGCAAAAAATCAATTCTGTATTTAGTCGCAAAAGTTACGGAAAAATACGATGAAATATTTCGTGTCAAATATTTGGGTAATCTGTACTTAGCTTTAGTATTATATTAAATATACGCATAAGTATTGCCACTCTTCTTAAAATAATATTTTATTTTTATCAATTTAAATTAATTTCATAAAAACCTTTGACGTACTAGTATTATATCTTTACAATAGGGTATATATAATAAAGATCTTTTTAGATATTTACCTGGTTATAACTCGTTCATTTCTAACTGACTTTCTTAATTTATCTGAAACTTTACGCAGAAGAAGCAAATGATTATTAGAGAAAAAATTTTGAAAATTAAACTCATAGGTCTCAGAAGCGTCACTATATGATCTCAAAATAAAGTAAAACTGCCTATAAGAATCTTCAAAGGCTTGAAATTTGTTTCTGTCATTTCTTTAAATTTGTTAGTCAAATGACTTAAAACTTATGATATTTTAATTATTTTCCCAATTTCCTCCTATATTATAATTTAAATTATAAATTGAAAATAATTTCAAAACGTTGTCAAAATTTCTATTCTATATAAAATTATTTTGCACTTTTCTAAAAGTTGTTTTTATTGGGAGAATTCCAAATAAAAGTGTCCAGTTCAGAAACAACTTTATTGAAAGAACTTTTAGCCTAACTGGCATTTATTTCTTACCTGACTATTAAATACCCAACCAAAAAAACAAAATTACTTTTAAATGAGCTGGGAACTTCGATACTTTTCATTTTTGGGTGACCCTAATAAACATATTTATAAAATTTGGGTAAGTTATCTTAAAAACCCACATCTGTGCTTTAACCAAAAAGTTTTTAATAAACGGCAGACGGAAGATGACGTAAGAACATAAAATCTTAAATTGCAAAATTTCCTTTTTTAATTTTTCATACCTAAATTAATGAAATGAAATATAAAGTAATTTACTTTAATCATTCTCTGAATTAAGCCGCCATTTTTCATGGCATTGCAACCATGGGTGCCTGCAGATGAGAACCTTTTAAGATTGTTGAGCAAGCAGTGGAGCTTCAAGTATTTTTAAGAGGTAATATGGTAGAGATAAAACCAAT
The DNA here is from genome assembly GCA_932274085.1 of Protocalliphora azurea. Lineage (NCBI taxonomy): Eukaryota > Metazoa > Arthropoda > Insecta > Diptera > Calliphoridae > Protocalliphora > Protocalliphora azurea. The sequence goes on from OW026521.1 coordinate 113,736,998, forward strand.
TATTTGATTTTCTTCGAATTCTCTCATTAATAATGAACTATATCCGAAATTAGATAAGCTAAAACATTAGTCATTTTGTCTTGAAGTAAATACCAATAGCTGTTACAATATAAAAGGGATTATTTAATTGACATTGTGATCCTAAAAACCATCAATATATTATTGAAAGTATTAAAAGCAAATAATAAAAAAGCAAAAAAGTACATAACTTTATGTGTTAGTGCTACAAACAGCCTTTGTAAATGCCTCCACACCTTTCCAAAAAATTTTGCCTTCTGTAAAAATTGTTCAAAGACAGCTTCGACTTTCTTTCAAAAAAATTCATTAGATGCTAAGTAGAAGTTGTAATATTACTCACTTATTAATTGCTAAAATTTGTCTTTACAAACAGAAGTAATTTTAATTGCAAGACTTATAAAGCTCAAAATCATTTAGTTTTAAATATAGTCAATGGAGGTAGTATGTATTCTTTTTTTATAAAATTCAATTTAAGAAATAGCACAGGAAATAAGAGAGTCTATTTATTTAAGAGTAAGTACTTTCAAAACAAGCGTGAATGTGCCATTAATGGTACGACGGATAAAATAAAAAATAAAATATTAGAATGCCTTTTAGACCTTCTTTTTCTCGCTGGGAGAGTTTTATAAAAATGTTTTAAATTATTTAAATTGCGGTCTTTGTATTGCAATATTTATTTTCATAAAAAATATTTATTTCAAGTTTTTTTAATAATAAAATATTTTATAAAAACAAAAAATTCAAGGTTAAACAAATTTACACAAGTTAGTAATTAAAATAGATATATTATTACAAAGTGCTAGTGTCGAATGAAAAATTAATTGAAAAAAATGTATGTAAATTGTACGAAAATAGAAAAAACAATAGAAGTGTTATATTCGGATGGGACGAACCTTTTATACCCTTTACAAAAACTATATTTCATAAATATATAAGCATATTCGACTTATCTCAGATCAAAATTAATGCTTTAATCTAGAAATATACTTAATATTTGTAAGCTGGTGTTAAACATGACATCGGAAATTTGTAACGCGATGAGTCACCGAAAACTCCTTGGGCATATGACTTAGGAAGATCGCTCGGACCATAGATTCTTAACATAGAAATCAATCTTAAAAAAAAACTCAATTGAAATAAATACTCAAAAATGCACACGTACTAAAACTGTTTTTATTTTCAATGAAACGTTCTACTAACATGTTCTTAGACTTAGGTTTTTTGACAACCGACTTAAATTTTTAATAACGGAGTTTCATATCTATGTATGTTAATCTATGGCTCAGACTATCTGTATTGAAGAGCTGAATAAAAAAGAGATATTCAAAATTGTAAATTTCTTTTCAGTTTTCTACCAAAAAATTTTTTCGGAAAATATACCTAAGAATTAGATATTCTATTATTGTAGTAATTCATAGTTAAAAGTGTTGAAGTGAGGTTGTGGATTCGAATCCTGGCGAACAGATATGTACTTGTTATTTAATAAATGTCAAAGAAACATTTTTAATTGATTAAAAATATATTGGACAGTTACTTAATCTGATATTTCAAAATTTTAATTTTTGTTTGAAGATAAATTATAAAACAACTTTTCGAATCAAAAATCCAAGGGGTATACCACATCAATGTGTTTTAATTTGCTATCATATACCCAATTTATATTTACACTTAAAATCTCGTTTGAACGAAATTTCGATTAAACAAAATCTATCCTGTTTACATTACTTAATTATGGCAGTTTTGTACATTTAGTTTGGCAACTGTTTTTGTCAGAATTAAACACACGCGGTAAACACTTTTAAATGAGCTTCATGCCTCACATTTTTTTTTTTTTTTTTAAGTTTATTAAAATTTTTAAACACAATTTTATTTATTTTTAATTTCAAACATATTTGTTTAAATACAAAAGTCATTTTTATTTAGAACATTGTTCTCTTTTACTAACACACTAAAAGAAAAACAGCGTTGAAAATCTATGTTTTTTAAAATCTAATTAAATTTTAGAAGATTTTGGCAAAATTCTGTTAACAACTAAATTTTGATTTGTATGAAAAATCTAATTAAAATCTAATAAAATTATGTAGATTTAGCTTGAAATCTCATTTAAACAAGATTTTGGGCAAATGTAAATGGGGAATTATATAAAAAGCTTAAAACGCAACTCAAATCTAAATAATACATTTTTATAAAAAACACATCAAACGTGCCTAGAAATTCTTGTCAAATTAATTTTTTTTTTTTTTTTTTAATAATGAAAATTTTTTAGGATAAACAAAAAAATTTACAAGGCTTAATGGTTTGTAGCCTACAACACTTCCTCTAAACTATTCAATCTTACAACTTTTTAATAGAAAAATATTTATATATTATTGTATATGAAATAGGAAATATTATTCAATTTGTGCAAAGAAAACTGAAAAAATTTTTGATACTGTTCCATTCCTAAACGGATTTCGCTGCATTTCAATACCAAGATTTTGGAGACTAAATGCCAGATATGTGTTGAAAGAGAAATGTTTTTATTGCACAATGGGCTTTAAAAATTCCATTTAAACATACAGACGGACAGACATCCAGATGGGCAGGCGAGCAGACATATATTCTCAAAAGTTACCTTAAATAATAAAGAATACAAATATTTTTCAATTTGTGGCCCGGGATATATATTCAAAGACTTTCGTGTAAAATGAAAAATTCGTAGATAAGTGAAAACTTTGCAAAGTTATTTGAAATATTTTGCAAAAATTAATTTAAATATTTAATTAAATATTTAAATTAAATTAAACACATGATATAAATACAAACTATTAACTTCTGAAAGTAAACAAATATTTTTAATTTATTTACATCACAATTTTTAATATAACATTTCTTCATTAAAGTTTAACCAAAAAATTTTATTTTAAAATATATTGTCATTCCTAAAAAAAATATCCGCTTGTTTTAAATATTGGAAAAAATACGTTTCTAATATCTTTTAAATATTTTATAGTATATTATTCTTGGCATTTACCAAGGCTCTTTACTGTAAGTCACAAGACAATGTTATTTTTCTCTTCGTTTTACAAAATTATTGTTTTCTGTGTGTTTGCAGGATTATAATTTAAGCTTCTTAGGACAAAAGAAATGAACGAACGAATGTGACTGATAGTTAAAACTTTTGATTTTTTTTTTTTTTGTGATTTTTGGTCATATTTTTTATTAATGTATTAAATATATGCAATAAAGAATTAGATGTGAAAATTTTAAGTTCGATGCTTTATCTAAAAAATTATTGAATAAAGCTTAAAGTGGAACCTAAAACAAAACAGAAATTTTGGAACTAAAACTTGACATTTAAGTAATCTTCAATATTGTAAAGTGGGAAATTTTGGTAATTTTCTCTTCATATATCTGTAACTGATAAAACTATTAATAAAGGAACAAAATTTTGCACCAAAAATCTTGAGAATATATTCCATAATATTAGTTAGTATATTCTAAATTCATTTACAAATTATCTGGTAAACTATCTTTGAATTTGAAACTTATTATTATTTGATTACATAAGTTTAAATTACATTACAAATTTACGACATAGAGGATTTAAACAGAAACATTGAAGCTCTTGACTTTAAGAATTAGTGATTTAAACCAGTATAACAGAACACTATTTCGGAAAGACAACCGCAAGGTCGTAATATGACCCCTATATAATTTTATAATATAAAATTATATAAGGGTCATATATAAATTTATAATTATTATAAACGATGGATTCTAAGATATTAATAAAAGTTTTGTGATAAGTAATACATTTTAATGGAAATAACTTTTTTGAAGTAACTATATTTTAATTATGGAAATAAAATATTTAGTACAAAAACTGAGTAATTATTATTAATAACTCTGAAATCAAAAAAAGAAATCATGATGAAAACTTATAAAGCTATTACGTATTATATAAGAGCAAATCACCTATACATATATTTTCCATATTATTTTAAACCAAAGTTTAGTTATACCCTGGCTACGTCCGCAGATATTCACAATTAAAATCTGAAAAATCCAATTCATAAGATACCAATCCTTCATTTTATAGTGATTTAACCGTGGATGTAAAGAGAGCAACAATGACGCATTCTATTAAAAATTACACTGTTCTCGAAGATGAGACTTATTTTTTTTTACTCAAAATAATTGAATGTAAACTGTACAATAATTTTAGCCACACTTCTACTATTTTCGTAATTTATGATTAAAAATAAAATCAATTTTATTAAATTTCAAAAATTTTTTAAAAATATTTATGATCAGCTCCCACAGTGCACTGCTTCAGCTGTGCTGTAAAGCTGTTACCTAAAACACTTGTGAATTTCTAGTAACTATTTTTCGAATTTTAAAATCTTATTATAAACTAAATTTGTTCAAACGTCTACAATAACTAAGAAAATTTTACAGTAAATATTTATTCCTGTCATTTTAACCATTTAGTTACACAAATAATATTTTGGGAATTTTGGTGCACAATTGGTTAAGTTTATTTTTATGTCAAATAAATGGTTAGTTAAGAAAATAGATGTAACCAAAAGCATACATTTATCATAAAAACTATAACATCATGTCGAATAGTGACTTAATTTCAAAAATCTCTTTAATTCGATTACTATCGCGGTTTTAAAGGAAGTTATTATATTTTTCATAAATTCGTATATATTTAGATATAATAAATATATCCATGATTTATTTGCAATAGTTGATAATTTTACCTTTTGGGAACTAAATGTATTAGTTATGTATAAACATCAATGGCATCAAGTAAACCATTCCAATGGTACACTAAAACCCAATATATGTTGAAAAGTGTGCGAAATATAAAAAATTATATGTTAGAATAAGGAAAATATGAAAAGAAAAAACGTTAGTAAAATCTTAATATTCCGCGACTGAAAAGAGACATAGCAATTATTTAAATTAATATTCGAGGATTTAGTATGCCTCTATTACAATTTGAAGTTAATTTTCTTTTAACGAAAATTTTGTTGGAAGAAATCGTATTTTCAGAGGTGTTTTAAAAATAGTTTAGCTCATGTAAATTAAAACATACTGACGTAATGTTTTGGAAATTATTTAAGAACATACTAATCTTCATTTGTAGAGGGATACACTTGCAACTTTTTTTTGCGTGAGACTCTTTAATGTACATGAGTCAAAATATTTGATTTTAGACCTTAAAAAAATAATTTTTTGGGTGGTGTATTAAAATCCATTTGCATAAATATAAAGTGACTCAAATGCAGTTCGCGTTAATCATTTCGTGCAGGGAGCGCGAAATTTATAGCGGTTTTAAGTTTAACATATAAAAATTTTTACAAGCTAGAAGTTACGTATAAAAAAATACGCAAAATATCAAAACCTACTGAGTTATTTAAATAAAAGTTTTTTTGAGAAAAAAATTAGTAGTAAGACCTAAGATTAAGAAAAAAATCTTTATTTAAAAAATACACGATTGAAAATGCAATATTTTTACAGGAATAACCACTACTATTAATAAAATCTTAATAGATTTATAAAATCATTATATATTTCTTAAAAAATAAATACTTATTTTATCTATACCAATGCTTTATACAAGAACTCTATATTTACTTATTGTTCATACAATCTTCCAAAACTTAAACATACTTTTCATCATTTCGTTATTATACCGTTCACCACCACTAGTGGTGAAAGAGGATATACTAAGTTTGTCGTTCCATGTGTAACACCAAGAAATAATCATTTAAGTATATATATTCCCCATATATATGTATATATATATATATTCTTGGTCCATATGAAATTCCGAATCGATTAATATATGTCTGCATGTCCAAACTATTAGCTATTAGAATTAAATGAAATCCACCCAGATTGTTTTTTCTAAGCAGTTTGGCATTTAAAATCAGCAAAATCGGTTTAGTAAAAAAAGTTATAGAATTATATTCGCAAAGAACTGCAAGACTGAAGATTTTTCATTAAAGTTGTATAATTTAATTCACAAATTTTAATTGGTCCTGTTCAATTCACATTATTACAAACAATTACCTGCATCGGACCGGAATAAGAAAAGTTATAATTTTAGCAGAAAAGTCTTCATCGCTTTACTTAACCAGAGGCATATAATTGTGTTATTTTTGATTATGGTATGTTCGATTTAAATGCAATATATAGCAATCTTTGCAACTAAACTTAATGTTTATGGTTTGATGTATTTCAGAGATATTTATTAAAAGTCTAATTAATTATAAAGAAATGCTACGGGGTAAATTTCATAAATATCAAATGAAGTTTATTATTTTCTAGCTTTTATTAACTGGTTGAAGGCAAAGTATGTATATTTCATTTACTTTTCAAATTTATTATAGTTATCTCCGTCTTTAGAATTTATAAATTTTAAATATGATATGTATGAATTTTTTTTTTCTTTTTGTAAAAGAAAGCTTTTGTATTTCTTAATTAATTTAGATTATTGATTTATTATACCAAAACTTAATTTGATACTGTATCTGTGTTTATTTTTCAAAGAGTTATTTCTCTTGTAGTAAGGGAAATTATATATATATATATATATATATATATATATATATATATATATATATATATATAATATATATAATATATATATATATATATATATATATATATAAAGAAAGTGAACTTTAAAAACGAAAAAAGAAAGCATGAATGAACTAATACAAAAATCCTTCAAATTCAAAAATACTAATAAGGAAAATGAAAAAGTTATTTTTTCTTTTTGTCCCTGATTTCTAGCCGGTTCAACCAGCTCACATAGTAATGGTAAACATTAAACCACAGCCATACATATATACTGAACAAATACTCTGTATATAGACAAACAGAGTACAGAAGAAAATTAAAAAAAAAAATAAAGAAAAAATAAAGTCAATGATAAAGATTCAAATTATACAAGTGTAAAGTATCAGTTTGTTCGTTAAAAATAAAATTGAGTTAAGCGTATTATTTGTCATAGAAACAAAAAATACAAAAAGGTAAAATTTACAAGAGTGAAAACAATAACAACAACAGCAACACAGCATCTGAGAGGAGGATGTAGAGTATCAGCAAATTCGAAAAAAATAGAAAAGAAAAAAAAATGAAAAACTACTTCTTACTAACTAAAACTAAGACACAATATTATTGTAACAAAATAGCAAATACATACATATACACAATATAACATACATATTTCATACTCCCTCTTTTCATTACTTTGCAGTAGTTGAAAACGAAAATAATCCGAACAAAACACAAACAACTATTAACACTCATACATATATAAAAGTGCAGCTACCCTCACACTCTACTTGGACCAGTATTGCCGTTTGGTCACATTTGCTTACACTTGTTATTTTTTTCATAAATTTTTAATTCCTCACGTAACACGTGATAATTTTTTTTGCTTCTGACCCTTTTTCGTAAATTTTGATGCCTACAATTAATTGTAGTACTATGTGAAAATAATATCTATGTTTGCGTCATAAGGTATGGTAAGACAACTAAAAAAATAAAAAATAACACTTAATTCCATTTCTTTGTAATTTAGAAAACATATTCTACTTAACGTAAATCGCAGTTGATATACTGTATTAAATTAAATTATATATCATATTGTTTTCTCTAACAAGACACTTGCAAGATCAAACAAATGCAGAACATATTTTAGTCAGAAGTAATAAATTTATAAGATAAATTTCCAAATTTAAATTACACACTGCGATTTTAAATAGATATCTCGTTTTATTCTAAATATAATAGAATTAAAAGCTTTATATAAAAATATGTATACATAGTAGGTTGCCCCATTTGTATGGAGAGAAAATAAGATATCAATGTTCCCGACTCAAATGATAAGATACCGTTTTTTAAAATTTTCATACTGATATTATACTTTGTTCGTGTTTTTCGGATTTTTTTCTTCGTATTTCTGTCAATGGATCAATATGAAATTTTGTTATCGCAAGAAAGGCCTTTTGGACGCATATTTAATGACAGAACAAAAATTTGGGACCATACCCAAATGAATCCAAAATTTTGCAATTTTTCACAAAAAAATTTGTATATTTGAATTTTGTACACATAAATATTTAAACAAATAAGACCAAGATTTAAAATATAATCCTCTAGCAGTTACACTGAAGCGATTTTTTTCCACTTTTTAAAATTCGCACCTGTTCCTTCATAAACAAATGTTTCTATAACCGAAGAAACTCAATGTATTTAGCATTAAAATATGCGTATTTTTAAAAGCTTTTTAGTGATATGTAAGACACTATACTTGTATTAACAAAAAACGAAATAAATTAAGTTTAAGAGAAATACTCACGAAATGTACGCTAATAAGGGTATTTGTTTACAATTTACCAGTTAAGTAACAAAGAAAACGTTTTTCTTATGTGTCTCACAATATGAAGTTACCCCCAATGTGTAGCAATTTTTTATGGGTACTTTACTTAAACTTAATTTATTTCGTTGTCTGTTAATAGAAATATGAAGTGTTATATATTATTAAAAAGTTTATAAAAATACGCGTAATACTAAATTTATTTCATTTCTTCGCATATTGAAACATTTGTACATGAAGGGAATTATATCTCGAAAAATTCAAATAAAGTTCAAACAAGTTCGAAATTAAAAAAAAAAAAACGGAAAAATCCGTTTCGGTATTACTGCTAGAGGATTATATTTTATAATTTTGATTTTATTTTTTTGAATATTTATGAGTAAAGAATTTGGATGTCCAAAATTTTTATGGAAAATTGCAAAATTTTGGAATCATTTCTTATTTTAAAACGAATTTATAAAATATTTAGTATAATATCAACCAAGCCTTGGTGTTGAATGATAGCTAAGAATTCTTGCAATATATTTTTATTTAAATGCTGCATCACTAAAACTAAAAAAAAATATCCTTTTAAAAAAAGTACCTTTTACTATTTAAATATTTTCAAATATAGCCTACAACAATCATTCTCACACGTGAAAAAATCATTACATAAATAAAACTTGAGACCATCCATATTAAAATTATGAAAATATCTTTTTGAAAATTTAGCCTTATAATATTATATCTATTAGTTAATTTTGTACTTTATATAAAGGATAATTTCTTAACATTTTGTGTTGCAACATTTACATAAAAACTTTTGTTGTATTGCAGGGATTCTTAGCTTTTAATTCGTATCTATATAGGATTGATACAATTTTGGTAAATATATATATATATATATATATATATATATATATATATATATATATATATATATATACATCAACTTAAAACAAAGTGATTCCTGAAACAAAACTTGGCATCAGCTAAATTAACAAGTTATAGCATGACTGTTTGGTATCGTTGAAAACAGAAAGTTTTTAGATGTAAAATTAAGAAAAAGAAGTTCAGCTTAAAATCACTTCCTGATTCAAGATATCGATGACGTCCTTCCGTCTGGCTAGCTGCCTGTTCATGTAAATCTCATACAGGTCCAAATTTTAAGATCTTAAATGCCTTAAACTTATCTGGATTGAAATAAAATTCGGCAAAAATTTTGTCTTTATAATCGTCAATATGTGTGACAAATTTCAATGAGATAGGTCTATAGCACCCATGCAAGCTCATTGCAAAAAATCACTTTAATTTAGATGAAAGTCGAAAGCCTTTTGACAAATTTAATGATAATCGGTCTATAATTGACCATCGTCAATCCAAGTATCACAGTATCATGCACAAAATTTCATGCACACATATTATGAACACAGACTTGAACAATTCATAAAAAAATAGTAAAATAATTTCATATTGTTAAATAGAGTGTTAGAAAAACGAACAAAAAAAGGCAAAATATATAAATGCGTTTAGACTAAAAAAATGTTGGTGCGTTATATGCATATGAACGCTAGAAGGGCAACATAGGCTAAAATATTCTTTTTTTCTTTCAAAGTCAAATAAGTTATTTGAAATTTATTAAAAAACAATACGTTAAAATTTCGCTAATTATTGAAACTTTATAAGTAAGCGCGACTTAAATAATGCCTTAATGCATTTAATACAATCGTAAGTTTAATATAGAAAATAAAAATTTTCACAAAATTTACACGCAATGATATTTTTAACTTTAAAAATAATGATGAAAAAAAAATACAAATAAAATATAACAAAAAAATCTTAACTTTAATGCCTCGCACACGAATAAATAGAGCATAAATTAAAAAAGTAATTATGGAGTTATAGTGAGAAAAGTCTTAGCTTTCCAGCCATATTAAATTTTTTGCAAAGAAATAATTCTCTAATATTCACTTTTGACCAAGTTTTGTTAAATGGGAGCCCTCTTTATAATTTTATAATTTTCTTTAAAGTTATGTACCTTTCAAAACATTAAAGTCCTTTTGAGAGGAAATTTACATTCTAGAGAAAAACCTATGGCCCTATGGGCTTACAATCTATAATAAATGCAATAAAAAAAACGGAGACTGCTATTTTACTATGTAAGGTCATTTATATATCGATTTTTAATGTGTAAAATTATAAATATTAAAAAATAAATATTAAAAGGTAACATTTTTTAATGAATACTTTCTTAAATTTTTATGCTGCAATATTTAAATAAAAAATGTCTTTATATTGTAGGGATTCCTAACTTTCATCTAACGCCCATGTTAGGTTAATATAATATTTATAAATGTTTTACATATTTATTTATCCTTCGAAACTTTGAAGTCCTTTTGAGAAGAGCTGTTCATCCAAAACTAATAATCAAAAAATGACACTCTTTATGAAAAATTGTAAAAGGCAAAAAAAATCGTCTTTTTCAAAGCTACCAACAGTGGTGAAATAACTAAAGTGTTATACTCTATAATTTTTAAAGTGTTATACTCTATAGTATTTAAAGTGTTATACTCTATAGATTCGTGGACTGCAACTTTTTGAATTCGACCGGATTCGGTGCAATTCTTATTTCGTTTATTAATCTTGTTTATTTTTGTAGTAAAATGTCCAAAATGATATGCCCGTTTTTGCCCGTTTATTTTTTAATGTAGTTTTTATACACAGGTCGCTATTTCAGAGATATCTTGATGGAATTTGCCACGAATAATTATTTTGGTACAAGAACGAAACATACCGAAATTGGTTATGATCAGTCCATTATTTCACTTAGCCTCATAAAAATGTTTTCCCCAAATATAGGTTTAACGCTCATGAATCCTTATAATATACAAATATTTTAATGAACTTCTATACAAATAAGTTCTATTTAATTATAAATATGTGTGCAAAATTTAATGAAAATCGGTTCATTATTGATCAAAATTCTCATATAAACCTCTCATTCGAAAATCATGTATAAATCCTATATAAAAGTTATTACGAGTAGTTTAATTATATTTGACACAAACAACTTTCATATAAGTAGAAAGCAAAGTGAGAGTATATAACTAGCTATAGCTTCCATATAAGGACCACTTCCGAAAATCAATCTAAAGTGCGTATATAATACCATAAACATATTTGTATGACTCATACATATTGAAAGGGGCACCCAAAGTTCTGTTAAAGCGTTAAAGTGGACGTAATGAGGGCATGATTCTCAGTAAAGAAATCGTTTGAATTATAAAGTTTATTTTTGTGTTATAAGTGAGTCGAATTTAATGTAATTCGCTTCATTAGTAATGTGAAGAATAACTGTTTTTAAAAATTGGGTGTAACACGTGGGCGTGATATTCTATCAAGCTCTAGCAAAGCAAAAGTTAAGTAATTCAGTTATTATTCAGTTACGAATTTAATGCCGCTAGAATGGGTATTTCGACCACTGTGCTGGCAACACTGACTTGGACGCTAGGTTAAGTGAAAATGTACTTTTGATTTTAATTCTAAAAGCAGCTTTAAATTTAACGCTTGATTTTTTACACCGTACTGTTTTTCTTTTATTTATTTTCATTTATTTGTTTTTTTTTTTTATTTTTACTTTTTTTTATTTTCGTTGTTACACTTGTTGTTAAAGTTTCTTATTCTTGCTAATTTATTTATTTTGATTACCTTCTCCCTCAGATCTGATATTAAGCTTGTTTCATTTATTTATTTTGTTAGAATGGTTTGCTGCTTTCACCATATTCCATTAACACATTGTTCCACCAATATTTTTGTATTTTGGTGGGGTATTTTATACCGCAAAATAACAAAAAGAGGAAAAAAGTTGCAAAAAAAAAAATATTATTTATGGTCTACTTAATAATTTGAAATCTAAATAAATATTTAAATCTAGAGTTATAGAACTGCTTAAAATATTACTTTAAAAAATGTATAACTTTTCTGACTACAATCGATTGTTTCTTTAAAAACTTTTTAAATTTTCTTAGTATTTTAAGTAAAATGTTGTTTAATTTGTTTAATCATTTAGGCTTATTTTTTAATTTTATTTAATTGTATTTTTGAAGTACTTGTGTATAGACTATAATGTTTGTTTTTTGCTTTTGGTTGAAAATTAATTTCGTCTACTAGTTTTTTTTTTAGCAAAACTAAACACTTTGCAAATACTCAAGTAAATACATACATACGAGGGAAGTAAAGATAAATTTAAATTTAGAAAGATCCTTTTGATGAAAACATCGCAACAGTGAGAAAAGAAGTCGTGAATGATTCATCAACATTGACTAGTTGAATCTCTATTAAATTTGTTAGCGAATTTTTGGTAAAAACAATTCATGCTAATTATCAAATGTGGCTAGTCTACTATCATTCTTTTTTGAACAACGATGATAAAGTTTTCGCTTATCTGTCAAGATTGATCATGGGTAACGAGATACAGATACGAAAACAAAATTTACTCATATGTGGCATAGGGAATAAACGTTTCGAATTCGAAGAGCCATTACATCTACTTAAAGTTATTACATGATGCGTCATTTAGGTCGGGGACCATTAGACATTATCAGACATTTTTTGCACAATAAAAAACATTTTGAAAAATGTCTTTCCGTTTTCCGTAAAATCTCTTTTGGCCTTTCTTCAGCAGTTAGCAAGATTACTTTTTCGAAGTTTTTTGAGATCATGAATTAATGTGGAAAATACTTACAAATATATCGTTTTCAAGAAATAAAAAAAACTGTATTCTTCACTATTGAATACACTATACTTTGGGTATTTTGGGGCACTTTGTTATTATGTGTGAAAATAAAAAAACATTTATATAACACTATGCAATAATATTTTAGGGGCGGAATCATTTCATCTGCATTTGGTAGCATCCAAAGTATTTTTTGGTGGTAGGTAAAATATTTGTTTTATAACCTTCTAAACTTTTCCTTTTTAAAATCAAAGTTGTCTCAGAAAAAATAATATAAATATATAAAATATAAAACATTGTTTGAATCTCAATTACTTTCGCATAAATATTAAGAGCATTTAACGAGAATATTTCATTAGAGCTTGCAATTCATTTATCTATGCTTCGAATCTGCTTTTAAGAAATGACATGAAAGTCTATCAAAAATTGGGTTTAATGTGTTAAAATGTTCTACAGATATTTTCTTCCTCGAATTTTACTGGGAGTTTACAAAAGTAAAAAACTTAGCATATATTCTTAAATAAGAAAATTATCAATTTTTGTCACATTTCTTATATAAACGCCTTAAACTAGGCAATGACACATAAAATAAAATCCAAAGTTGTATTGAAATCGGTAAAGCGTCCCATAGACACATACCGCATAAGCTCCTGCAATAAGCATGTAATAGTACAATTCAGAGAGCTTGAGACTATGTGCGCCACACCGATATTGCAGTATGAAAAATCAAAATCGTTTTGATTTCAAAATGAACTCATTCTGCACAGTATTTTGAATAAATTTTTGAAGTTTTTTTTTTTTTTTTGTCTTTTGTGAAAATTTTAATTTGATTTTTTAAACTAAAAGAAAAAATAATTAAAATATTATTTAAGTTTTTTTAATTCGCATTTTTTCACAAAAAATAAAAATTTGATTGATCAGTGTGTAGTAAAATCGTCAATCACACGCGTATAGGGGGGTTCATCGGCAGTATTCTCTGCATTTTGGGCAGCTTAACAAAATTACTAATACTTTATTTATTTATTTATTTATTTTTTTGACAAATGCTACACCGGATGAACTTTAGAACTCCGGCGTCCCCATTTAATGTAAAAATGGATTATAAATCACCCCTTATAATTAGAGATAGATGAATTGAAAGTTCTATTAAAATATTTCCGTTAAATTCTTTAACGGTTTATGTGAAAATTATTGAGCTTTGAAGTATATTTTTATTATTTTCTCGATTTATCTGAGACTACTTTGGTGTAAAAAAAAGAATATTTTAAAAGGTCATAAAACAAATATTTTTGTCTAACCGCGAAAAGTCCCTTGATTCCGCATCCACGCGATGATCCTCAATTTGTCGCATTGTGTAGGCAATTTTCAATGAAATTAACGGTAATTATTATTTTATGTAAGATATTATGTAATATTTTTATTTAGTATCCCACAAATATATATATTTTTTTTTCACATTTCACTCAAGGGACATTTTGGGCCATAGATCAAACTGAGAGAATTGTTCCTGTACCGGACCAACTGAAGGTGATAGGGGAAGGTCTCATCTTCATTTTGATATACATTTCATCAACCGCTATAGTTTTTAGTAGTACAAAGTATTCAAAAAAATATGTTTTTAAATTTCCCTCAAGGGACATTTGGGACCCTAGGTCGAACTGACTGATATTTTCCTGGACCGGATCACATGGAGATGATAGAGGAACATCTCAGCTTCGATCTAAAATACACTTTATTTATCGCTATAGTTTTTGGTACAACAAAGTATTCAAAAAAATATTTTTTCATATTTCACTCAAGGGACATTTTGGATCCTAGGTTGAACTGAGTGATTTGTTCCTGGACCGGACCACTTGAAGGTGATAGTGGAACATCTCAGCTTCAATTTCATATATATTTTATTTACCGCTATAGTTTTTGGTAGTAGAAAGTTTTCAAAAAAAGATTTTTTTAATTTCACTCAAAGGACATATTGGGCCACTTGGAGCTGATAGTGGGACATCTCAGCTTCACTTTGATATACATTTTATTTCCCGCTATAGTTTTTGGGAGAACAAATTCTCCAAAAAATAATATAGGAAAAAGTCTTAACAAAAATGATAACAGCATTTTTTTACCCTTTATATATATATATATATATATATATGTTTTCTAAAATGTAATTTTTTTGAAAAAAATTTTTTTTTATTCCTTTAAAGTTTGTATTGTTACTTTTTTTTCATGATTAATGATTTTCTAAATTGGTCTCTTCCTGAAAAATTTAACCTTTTTAAATTTTTTTTAATTAAGTGTTGAAAATGGTACTATATATATGTATATATATATATATACATATATATATATGTATGTATATATATATATATATATATATATATATATATATATATATATATATATGCTTCTGTTTATTGTTCTACTGACTCTAAAGCTACTTTTTTCTTTTTCTTCCCTTATTTTGTATTTAGTTTTTTAGTTTAATTTTTCATGCTTTTGTCACTTTTAAATTAATTTGATTCGTTTTGCCTAAAAAAGTGTTAGTATGGTGTTGTTATTGTCGAAAATTTACATTAACGTTAAGAGTTTAATTTATATTCTCATTAAGAGCATATACATTTTGGAGTATTTAAAAATTTACTAAACCTGTTTTCGTAGAATTTGCTATTTACAAAGCATGTAATTAATATTGTATTGAAGTAATAATTGATTCCTTGCAATACGGTATAATAATCCTTTAAATAATTGGACTTAAATATCTCAAAATTAATTGAAATCAATAAACGTGCATTTAAAATCATATAATACACATAAATACAATCGAATAACTTATGTTTGTCGTTTCTTAATTAGTATTACTCATACTTTTTTTTGCTGAAAATTAAATCAGTTTATATGTAAGTATATATATATATATATATATATATATATATATATATATATATATATATATATATATATATAAATATATATAAATATATATATATATATATATATATATATAAATATATATATATGTATGTATGTATGTATGTGTTTATGTATGTATGTATACATTAAAACAACTTGAGTGTATACTATATTTACAAAATTTAAAATCAAATAATAAAACAAATTTTTAAAATTTTCAAAACGTTCTCTCAAAAACAATTGCGGTTCTCAAATTTTTTCTAATTATTTTTTAAATGTTTTTAAAAGTGTGAATGTATACATGGAAGAGATTAGAATAACATTTTTGGAACTTGTGATCCCAGTTTTTGTATATAAAAATACACATGTTGCCAAAAACTATTTACAAAAATTAAAAAGCAAATTGACATCAAAAACATTGTTACAAATCAACCAAAAAATTAAAAAAAAAATATTCATACTCCTTTTAAAGTAAAAAAAAATATATTTTTAAATCTTTATAAAAATACAAACATTTAAGTAGTAACAACTTTCTTAACAAAACAAAGTTAATATTATTCAAGAAAAAACAAAACATCAGTAAATAATTAAGTTATTTTTATAAATGAGATGCCAACATTTGTTTAGAAAAATGTCCTTTTTAAGCTTTTTCTTCAAATCTTTTATGAAACATCACGTAAAACATCCACAAGCCGCCTTCTATATCTTGACCTGGGTCTACTTATATAAGGAACATTAAAGGGTAGACTGTACCAACAACGGTAAAACAATGCGACACATTCCATTCAAATATTTTAGATGAAGAAATATATAAATAAAAAAAGATGATAAAGAAGAAATACTTAGTTAAGAAAAAAACAACTGTAATTGGTAGTAACAAAAATATTGAATATATAAAAAATCAATATTTGTGTTCTGAAATACTCAAAAAAATAAATATAAGGAAGGATAATATCTAATGTACTTTTCAAAAGAGTTTGATAGAATTAGTATAGTCTATAGACTAGTATATAGTGTAGTATATAGCCTAATTTATAGTCGAGTCCATAGTCTAATTGTTAGTCTAATCTATATTATAGTCTAACCCATAGCCTAGTTCATAGTCTAGTCTATAGTCTAGTCCATAGTGTAGTCTATCTTCTGGTCTATATTCTGATCTACAGTCTAGGCTATGTTCTAATCTATAGACTAGGCTATAGAATAGTCGATAGTTTAATCTATAGCCTAATCTATAGTTTAGTCTATAGTCCAGTCTATGTTCTAGTCTACATTTTAGCCTATAGTCTAGTCTATAATATAGTCTATAGTCTAGCCTATAGTGAAGTCTATATTCAAGTCTATAGTCTAGTCTATAGGCCAGTCTATAGCCCAGTCTATAGCCCAGTCTATAGCCCAGTCTATAGCCCAGTCTGTAGTCTAGTTTATTTTGTAGTCTATTGTCTAATCTATTGTTTAGCCTTAAGTATAATCTATAGTCCAGTCTAAATTCCAGTCTATAGTCTAGTCTATAGCGTAGTCTATAGTCCAGTCTGCATTCTTCTCTATAGCCTGGTCTACATTCCAGTCTTTAGTCTAGTCTATGGTCTAGTCTAGTTTATAGTTTATAATCTTTAGTTTACTTTAGTTTATAGTCCAGTCTATAGTCTAGTCTATAGTCTAGCCTATAGTCTAGTCTATATTCCAGTCTATAGTCCAGTCTATAGTCTAGTCTATATTCCAGTCTATAGTCCAGTCTATAGTCTAGTCTGTAGTCTAGTCTATAGTCTAATCTATGGTCTACTCTATAGTCTAATCTATAGTTTAGTCAATAGTTTAGTCTATAATCCAATCTATAATCCAGACTGTAGTCCAGTTTACAGTCCAGTTTATAGTCCAATCTATAGTCCAGTCTTTAGTTCAGTCTATAGTCCGGTCTATAGTCTAGTCTATGGCCTAGTCTAGCTTAGAGTCTAGTGAATAATCTGGTTTATAGTCTAGCCTATAATCCGGTTTATAGTCTAGTCTATATTCTAATCTTTAAACTAGTCTAGTTTTTAGTCTAGTCTATAATCAAGTCTATAGTTTAGTCTATAATCCAGTTTATACTCTAGTCTATAGTCCAGTCTATATTCTAATCTATAGACTAGGCTATTGTCTGTACTATATTTTAGTCTATTTAGTCTGCATCATAATCTACGATATAGTCTGTGCTATAGTGTAGCCTATAGCATTTCCTATAGTCTAGTCCGTGGCCTACACTATAGTCCATATTATATTTTTTTAATAGCCCATATAATCCACTCTATAGTATAGTATATAGTCTATGCTCATGTTTATAGTCTACATTGTAGGCTAGTAGTAGTATGCAGTCTAGCTTATTTCCTATTTGTAGTCTGATTTTTAGTCTAGCCTCTAGTCCACTCTGTAGTCTGCTCTGCATTATAATATCCAATTTGTTCGCCGATTATTAAATGGTGCAACTAAATATTTCTTATTAAATATTTCTTCTCACTCATCCAACTATACCCTCCCTCCACCCCATCCTTATATTTATTTTCATCTGTATCAAACACAAAATGCTTCAATGGTATTATGTTTTAAATATTATTTTTTCTATGGTAGTTATTGCAAAGTTAAGCAAAAGTTTATAAAAATAAATAAAAAAAAAAAAATAAAATAGATTTTATACATAAGAAAATATAAAATTTTGCATTTATTTACCTAGATGCTTCAGCTTATGATTGATACTATTTTTATATTTATACTGATTTGATTGATTTGAGACATTCATTGATTAAATTTATATTCACTGATTGATTGATTAATATTAATTTTTTGCAAATATATATATGGCGTACTGACCGATTTATTATTAATTTAAATTGGGGCAACTTTTTTAGGATATTTTTTTCGTTTGTTCTTTGTAGTTTTATTTATTTTCTTGTAGCAAAAGTAAATTAAATAAATAAATGTAAAAACATAAAAGTTTAATGTGGCAGTTATTGTTTACTTTTGTTGTTGCTTATTTTTTTAATTTTTTTTTTTTTTGCAGTGATTTGCTTTGTATTTTTTTTTTTTAATGGATGAGTTTTTTTATATTTATAGCTAAATATATTCGGCGTTTTTTATAATTTCTTTGTTTTAGTTTTCCTTTGTTAATGTTTTATTTTTCGCTCGATTTCGATTTTTTTCATTTTTCTTATTTTTTATTTTTAATTTGATTTATGAAAATGTTAAAAATTTTACGAGTATGCGCAAAACGACACGAACAAAGAACACAAGTGCCAAAATGTTAAATCCAATATTACGCAAATATGTGAGGCTGCTATAAATACACTCAGAAAAATATATATTTAAACAAGTTGTATTCTATGTGATTTTTTTATTATTAAAATAAAAAATGAATAGTTTCTATTGATATGAGAATAACATAACAATGATTAAAAAAAAAAAAAAAATATTTTTTTATTATTTAATTTAAGTTATTTATATAAAATCAAATCAAAAAAAATTAAACATGCGATTTAAGAAAAAACGTGCAACATATGATGGGAAAGAGATCTGCAGGAAAAAATTCGCAACTATTTATATATATGTATATGTATTAGTATGAAAAACTAGTATTTTTATTTGCATTTATTTTCATCTGTAAATAAATTTACAAATCTATTAAAAGTGAACCGCTATAAAAATGGGAAATCATAGATGTAAAAAGGTCACAAATATCTTGTTTTTTCAACGATTTCTTTTTTAGGTTTATGCACACCAAATTCCACTAAAATTCTGCCTTTTTATCGGCTAAACATAAAAAATTATATACATCTGAGGACTAATAAAAGAAGTAGATTTTATAAAAATTTTATTGTGTTGATTTCAATTAATAATCTAAAGAATTTACGTTCCACGTTAATATGATGCACATATCGGTTAATTCATTTAAATAAATAGATAGACTTATTTCGACTCTCCTCTCTATAAGAATACAGAATATAAAATCATTTCCGGTTTTAACGAAAAATCAGTTTGATGGGTTTGCCATTTTAGTATTACTGACCATTGAGCAATTGAAATGAAAATAATTGAATTTCAAAAAATATAGACATTTTTCGAAACTTTATTCAAGTTACAATTTTCTTAGATCTACCAAATTCAGTTAAGTTAATCCTATGCCGTAAAATCGATAGAAGAGTTAGCCAACTAATAATTAAATATAGCCTTACCTGCTTTGCTGAAGGGTATGAAAAATTCCCATAGTGAAATCACAGAGATTTCTGTGAAACCCTTAGTCTACTATACAAGTGAAACACTTTAAGTCAAAAGTACAAACGTAACAAGGAACTAGATAACGCAATGTTTCAAAAAGCTTACCAATCTAATGAAGCATACCTGCACAATGAGATCAGGAGATCTATCTGTTAAATTTTGAAAAAACTCTAGTATTAACTTTGTATTTACCGGCTATATTTTTAACAATTAACTATATTCGGCTATGCCTAATCATACACTAGTACAGAACTTTTTTTTCTCGTTTTTTGTTGATCAGGTATGATGTTTTTGTAAAACTCTAAAAATGGTGTAATGATCTACTCAGCCGTAACTATAAACTATGATTTTTGAGATTTAGATTCAACTATCTTGGACTTTAAATTTAAACATATTTCACCTATTGTCTCATATTTTAGTAAAATTAATAAATACAAAAATGTATTAATATATATTTGTTAAAAAGAACATTTTTCTGCAGTTTAAATGTAACATTCATTTACCTAAAAGCATATTTTCATTTCAATGTTTCATTGATGCTTAATATAAGCAACAATAAAACAATGTTATGTACAATTGAAAAACGTGTAGAACTGTGCATATTTTGAAAAAAAATATTATATACGAAGGAATGTATGTATGTTTCCAAAACCAAAAATCCGAAATTTTACTAAAATTCAAATTTTAAAATGGAAAAAATCATTTCGGTATAACTGCTAGAGAACTTCTGGTGAAAAATTGCAAAATTTCGGACACAGCAACATTTTTTTTAACAAGTAAAAATTATACATATCTTTCTATATCACATCATTGTGATTCTATTGAACCCGATTTTTTTACCAAATTACAACCTGCATGCTTTCTCGCTTTCGGGAGTGCAGGGTTGTAAGCTATGATTTTTTCTACTCCCGATTTTTATTTACGATATGTTGAAAACAAATAGATCTGCTAAGTTGGATGATACAATAACTTGAACTGCGTTGATTAGTTGTGATCGTGTGCTAAAAATATCAAAAGGTAATTTTGTTCGTGAAAGTTGAAAAAAAACGCAATTTTTGCCCTCACCACCTACGATTTAGATACAAAATTTGAAGTTCTTCAAAATTTTCAAATTCGTTATAATTTCGTTTTTATCACGGTTCAAATTTCACTTTTTTGATAAATTTTTTAAAACACACGAAATTTAAATATACATATTTTCAGACTTATTTGCACGATTTCAAAAAACTTTGGCCCCAACTTATGTTCAATAAATCTAGTTTCTAATTATTTTTTTTTTTTTTAATTACAATTTTTGAAAACAAAAAATAATGAAAGCATTAACAATCGTCCTTGTATCAAGGATATTTAAAAAATCATATCTTCCATTTTTAAAAATTTTCTTCAAAATGCGCCTTAAAATGTTAGCAATAACACGTAAAAAATTTAGAGTGGACTATGAGGAAATGCTGAAAAAATTAACATTTTGTAAAAAAAAAAAAAATCATTTATTTCAGTAATAATTTGAAAATTTCCAATGTTATATGAATGAAACAATATGTATAAAAGAACTTTAAAACATTCGGCATATTATTAGTGATCATACTATTATATTTTTAAACTGTAGAAAATAACTATATCTTGGGCGAATAGTGCAAATAATGTAAAAAATAATCATTGAAACCAGGATTCTCAACGGCGATTTCTAACTGACTGTTTCGCTTAATGACGAATATTTTAACAGTTCCAAGAACCTATTTATGAGTTTTATTTGTGAAATTGTAAAATTTTGCGATTTCTACTTACTTATTAATATTTTGAAAAATTTCAAAAATTGTAAAAGTATGTATTTTTTTTAATTGTATTGTTGTCATATTCAACTAAAAGATTTGGAAAACTGTTCAAATTTTTGCATCTTATTGCAATTACATTTTTTAGATGCAATTTTTGTTGACTATGCTACTTTCGATTTACGTTTTTTAGTATTTTTAGAAAATATAGAAATTTTTCATTGCAATGGAAATCCAAACTTTTTTTATAATGTAATGTAATTTCAGAAAAATCTATTCACATATTTTCATACACAAAACAAAAATACATTAAAAAATTAACAAATTATTACTGAAATAAATGAGTTTTTTTTTTACTAAAATTTAATTTTCTCACCATCCCCTCATAGTCCCATTCTAAATTTTTTATATGTTGTTCCTAGCACTTTAAGAAACATTTTAAAGTAAAGTTATTAAAATGGAAGATATAATTATTTTGGTACTCCTTACACAAGGACGCATTATTTTCAAAATTTATGTTTTTATAAAAATATTTACAAACTAGATTTCTTAGGCATTCATTTGAGTAAAAGTTTGTTTAAATCAGACATAGGTCCTAAGATATATGAATTTAGAATTCTTGTATTAAAAAAAAAAATCTGAAAAAAGTAAATTTTAAATTTTGAAATTTTAATTTAAATCTAAACTGCAACGAATTTGAAGATTTTGAAGAACTCCAAATTTTGCATATACCGAATTTTATCGAAATCTGAGATGGTGACGCTCGTAGGATTTTCGAAAATTTTTGTTTTCTCCCAGTAAGTAAAATTATAGGTTTGTTTGATTGAAATTCTAACAAAAGTAGTAAAAAAATTAAAAAAAATTAACTTTTACCTGAAAAAGTAAGAAAACGGAAAATATTAAAATAAAAAAATAACATTTTTATTTAATTTTATATTTATATAAAATTGAAACATCTAAATATACAGGTATACGTTCTTTGTAATATTTTTTCACATATTACCTTATGGAATTTCTTTTACCTAAGGATATATATAATTACAAGTAGTGAAAACAATTAATATTAATGGTTTTACCCTTAACGAATATCATCAATAGTACGGTTTCTTGATCTGCTTGTAAAGCATCCAGTTGTGAGGATTTTAAAGAAATAATACTTATATTATCAAATGCATTATTGCACTTTTCATTTCTTTACCCTACTGATACTGATACTGATAAAAACTAACTTAAAATATATCAATCGGCTTGAGTCAGCAGCTGAATCGATCTAACTTTGTCCGTTTGTGTCTATGTCCGTTCATGTAAACTACAGTACATTTGGAAGAAAATTTAACGCAATTTGGTACACATCAAATGATGATGTGTACCAAATTGTTCAAAACCTGCACATTATTTCACCTAGCTTCCACACTTCCATATAAATTCTTTCCATAATAGGGTATTACTCTTATAAATATCTTATATCTTGCAGAATTCAACACCAATAATATCTTTCGTAACCTTAAACAGTCGCATCAATCTTTTTAGTAATGATCTATAATTGACCATAAGCCTCATACAATGACCTTTCCTTAATTATTTAAATGTACATTAATCAAAAATAATAATATGTAAGCAAATGTAGATTTCAAAAATATCAATTCATAATTGACCACGGCTCCCATAAAAAGGCGCTTTCAGAAAATCACTTAAAGGTGTATAAATTAGTATCATATTACAATTTTGTCACATAAGTTTTATAAAGGTATAAATCATAATTCCAAAATTTGCGAGACTTCATTTAAAATTGATCACACGTTCCAACAGAAAACCTTGAAAAAATTAAACATACTTTCTGTTATTCTTTTTTAAAATAAAATGTGGACAGAAACGCTTTTCGATTAAATTACTTGCAAAAATAGTATCCTTATTTTTCTTATTTTTTTTTTTGTGAAAATTACTATAATAAAAAAATAAAATTATTTATAAAAAGCTTTAAATATTTTTTTTTTTTTTTTTTCATTATAATTCCAGGAAAAACATTTTGAGAAACGGTATCTAAAAATATACCAAATTTTCATTTGTGCTGGGAATGTCGATACCTTATTTCCTCTCCATAATGACTGAAGACGTGACCACCATAATGTACATATATAAAAGATAGAAGACACTGATACGTAGTTTACATAAAAGAAATAATATTAAAAAATATTTTCTTAAGAATGTGATAAAAACCCCTATATACCTCTTACTTTGACTCATACTAGAAATATATTTTTGTTAACTGGCACATGTACTCAACAATAATACAAATCAGATATTATTTTTAATTGTTTTCCAAGAAAAATCATAATGTTATAGTGAAAACATGTACTTTTAGAATAACATATTTAATTTATAATAATTTCAAATAATTATAGTTGATATTAATATCAACGAACGAAAAAAAAAAATTCACCCACAAAATAATTTATTCAAGTGAAATATTAAGTAAAAGTAAGATTTCAAGTTATGTCGGTTTACCGATCGATCTATAACGATATCTATAAAAATTTTGATTGATTTAGAAACATCATCAGATTGAGTTTGACATAACGATATGTGTCTAGTTTTATGTACTTTTTTCGAAAAACATTTATGATCTCAACCTTCCTTATTAGCCACACTTTATGTATTACAATATGCTCCTCACAACCTATCAGTAAAAACCGGAACCGTTATTACTAGAGTCATAAATTTGAAATATATTTTTCTAAAAAAATCACTTTCTAAGTCAATTTAACGATGCCTGTCCGTCTGTCTTGTCAGCTGGCTAGCTAGCTGTCCATGAAATCAAGAAGCCTATTGAAATTGGTTATGATCGGTTCATTATTTCATCCCATACAAATGTCCTCCCCGAATAAGGGTGTAGCGATCATAAATGCCTTAAATATAACAGTATTTAATAAAGTTTGGCACAAATAAGTTTTATACAAGTATTAATTTTTATGCCAAATATGTATCATGAAGATTGTTCAAAAATTTACCATAGTTCCCATACAAAACCCACTTTCGAGATTCACCCTTCAGTACATAAATGCCATATAGTTGTTAGTATCAACATAATATAAATTATTATATGTTTTATAATACAAATATTACCCAGAGTTGACCTCAGATAACATACGAAACCACTTCCCGAATTTGTAGGCACATACACATTGGTGTAGGATATCATATGGTCGGACTTTACCTATTACATCTTTTTGGAGATGTGCTATATAATTTCATTTAGCTAAATTAAGTATTTATATAGGATTCTTGTAACCATATTTTTATACCCTTCATATAAAATTAAAGGTATATATCAGTTTGTACTCAATAAATCATAGAAGGATATGATAGCGAAAACGATATTATCTTAGATGCCGATTATGATATTATATCGTATTGCTGAAAATGATGTTGTCATAGTATTACAATTTGGAATAATTTGTTTGCAATAAAATAAAAAGTACAAACATTTGGAAAAACATTCAAAATTAAAATATTCAAATTAAATTATTTTAAATGATTTTTTTAATTTTTTTATAGATCATGAATGGTCATACTTAATTTAGATGTAACTTCACAATTGAAAAAATATGTGTCTAATGAAAAAATATGCATGCAAACAAAATTTTTTTTTTCATGCATATTGCATGTTTTCTATTTATTTAGAATTTTACCTTATTTCAGTTAATTATTTCACACATTCTTACAATATCTAACTACTGAAAGCACTATTATTTACTATCGCTAATTTTGGAAATTACGATACCGAAAACGATATCATAATTTCATGGAAAAACGAGTCCATAAAAACTATAGTTTTAGATACGAAAACAATAATACAATAATTTTTATCACCTTTATGGTGCGGTTTCGATATAATTATAATATCATTTGATTTATTGGGTAATTTTATACATCAGAATCTTAAAATTAAAAACATTCGTCATTGCTATAATTAAAAATAAGTTTTGAAAATATTTTTCTATTCGTCTAGATGTCTGTTCGTCTGAGTATTGAAATGGATTTTTTCAAAACCCATATTTGAATAAAAACCTTTATTTTTCAACATATATGTGACATATAGTCTCGAGAATATTGGTATTGAAATTCAAAAAAATTATTTCAAGAATCGAGGAGTTATAAACGATTTTTCAGAGCAGCTTCAAAATAATTTTATTTGCAATTTTTCCAACGCAACAATATATAAATATTTTTCTATTGAAAAGTGTTCTAGACTACAAACAGCTAAGCCTGAACCCATGAGCACACATAAAAGCTACTAGCTTCGAATTCTTACCATTAGGCCATAAGACAAATTTAAATTACTTATTAATAATACACTTTTGTTTTATTTTGGGCCTGTGTGAAACGATAGAAAACTATGTTTTTTAATAAATTTTTGACTTGTATGAGCATACACTTTATTGTGCTACCATATCTTTTTAAAATAATCCGAGCTGCTTTTGATTTAACTTAATTTTAAATCAATTATATTTGCAATCAATTGATACATTAATTGAAGATTATTTAGACACATTAACATTTTGTTAAAGCAAATTACACTATTTTAATAACAATTTCCTTAATATAATATTCCCTTTTTGCAATGTTTCAACGATTTTTTTTCTTTTGTTTATAAAAAAAAACTATATTTCAAAAAATCTTTTATATCTCATTTTTCTCTGAGATTGAGGTAAATAAAATTTTACTCACTCATAATTTCGATAATTAAAAAATAATAGAAAATATTTCAATAATAAAAAAATTTAGAAAATTTATATTTAGTTTTAAAACCTCAAATACAATACATTATTTAAAATGCTTAATATTTATTTTTTTATTAAATTTTAAACACAAAACGTGACTAAAGTGGAGTTTTTCTTTCACAAAGGATTTCAAATAAAACATTTTTTATTATTTCCATCTCATTTTTTATTATTATGTTTGCACAATTATTTAAAATTCTTTTATAATAAGAATTAAATTTGTTAATAGTTTTTACTTTTTAAAAAAACGACCGGTTTAGAATAATTTTTATTTTCAAATAATTCTACATTCCGGTTTTTTTCTGTCGATTAACCGGTTTTTTGTGAAATGCTCCTTCTTTTATATCTATTTACTAAACTAACCTATACTTACACATATTATGGGTATACAAATTGGTTTTCAACAATATTTCTATGGATATAGATAGTCTAGTGAATGTGTTGTAGACTACAATTTTTCAAGCCATGGTTTGTATTATTCATTTAATTTTTTTTTAAGTATATCAGCATATTTTTACGGAAAAATACGTTTGACAAGCTAATCAGAGTATGTGAAATACAGTATGTTAAGATATTGTTTTTACAATGAACAAAAAATTTTTATTTCTAATTTATCTTACAAAATTGGCAAATGTTTTATAACATGCAATTTTTTTCCTGTTTTTTTTTTTTTTTTTTTTTTTGCTACATTTTGTTTTATGCATATTTCTTTAATGGGTTTTACCAAAATAAAATCCTTGTGATTGTAATTAAGTAAGTATAACAGGAAAAATTACATATATTCTTAAATCTATCTGTCAAGAAATTGTTTTTACAAACACAGGAAAAAAATATCAAGTACTTCTAAAAAAGAATATTTTCAGCACTTCAAAGTATAAGTAAGTGCATATTTTGTGCTTTTTTGGAAAATATTAATAATTACTTCCAAAAAAGTGAAAATGAATGCATTTTTAATAGGAAAAAAGGTTAATAATTTTTAAGAAAATTAAAATTTCACAAATTAAAAAGTATTTGTATTATCTTTTAATAAGGCTAAAACATAATTTTTATAAAAAATTTCATAAATATAATTTTAAGAGAAGTACTTCAAAAGCAAAGAACAAGAAGCATAAAAGAAGAAAATCTTACCAATGACAGCTATGGGTTAAAAACGAACTTCTGCAGCTCTTTTTCATCACTAAGCGCTTCCCTCTCATAACAACACGATGTTAAAATTGTGGCTTTTTCAGCTCTTTTGTTCTTTTTCTGTTGGGTATGCGTTTTTGATGCTACTTGAAACAATTTTTTAAATTTTGAAATGTATATATAGTAAATCATGTGATGCTTATAATCACGTAATACAAGAATATGCGTCTATAATATATATATTAAAAGTGATACACAAATTATATATCAAATATGTAAAGTGAAATATATGTAAAAGATAAACTCTTTTGGGACGGAAAAAGCGTCAAAGATATTGCATAAATGTGTTCCCTATTAAGGCAAATAATTAATAGCATATTGGATCGCTCCCAGAATGTCGAAACTTTGGAGCTTAAATCTGCATAAAATACTAAGCAGAGTAGAACATATAAAAGTTAAGGAAACTTCGCAAATATTCACCAGGGCTCTTGTTGAAGGACTCCAAGAAGACTCTATCAAAAACAATAACAAATACACTGAACGTATACAAATACATGTTGAATGCTACGAGAAAAGAAACACTCTTTGCGTGCAGTTAAACCTGAAAAACTATGTTGTAGTATAATTGAATCCAAGCAGAGTATGGCAGAAACCTTTATAAAGTCTTTAGAATTAAGCAAAAAAAAGAGATATTCATACCTTCATATTTAAAAATATTGTTAAATGCTATGTGTCTTCATTTATTTTCAAACGTATGTATTTTGTTCAAAGTAGTAAGAAATTTGGTATTTTTTATAAAATAGCATGGATGTGCAGCAATATTTAAAGGCTTTGAATGCTCGTTTAATAAAAAGTGGTAAAAATCTGAGTTTATAAAGTACAACAAGCCAAAATTCATGTTATGTTGAATGAATGAAACCAAGCACATAGGGGCAAAGAGTAATAATGCGGCAATTCTTTAATTGCAGAAAGTATTTAATATAAAATCACAGAGTCCACACTTAAATTCCACATTAAATTTGTGGCCATATGTAAAGCAGTAAGTGTTTAGGGGGTATTACAAAATCATAATGAACTAAAACACCGCAATATTTGTAAAATATATAATATTCCAATTGACTATGAGATTCATTAATTAATTTATTTGATGAAAAAGGTTCCCAAGCAGCTATACATGCCACATGTTGCCATATTAAATTTTAAATTCTTAAATTTTTTGATTTTCTTTAAATGTAAAAAGAATTTCTTAACACGAACATTTTTGTGTTTGTTTAGTTTTTGCTCTGTTTTTGATAGTTTAAATCTTTAAATGTTATTTTTCTTTGTGTTACATATTAATAAGTCTTTTAGTTAACTTATTCGTATTAACAAATATAACATTAGGTGAAAATTATATACTTTTCTAAAGTCAAACTATGAAAATATTCTGTCTTCTTTCAATGTGAAAGCAATTTCTTGACATACTGTATTTTTCTTAAAAAATTATCTCTTAACTTTTACTGTGTTTTAGGTTTTTTAAATATAGATAATAAGGTAAATTATTTTATTATGTAGGTGGAGAGCCAGGAGCTTCTGGAATCTTTTTAGGAAGGAGTTTTAAAGAAGCTTATTTTACTTTAGGTAAAAGAGAAATATAAATTTTTGAAGTATTTGACAGAAGCTATCAAATAATTTTCATTTTTCAACTAAAAAACTTAAAAACATATTTACAATTTTTTATACCTTTTCTTTATTCGGCGCTTCAACACAGATGGTCTAAGTAATATTCCTAAGCAGTGATGTCATAAATTTTCGAGAAAATTTAAAGCGAAGGGAAAAGGGGAGGGAATTTTATTTATTATCAAAAATAGCGGTTTTAAGGAGGACGGATAATATCTGAAAACAGGGAAATTAGAGTATTTTTTACAGAACAGAGGAATTTTTCTTAAATTTTATCTGGAATCACTTTTCCTAAATCATATGCCCAAGAAAACAGTTTTTGGGAACTCTTTATATTACTCGTATGTACATGTTTCCAATGTCATGGTTAACGTCTATTTACAGTAAAGTAAAAATTTTGATAAGAGATAATATAAATATAAATCGTTTTTTAAAATTTCTTTAACTGCGTATATATTTTTTTTTTTGTTTTTTTTCAGGAAAAATGTTTTATTAAGTTTTCTTTTATAAATATCGTTTGGTAAATTCACGTTCCACAAAACTGTAATATAGATTTTGTGAAAGGTATAAAAGATTCGGCCCATCGAAATATAGAACTTCTACTTGTTTTATATGTAATAATTTTTAGAGGATTTAAAAATGTGCTCGTTATAAACGTGGGACCGAATGAAAGTGTTCGCTATGGACATAGTTCATAATACCGGTGTTCTTATAACTGTGTTATTATTACATTTTTTATATTATTATTGAAAATAATTATCTACTGCGTATCATATGTATACTAAAATATTGTGTGATGATTACCAGTAATTAAAATGAAATTTTAATATTTTGTTATTCTTTTTATACCTATTTAAAAATCATTAGTAAATTTATATTGTTATTATTATATATATATTTTTTTTTATTGTACTGTAAACAATTATCTACTGCCTATCACATACATGCTAAATTACTTGTGATGATTGGCAATAATTAAAATTAATTTTAAATATTTTATTTTTTTTTTTTTACCTCTAAAAATCATCATTAGTAAATAGCAGAAAAATATAAAAGCTACAATTATTTATTTACAGATTGATGGATTATTTGAAGCGGAATATTAATAACAAAATAGTGTTAATAAAAAATAATAACTAAAAAAATATATATTTAATTATGTTGAACTAATTAAATATAAATATATTCATTACACTCAATATGTTAATTAATCAAATAATCAAAAACAAAAAAATGATGCACTAAAAGCTTTATAGAGCCATTTGATATAACTTTTGTTTCTTTTCAATTCTAGTTTAAAATAAATTCCAAAAAATAATAAAGAAAATTGTAAAATTGTATTAAATACCTGCTACCGGTGGTACTGCTACCGCCATAACGATCTTCAGTGTCGTGATGTGAAGCAGGAACTGGTCGCTGGCGTGCTGTTGAGGTAGTACCATAACCACTACTTGTACCACTGCTAGAGGGTGTAGCATAGGCGGAAGAAGTTTTCGAGGCCGTATCATCGCGTGAACTACGTCTCGAATCGAGACGATCGCGATACGAAGATGTCGTTGAACTACCCGCCGATATACCAGATGTAGCAGCACTCGCTGAAGGTTTGCTGCCAACACTATTGACTGCTGTCTTAGCTGTTGTTGGCTTATCATCAACTTCATCTTCAGACTCTTCCGTAGAAGTTTCCTCTTCGCTACTAGACTCTGAATCGGCTTTACTCTTGTCGGCTGCTGGTGTACTATGTTGAGGCAAGAAACGACTAACGAATGGTTTCTTTTCGGTAGTAGCTGCTGTAGTTGCAGCAGTTGGTCGACTGGTTGTGTTGCGTGCTGGACTTTCACGGGCTGTTGAAAATCTGGCAGCCGAGGGGGCTCTGCCTGCGGCCGCTGAACTAGCTGAGCTTTCAGTGGAAGCACTAGAGTCACTGCTGCCGGAGCGTGTAGTCTTCTTGACGGCTGTTACTTGGGCTGGCACTGGTGCTGCTGGTTTTGACTGTTGAGTAGGAGTAGGAGATCCATCAGACTCTTCTTCAGAATCGCTGACAGCCTAACATTTTTTTTAATTTTTTTTTTTTTTTTTTTTGTTTGTTTTAATGTTTTGAGTTTTGAATAATGATGTAGTTAAGAATTAGACAATGAGGTGAAAAAACGAAAGTGAAATATTAGATACTAATATGAAAAGTCAATGTAGGAATTCAATTAAAAGATATTTAAAAATAAAGAAGTTTTAGAGTTCTCATTAGAAAAAATTCGAATTTTCGAATCAAAATTTTACAAATTTCACAAAAACTCGGTCCCAATTTTAAACAATCGAAATTTTACTATATAATTGGAACTTTACAATAACCTGAATTTCTACTCTATGTATAGAGTATATATATATATATATATATATATATATATAACGACATCTGCGTATCGCGATCGATCGTATATATATATATATATATATATATATATATATAAATAAATACAAACACTTCCAAATTTCGCCAAAATTTTATTTATTCTTTCTCATAGAATTTTTCTCCAAATATTAAAAATTTTAATTTTATTAAAAAAAATCTAGTTTTAATTAACAAAATCTGAATTTCATTTAAATTTTTTTCCAAAATGTTCAAAATTTCAGTAAAATTTAAAATTAAAAAAAACCGCTTTATAATCGAGATTAAAAATTTATATTAAAAAGTTTAGTTTTTTAAATAATATCTGCAAAAATTCGAAATTTTACAAACAATTTTTAATTTTAAAAAAGTAGCTTTTATAAACAAATTTGACATTTCACAAAAAACAAAATACATTAAAAATTTATTATTTTCAGAATCTTATTAAATTTATAAATATTTTAATAAAAAATTTACTAGTGTCTATATCAGACAAACTTTTATCAAGACAAATGTCAAAATCAGTGCGAGTCTCAGTTAAACCGATGATTATCCTTTTTGGTTGCTATAGCTGTCAAACTGCATATATAAAAAACATTAATGAATTTGACATATTGTTGTTTTTGTGCAACTTTTTCCACTTTCCATAAATTCGTGTTAATTTTGACATTTGCCTTGGTAAAAAATTGTTAAATGTAGACACTATGTTATAATATAAAGTTTATATAAAAGATGGTGGCAACATGTTGAGTTAATTTCGTTTACATACATTTTGAAATCTTCGAAAATATATAAGGTAATTTGTGATGAATTATTGTGAACTTTAATTAAATTTAAAATTAAAAATGAACCTTTATAACAAATACTCCTTTAACTGAAGATTTTATAATTTATAGCAACAATCTGTTGTAACAATCTAGATGTTCAATATATAAGATAAATAATATTTTATTTTTGTAAATTTTAAAAATAGAAGCCATTGAAACTTGAATATTAATAAAGCAGAATGAATAATAACACGGTGCTACAAAATATTAAAAAAATTAAAAAATTTGGAATGTTACATATTTTTCGTTTATTCGCACGATTATTGCAAATAAAAATAACTTGCAAATAAATAAGTCACTGTTTATACACAAATTGCATAATGAAATGTATTTCCTTATTTGTCGTGCCGGATGGGAAAACTACAACTATTATCTTTGAAAATTCTATGAACGTAAGAGAAAGTGGCAACGCCGTAAACTTTATTTACAATTAGTTTCACTAATCACGATTAGTTTTCGTAAGTTACTAACTTGCAAATAAAATATTAACTTACCGTTTATACTGCAAAGTTTTAATTTCGCAATATTTTTAATTGCGAAAGTGTAGTTTATAGGTGTGGTTGAGTAGATTATTATAAAAGCTTTAGAATTTTCGATATACCCACAAAATCTGCAGTTATAACCAAAATACCGATTTTTTTGATTTCGCGGCATTAAAAATTTTAAGCTCAAATACGTATTTTTCAACGCCATTACACAGTGGGGCAGAATCGAAATTTTTTGGAAATAAATCTGTAACTTCTGATCGGCTGGTTGGATTTTCATGAAATTTGGTATAGGCGTAGCGGAGGAGTGTACAATATTAAGTTTGGAAGGGAGCCACAACAAAACCCTCAGGGGCGGAGCTAAGGGGGCTCAAAGTTAGGTAACTCTGACATAAAAATTTTTAATCGCTTGCCAAATTTTTGTTTCTCGTCCGATTTCAAATATTTTTATACATTGTTATGGGCCCAGATAAGGCCTATAAAAACCATGCTAACATGTCCTATTTATCTCTTATAGTTTTGAAGTTATTTGCGTTTGAATTTTTAAGCACCATAATTTTGTATGTTCTTGGTCCAGTTTTTTTCATATATATCCTAATATTTCCGATTTTATTAGTTTTTTTCCTATCTAGTTAAAGAACAAATTTATCTATTGAATAAAAAAATTTGAAGTCAATACCTTTACCGAGTCCTAAAATAAACGATTTTGAATTTGAAAATTGCAAAAAAGACGACTTTTTGTGTTTTTTTAGCCGAAAAAGTATCTACACTCTTTTTTATCTAAAATAAAATTTTCTTTAGCAACATATAATAATTTTGCACTTTTCTGAAAGGCAACTTTACAGAGATGACTGAAAGATAAAAAACAAGCCCAACGCATCAGTTCGCCATGGTACATACCCTCCCGAATTCGACCCATTTTATATGAAAGTTTTGACTTTAGACCATTTTTTCTCAAATCCCAAAGCACGTAAAAAGTCCTATTTTTGGGAATTTTGATTAGTTTTTTTTTGGGAATTCCGGAAAACCCTACCCGTGATTGAAATTTGGTTAACGCGCTTTTTTTTACATTGATAAGATCCACATTTCTTGCAAATTTCATTAAGATATCTTTATAAACAAATATGTTATTACAATTAAAAAATTTGAATTTTCTCCAAAAACCCCAAATTGGGTATTTTGTTTGGTTTATTTCTAAATAGCTAAAGAAATTTTAAAAAGATGTATTCCAAATTAACCTTATCCTTTAGCATACATAATTTCCGATCTTCTGCAAAAAGATTCAAGTCAATATCATGCCTCATTTCAGAAATATGCGCGTTAAAATTTTTATATTTCCAATTTATTGTATATATGACTATATTTTTACAAACTTGCAACTTTTGCCTTTAGTTTTGCGTGGATAATTATTTAGAAAATTATGAATATTTCTGTATACTTTTAATAATATCTATACACAAAATATTTTTATAAACATAATTAATAAAAATTTTTTATTTTTAATAGCGTTGCCACATTTCCCAAATTTAAGTAAATCTTTATCCTTTTCTAAGCATTCATATATTTCTATTAATGAATTTAAAATAATAATAATAAAAAAAGTCTATTTTAACAATAAGTATTTTATTAGTTTACATTTGTGGTGTTTACGTAAATTTAACATATGTATTTATCTATTCGTGATGGTTAAAAATTTATATATTTATGATCTAGTGGCAATGTACAGGTATCCTTTCCGGTTATACGAGAAACAAAAATTTGGCAAGCGATTAAAAAATTTTTATGTCAGATTTACCTAACTTTGAGCCCCCTTAGTTCCGCCCCTGAGGGGTTTGTTGTGCCCCTTAACATTGTAAGCTCCTCCGCTACGTCTATACCAAATTTCATGAAAATCCAACCAGCCGATCAGAAGTTACAGATTTATTTCCAAAAAATATCGATTCTGCCCCATTGTGCATTAGAAAGAAAAGATTTTTTCTTTTTAAAAAGTATATAATTTTTACTCATAGCAAAACTGTGTAAGATATTAAGGACATAAACTAAATTTTTTAATTTTTTAGTATTATCTTCTAAAATTGTAAGCCATTTTTTCTTATTTTTTTCTTAATACAATATTTTGTTAGGGGTAAAATAAACCATCATTTGTTCAAATCGGATTAGAATTATAGAATATATGATTTTTTTCGAAGTTGTAAAACTCAATAAAAATTTTCTATTTTCTGGCAACAACAAAATAAATGTAAAATAAGAGGATTTTATAAGTTTTAAAATTCGCATATTATTTTATCATTTTATTCTTAATAAAATATTGTATTTGCAAAAAATATGAAAAAAATATGTTTTCTAATAAAGTGTGGCTCAAAAGTGATTGAAAATTTAAAAAAAAATATGAACAGAAATAAGAAATTGAATTTGTATCTTTAATATCTTACACAATTATAATATAAATATGTATATCATAAATTCCAATAGACATCACATATGGAAAATACCATAGGTCCTCAGATTTGGCTCATATTTGGTATTTGCATGCTTTGTAAGACTACATTGAAGTATCTTTTTTATTTTTTTAGAATTTAAAAAATATGCGTTTTTAATTTCACAAAAAATTAAAATATTTTGCTTTAATTATACATGTCTTTTGAAGTTTTGTTCCGATTTTATTGAAAAGTCATTCCTATTTAAACATCAAAATTATAAAAAGAAATAGACTTAACAACAAGTGAGAAAAATATAAAGCATTGTATATTTCTATGAAATATATATATATATATATATATATATATATATATATAAATGTTTTATATTATGTTATTTATGCGTTTTAGGATAATTCTCGGAAGTGGGCTTTATTAGAAAACTTATTTATAATAACTTGAAACTAACATTTGTATGGAATTTTTCGGAAGTGGGGTTTATATGGGAGCTATGGTCAATTATAGACCAATTTTCATGAAATTGGCACAAAGATTTTCACCTATATAAGACTTACATATGCTAAATCTCATTTAAATATTACTGTATTTAAGGTATTTGTGATCGTTGAATAAGGATTCAAAAACTTCGTCCCTGGACTATAAAAGACATATGTACAAAATTTCATTCAATTATTTTAAAAATTGTGACCTGTAGTTTGATTACCAGGACGAACATCGTTAAATTGACTCAGAAAGTAATTCTAAGTCGACTGGTATACATTTAAATGAATCGTAGACCAATATTTTTGGGTGTTAGAAACCTCAGCAGAAACGCATAATACCTCAACCACCTATGATCGTATAGGGTATAAAAACGCATGCATAATAC
This sequence comes from Protocalliphora azurea, assembly GCA_932274085.1. Lineage (NCBI taxonomy): Eukaryota > Metazoa > Arthropoda > Insecta > Diptera > Calliphoridae > Protocalliphora > Protocalliphora azurea. The sequence goes on from OW026521.1 coordinate 113,773,594, forward strand.
AATGCATTTTTTCGATTTTTAATTTTCTAATCTAAACTTAAAACTTAATATATTAACTTAACAATTCAGTTTTTTGTGACGAGAAGCTAGAATATTTTTAATATCTTTCCCATGAAAAATCTCATTTATTCAAATATTTTTGTGATTGGACTAAAAAAACATAACAAATGTTTTAGCAAAATTTTTTTGGTTTATTTATAGAAAATTGGAAAAAATGTATCCAAATAAAGTTACATGTGAATAATTAGTGTAATTGTCAAATTTTTATAAAATATCTTTTTAGCCCAAAGGCAGTTGCAAAATTGAAAATGCATTTATGCATCTATTGCAATTAAATTTATTTATAGATATAAATACCGTTAAAATATAAATACCGTTAAAATATTTTTCAAATCAATTAAACCTTGGCCTTTACATATGTAGTACGAAATACTGAAATATTTAAAAAAGAAAATTTTGTATGAAAAAAGTTTTGGTATTTATTAAAAATAGTAAATATTACTGTTACAAAAAAGAGTGTAAATTAAATTATTTAAGCAATAAGTCACTTTTTAAAATTAAATAAAAAAATCCAAAATCATAGGGGGAGAAAAATTTTAAAAATATATCTGAAAAATGCATTTGCATCTGAAATGCATTTGCATCTGAAATGCATTTAGCAAAAATCAAAAATTTCTTTATAAATTTTTTTATAAAAGAGAACAAACGTAGAAATATAGTGCATTTTAAATAAACAAAATCCGATAAGAAATGTGGAAAATATGGTATTTTGAATTAACGATTTTTTAAATCCTTTAATAATTTTAAACTTGGAAAAAAACACGGTTTTTAATTTTCTGAAATAAAAGTTTGATAATGTTATTAGCTTCACTGATAACAACTTTAGTCAATATGAAGAAAATCGAAAGACATGAGGTCAAAAATTATACATTTTTATATGTTCTTTCGTGAAATTTATGATATTAAAATGGGATAGAAACGCCAAAATAGCACTTATTTCAGGAAAGGGGTAAAATTCATTATTTATAATTTTGTTGCAATTTAACCATTATTAAGTCAAATATACACTTTGTGAATTTATAAATAGTATTTTTTTAGACTAATAAAATGTCCTTCCGGCTGTCTGTATATCATTAGCCATTTGAGATAATCAGTAGTTCGACCTTTTAAAGATAACGTAATAAAATTCGGTACATGAGTTTTTTTTTTTTTGTACTAATACTATAACATGTTAAAATTGGTTATAATGGAACCATTATTTTACAGATTTCCCATATAAAGCTTTTACGGGAAATGGGTCAAACGCTTATAATTGTCTTAAATATGTTTAAATTTCCACAAAACTTTTTAATAGGCGAAAATAAGGAAAAATCATATCAATAAGTTTCGTGAGGATTTGATAAGGCAAAAATTGCACGACTGCAACTTTTGTAAAAATACCAAATGTATATTTTCATCCAAGTTCGTTTAAAAGCTTTTTGAATTTCTACATAAAAGTAAAAATTTCCCTGTTTTCAGATCGATTTTTTTAAAAAATATTAAAAATGTTTCTAAAAAAAAATTTTAACAAAAAATACGTAATTATATTTTTAAATATCTATGCTTAACAATTCTATTGTAAAAAAAAAATACTTTTTATGAAATAAAGCACAAAAATATAAATTTGAAAAAGTTTGATTTTTCCGTTTTTACCACTGTGATTAAAAATTACAAATAATAATAATTGAATACAACAATGGATTTTGGGGGTGTATCGAAAATATAAAAATGGTATAACAATCTACTTACCCATATCTACAAACTACACTATTTTACATTTCAAGTGTTTTTGCACTGTAGTACCGCGCAATTATTCAACATGTTGATTTAAATATCTGCTTTTAAGCAAATGTTGCCAATTTTCAAAAAATACTTTTTGTTCAATTCGAAATGATGAAATAAATCCTAATATTTTATCCTTTACTTTTTCTGTTATATTTTTATTAGTGTTAAAGGCAAAATGTTGAGCCACATTTTACAATGTCCAAAATATTACCTTTAAACATTTTTTTTTTTTGTTTTCTTTTGAAAGCTGAAATTTTTTTGAGGGTCAAATTACACCATCATTATGTTAATACTTTTTCGCCAACAATGCTTTCTTTTTTTGAGTAAATACTCCTTTTACTGTTATTTAAATAGCCAGCATAACAAATCCTCTAATGCTTGTGTTCCGTTTCAACACAACCGTCATTTGACGTGTGCTGCATTAACAATAGAAAATATAAAATAACACAAGTTAGAGTGCTATATTCGGCTGCGCCGAATCTGATATTTGTTATATGAAAATTAATAAAATGAAATGTTGAATGTAATTACAAATATATTTACCTATACTATATCTATGTAAACACTAAAAACTTTAAATAATTTTCATATAAAGTTGAAACAGAATCAAGATTTTATAAGTCATAATACCCTTAATACACATTAAAAAAATGAGGTGTAAGTTTGTTTCTTTATTCATTTGTTTTTTGTGTATCGATCTAGTCTAAACGCCTGAACCGATTTTCACAGATATTACCAGTGCCAGAGGTGGTTATAGGCTTTGTTAGATCTCGATTGGACATTTTTTCAATTTAACGCGTTATTAATGTAGGTACTTATATGAAATTTGACGAACAGATAGTGCTTGCACTGTATAATGTTGTAGGTTATGTTGGATCTTGATCGGATGCCATGACCATATTTATGCACACTTTATTATAATTTCAAAAGGATGAACCGACTAGCTTAAAATAGGGTGTGTAATACCAAACATATAGAGCAAATATTCATTATGACATATCTAAGGAACTATTACAGTGAGAGCTCACAAATTTCGTGGAAACCTTTATCCTATCATATTGAATTGATGAAATGAAAATAGGATGAATAGGTCCAGGGGGAGAAATAAACCCCATATAGAGAAAATAAAAATTTGCTCATCTAAAGGACTATTAGAGTAAGTCTTAAAAAAATTTAAAAGAATTTTCATATCAAATTTGGGACAGGGTAAATAGGTTCAGGCGGAGTAGTAGCTCCCACGTATTATTTACCGCATCAAATGGGGTAGCGAAGCGCACCGCTGAAAGTTATAAAATAACAGATTTAACATTATGGAATTTTACAAAAGTTTGCACATATTTAAGTAAGTTATAATCATTTCAGTGCAGAACAAATATTTTATAAATATAAGACAATATAAAATTAAAAATAGGGTATGAAGGAAAATTTATGAACCTATTTTATTGTTTTAAAAAACCGAAATTCGAAAAAAAATATTTGTAATAGATTTATGTAAGAATGAGACCCATAGCTTATTCGGGGGCTTCAAAAAATCTAATAACGCGTTTTGGCCTATAACTCGCTTAATACTGGATCTCCCTAGTTTATTTTTTTTTCAACATGAAAATTCTTTAAAAAAATTTCCGATTTTTCTGTGAAAGAACGAGGGTTCTAGCTTACGTATATGCTTTAAAAAATTGAAAAAGCAATATATGCCTTCATTTCTTGTTATTGTTTTTCAGTACCCATGAAAACAACAGCAACATAACGGAAACAGACATTATATAAAAAAACAGATTTGCCAATAATTTGGTTATTCATGAACCGATTTGGATGATTCAAAAAACGAAATTCAAGAAAAATATTTGTGATAGATCTACATAAATTTAAATATCTCCGCTATTTTTGAACCGGTTTTTCCCGAGTTTTAATAGAAAAGTTCTGGCAACAATTTCTGATCTATAGATAAATACATCATATATCTATGTTATCGGAAGGCTTCACAAACGCCACTCAAAAACTAAAAAACAACGATTTTTTATATATATCTCCGCCATCTATGAACCCATCTTGCTCGAAAAAATTTCCGATCGTTTGATATATACATTATGTATGTTATTAATCGGTGGCTTCATAAACGGAGGGACTGACGAACATCATCCTATCGACATCCTTTATATCCTTTACACCTATGGTGAAGGGTATAAAAATAAAAAATAATAAAAGAAATCATTTAGAGAATAAGGAGCAGAAGTGAAAGGAACAAAAATATTTTAAATATACATATATTCGCTGATTATAAATTCCAGACATTGACAATGAAATGAAAACGAAATAAAATATAAGAGAAAAAAATATAATGAAATGGTAGCAATGTTAAACAATGATTATACATAATATATCATTAGGACCCAAAAGGACTCATGATTGGAAATTGTACTCCTATTTAATGGTAAATGGGGCACAGTAGGACAAATACACAGACAATGTATTTTATATGAATATATGTATGTAAAATGAGCATATAGAAGATATGGCTAAAATGAAAAAGAAGAAAGCGTTTTTGGTTGATGCGTGTTGAATGAATGTAGAGTATGTGTGCTTTTTTTTTTTGTATTGTGTGTAGTAAATTTTGTGGAAACAAGTAATTTTTGTTATTTGATAACAGGAGGAAAGAAGATAAAATTAACAAGCACAATGATTTTTTTTATTAAAGGGACATCAGAAATTCAAAATTTAGTATGAAACCAAAGAAAAAAAAAGATCAAAAGTATTTGCAAAAAAAAAATCAAAACAAGTGAAACGAAAATAAAAATATAAGATATTTATGCAAATGAATTTAAATCTCGAAAAAAAAGATAAATGTTGTTAAAAAATAAACATAATCAAATTAACATCACTACCAAACAGAAATTGTAATAATCGTAATAAAAAATTATAATAATCGTAATCGTTGTGTATTGTTATTTTTATACTCTTCAGCGCCGATTTCAAAACAACAAAAATTTTGATGAACCAAACGTTTTATTTTATTTATTATTATTTTTTTTAACAATTTAAAAAGAAAAAAATTGTTTAGCATAAATAGTGAAAAATACAATAAACAAACAAAATCAGGTGAATATAAAATAATTCATCAAACAATAAATCAAAACATAGGAAGATAATTTTTTGGTCTAAGAAAAAATTTATATTTTCGTTTATTTTTCGTTTTTTTTTTTTCTTCTTTTTTTTATACAACATAGATAATTTTCTAAATTAATTTGCATTTTTATAATGATTTATAATGATTTAATTAAAAAAAAAAAGTTATAAATTCAAATACATAACGGCAGCCGGTAAGAGATGTTAAATTAAAAAAAGAATTTTTTAAAAATAATCAAGGTTACTTTAAGTACATACATTTTAGTTCATAAGAAAATATTATAAATCTTGCAAATTTTACAACATATGTTTTTTTAGTTTTGGAAGATAAAGATTATAAAATAAATGTTAAATTTTCTGATGTCCTTTTATTAAAAAAGTGGTTTTAGTTAAAAACAAATCCAAGCTGACATTTAATATTTTTTGTTTATTTTAGATTGTTTTAATGGGATAATATGTTTTGGTTATTTAAATAATCACTATAATTGGCAAAATGTATTTCTTGTCTTTTATTTGGTAAAGAGTTATTAATCAATCTAATGTTTATTTACATTACTAAATGTTTCTAAGAAAATTGTTTTCTTGTGAGGAAGCGAAAGTCTAATATCCCTTAATCCTAAAAACAAATATATGGAAGGGAAGTATCCAAAAGAAATTATTAATTTTTAATATTAAATTTTTAATTAACTTTTAAAATTTTAAGAATTGTTTATTTTTTTAACATTTTAGAAGTTTGATAAGTAGTTGTTTTAAACATTTTAGATGTTAATAAATATTTTGGATACACAGATACACATTTTAAATGTTGAAAAACATTTTCTATATTGATAAGCATTTTGAATGTTATTAAACATTTCAAATGCTACTAAACATTTGAAATTTTAAATATTTATAAACATTTTAAATGCTGGTAAGTATTTAAAAAGCAAATAAAAATATTCAGCCTAACAACAAAGATAGAAAGTCGATTTTATGGTCTGTCTCGCTATGTCGAATTAAAAATTCTTTTCGACAATTTATATAGAAAACAACAAATAAATTTAAAATTTTGTTATTGTTCCCCATATATTTTGTCGAACGAAGTTTTCGCTCGACATCGTTAAAGTCGACTATTATTTTAAATTTATTACCAAATAATATTTTTCAAACTAAACTTTAAAATTTCATTTTAAATTTTAGAAAAAGTTTTTTGTTTGTTATTGTTTTGACAACTTATGAATATTATGTTTTTAAAATTTTTTGAAATTTCTATTTTTTATTTTTATTTTAAAATCTTTTAACGTATTTTAATAGCTTTTTAAATATTTCTTATGTTACGGAAAAAAAACAAAACTTCTATTTTAAAATAAAATTGATTTTAACGAAAATAAAATCTTAAATTTGTTTTGTGATTAGGCTGATTATATTTTTAAAATTCTTATTTTAATTATAACAAACATTTGAGGAGTAAACGAACATTTTATATGTTGATAAATATTTTAAATTCATTGAATAATCTTATGCATTATTAAAGATTCCGACTTGTTGCTTATTAATTTTTTAACGTAATTAAACATTTTGAAATGGTAAAGTTCTCAAATTTATTTCAATAAATATTTTTATATAAAATAAAAATGTTAAACATTTTTAAGATATGTAAAATTTTTTTTTTTTTTTTTATTCTTTTATTTTTTTTCAATTAATAATTTTTTTTGCAAAGCAATCAAATATATTGTTCAACATTTCCAAAAGGATCTTAAGGATATCTCATTGAAATTATATTAGAAATTTTAAAATGTTGTTACATAGTATAAAGTATTGTTAAACGCTTTGAAACTTCATAAGTATTTTGAACATTCCCAAAAGTTGTTAATCATTTTAAAAAAGTCACAAATAATTGCAACTAGTTTTAAACATTTCAAGATATTGTTTTTTAATAATAAGAGCTACTAAACCATTGGAAATGGTGCTAAAGCTTCCGAAATATTATCAGGAACTATAAAAAGTTGTTAATGATGATTCCAATTCTTTAGCGATTCCAAAGGAATTCTAATAACTCTGATCATTTGAAAAAGTTAATTACTTTGAAAGGATCTTAAAAATTTTAAAATATTTCTAAACGTTTGGAAACGTTGTTATGTTCTAAGAAATGTTCTTATACATTTAGAACTATTGTAAAACATTTGAAATTCTTGGTTAACATTGCCAAATGTTGTTAACCATTTAACGGTCGGAGCAAAAATATATAACTTCGCTTTAATAATAAAATGTTTAGTCACAACATGTATAGAAACCTATAAAATATTTCAGAAGTTATAGTATACTAAAAAAGTTAGTCAACATTTAAAAATAAATGTTTATTAATAAATATTTATCGCTAATTTGAAAAAATCTCTCCAAAACTTCATTTGATAATTTTTAAAAGCACTCTATTGTACTTGGCAATATGTATTTCAAAATATTATTTAATATTTTAAAATATTTGGTAACATTGAATTATGTATATAAACATTTTAATATTATGAAATATTTTAATTATTCAAATATTGTTGATCATATTTCCAAGACTTTCAAATGTTTATCAATATTTACAAACGTTTGTCTGTATTTAACGCTGTTGCCAAATATTTAAAAATATTGCAAAACTTATAGAAATGATATTTAGGCTTTAAAAAAGTGATTAATTATTTTGAATTGTTCGAAAAGCTCTCAAATAATGTAGCTAAACATATAGAAATCATTCAGTCTGTGAAAATTTTGTTGAAGATATCCAAAACACTTGAAAATGTTGCTAAGTATTTCGAAAATGTTTATTTAGAAATGTTTTTACATATTTCATAAAATTTATAGGCATATGGAAATGTTAATTAATGTTAATTGAAAATGCTCCCAAATACGATTTTTAGAGTTCGAAAATGTTCCTATAGATTTTGAAAATCTTAAAAAATGTTCTTCAAAAGTTGCTAAGTATTTCAAAGGGTTTCTCAACATCAGAAAATGGTGCATAAAATTTTAAAACGTTGCTTAATATTCCAAAAGTTCCACATGCTTTGAAATATTCCTGAATATTTGGAAATACTGACAAGTTTTTAAAAATATTTGCTAAACATATGGAAATGTATTTTAGCCCTAGAAAAAGTTATTGCAAAGGTTTATTAAATGTTGCTTAGTATATAGAAATACAAAAAAAGTTGTTAAACATTTGCAAAGGTCTTTGCAAATTTTTCATAATATTTCATAATGTTAAAATATTTCTATACATACTTCAATGTTGACAAACATTTTAAACTATTAATTTTTATTCTGAAGTATATATTACTAAATACAACAGAATTCTTTTAAAAATAATGAAATTAAGTTTTTTTCAAATTACAGATAAACATTTATTAATAAATATTTATTTTTAAATGTTGAATAACTTTTTTAGTAAACTATAAGTTTTTCAATATTTTAAAAGTTTCTATACACGTTATAACTTTATTATTGCATAAGGAAGTATAATAATTATTAAAACAAAATACCCTACACTCCAGTGGTGAAAAAAGGTGAGTGTCATTAATTTCAATTTCTTCATCCACATGCGAAAAAACATACAAGTTAATGTGAAAAAATATATATATTAAAAAAATTATTTCTTAGACACATGTATTGAATATGTTACCGGCAACATTTCAGTATGTGTACAAGTCTAGAACAGCTAAAATTTAGGGCATACTTCCCTTGTTTTGCAAAAAAAAAAAAAAGTGACTAAAAATCAATTTCTCTCATATCCAAGAAACATACCGCCAATTATTGTGAGCTTAAGGAGTAGTACGAAAATCAATCTTATGCTTAAATAAAAAATAAATAAATAAATTGTATAAAATGTCAGGTATATAAGTTAAAAGTTATTTTTGTAATTTTCATTTCTTTTTTTTTCTTTTTTTTAGTTTTGTTTTGCATCTTATCAAAGATTTAAACAAATTGTTGTTAACATAAAGAAAGTAGTAAAATGTAAATTAAAAAAAAATATATATAATAAAATAAAATATTAAACTCCAAACAGGGGGGATAGATGTGAATCGAAACAAAGAAGAGGACATTACAAAATAAACTATTAAATTAAATATAAATAAGAATATATATTAAAAAAGGTTAACAAAAATACAAAATTTATACGTATATGTAAATATGTATCCCAAAGGAAATTAAGTGGAAATTTGCTTTTTATTATTTGATTTTTCTACCCGTTTATAGTGAAATTTTCGACTATGACAGTTAAAAAAAAAATGAAAGAAATGAAATGAATGAATAGTTGTCATTGCCAAGAATTTCATTATAAATGGAAAAGTATATTTTTAAAAAATTTGAATAAGAAGAAAATCATTTATATTGTGAGAAAAAAAGTTAATATGTAGCAGAATTGTAGGGAAGTGAAGTTAAGGTAGATTTAAATTTTGACAAGACTAAAAAAAGCTCTATTAAAAAACGGAAAAGTTTTAAAAATTTGTTTTAAGTTATCACAAGAAAAATACTATTTTTTTAACTATGTACTGAAGAATGATGTACCATGATCTCATTACTAGTTGTACTACCTTCAGGTATTGATTCTCTCGCAATTTACACTTTTACATCATGTTTCCCAAATAAAGAGAATATCAATTACAAAAAAAAAAAAAAAAAAAAACATAAAAAAACTATTAAAAATCAAAAACATATTATCAAAAATTTAATCTTCATCTGCGACTTCTTATTCAGTTTCTTCATCTTCTGTTTCTGTAACTTCTATCACTTCCTCTACTTCTTCCTCAACCATTTCTTCTTCCTCTTTTTCATTTAATTTATTTTCTCCTGCTACAATGTTTTTTGGCTTTAAATCTTTTAAGGAGATTTCATTATTGTTGCCTAATTGACCTTCATCGTTTTCATTATCATCTTTAACACTTGGAACACTGCTAGCATCTGTTTCTATTAGTTCAGCTGTATTAGTTTCTATTGATTCTACATTATTGTTAAGAACATCCTCTTCAGCATTTTCCTCGTTTTCGAATTTTTCAAAATTTTCTGCTTCTATTTCACTATCATCTTCTTCTTCCTCTGTTTCAGTTTCTTCTTCGGTTTCAGTTTCAGTTTCTGTTTCAGTTTCCTCTTCCTCGGTAGAGGTTTCATTAATACCTGGCTGTTCTTCTACATTAAGTTGTTCATTTTGTGGGGTCTCTACAGCATTATTACTTTCTGTATTATTTTGAGCAGCCTCTTGTTCTCCTTCTACTTCCTCTTTCTCATCTTCTTCATCCACTTCGTCTTCAGTTTCTGTTTCTTCCTCATCTTCATCATCTTCTTCTTCCTCATCATCGTCATCATCCTCATCTACCTCTTCCTCTCCATTCTTCCCTACTTCTACTTGACTATTGTTATTGTTATTATTGTTACTACTTCTACTACTGCTAGAATTGTTTTCTTCTTCATTTGTTTCAACCACACTCACCTCTATCCTGGGTGGAGTCCTACGCACTGGCGATGCATTATGGGAAATATTCTCACTTTCTTCACTATTAGCCCCAAGGGCAACACTATTACGTTTTAAAGCACTCACACGATCAGCTGTTGGTCTATCCGTTGCTTCAGCTGCTGTTGTGGCAGGTGTTGTTGTGGCTGCCGTTGACGAGCTGGGCACATTTTTGTTTTGGCGTTTAATGCGACTAATCTCATCGTCTTCGGAAACTTGTCGCTGAGCTGCAGGCGGTTGTTGTTTAGGTCTTTGCATAGAGGCCTTTTGAGCTTGTATGGCGGCTTGGACCGCTGCCTGGGCTGCTGTATCTACCTTCTTTTCTTTCTTCTCTTTGCCAATGTCAGCTAGGCGTTGTATGACGCGGGCACAATCACTCAAACGTATAATACCACTAAGCTGGCCACGTGAGACATCTTCGCCATCACGTACTTTATCCTTAAGTTTCTTCTCTTCCTGCTGACGTTGCAGCTGTTGCTGCTCGTTGTCGGAGTCATCGTTTTGGTGAGAACGCACGAATCGTGAACGGAAACGTGATTTACCCGAGCGTGTCGATTGATCATTATCATAATCGTTATCATAATCGTAATCGCCACCTCCGCCACCACCACGACCATAACGGCTGGAACTGCTGTCACCATAGCGATCGTTATTAATGCGCACTGGACGCTCACCAAAACGGCGACCACCCAACACGGGTTCATCATTATAGCCAATGCGTTCCTCTTGCTGGCGAAACTGGGTCGCCAAACGATGATCACTCTTCGAACGCATCAAACCTGGCTGCAATGATGAGGGCGGTGCCAAGTGTGAGCTACTGGCCGAACCGACAGTTGAATGGGGTGTTATATTTAAATCACCAAATGTGGCCAAATTCATGACCAATTGATTGGGATCAATTGAGACCAAGAAACGTACACGACGACTGTAATCAGAATTCTCATATTCGAAATGTCTTAAAAATTCCACCGTCTTCAAGAAGATCTCTTTTGTATCCATCAGTTCACAGTCGTCCCATTCAACTGTTTCATTCATATACTTGTCAACAATATCACAATTACTATTGATATTGTTGATCTCAGTATCAAGATTCTCCTTTAAGGTATTCAAGTTACGCAATTCGGTGGTGAGGTAGCGATCGATTTCTCCCTTCAACTGATCGGCACGATCCTTAATGGCTTTGGTGATGCGACGATAGATTTCATCGATTTCCTCCGATGTACTAGTGCAATTTGTCTGTAAGCTGACCATGTTCTTTTCGATAAGGGCCAATGAGTCTTGCAGGCGATGTAAACTGCGACGAATCTATATATAAAAAGAAAAATGGGAAAAAAGTTAAATATGTTTTCAATATTGGTGTTAAATGTATGTATACAATTTACCTGTGAGTTGAAACGTGTAATTTCGCGTCGCAAAATGTCCATATGAGCACTTTTGCAATCATCGCAGATTTTTTTTTCACAATGTGCACATGGCTGTAGATAGGCCTTCTCAGAACAAACACCACATCTTTCCATTATTTGACCTGGAAAATAAATCACAATAATAAATTAGAAAATGTAATTGTGATGAATTTAAAAGAGAAAAGTTTAATAACTTGAATTGACTTCATTGAACTTTTTGCCCGTATGTGGAAATCAAGGTTTAAAATATTTCAGATAATTAATAGACTTGTATAAAATGTCTATATATTGGAAATACTTCCGGGAGTTGTCCTATTAAAAACGAACAAAATTGATATGCAAATGCCTTCACTATAGAAGTGTTTTCAAAATTTTTTTTTAGTTGATCCTAATGGAGCCAAACCTAAAGACGAATGAAAATATTACATTAATACAAATCTAATATTGAAGTCTAAAAACCTAAAAAACCTGCGCTTGAAGCTTAAATTAGGCTATATAAAGACTTATAATTGAAGGAAAAATAACATCAAAATCTGGTAATTGAGGAAGAAAACTTTAAGTGAAATTTAAACTTTCTAAAAATCTGGAACTGAAGTAGAAATTAAATTTACTATCGGCCAAGGATAACAACAATTTTTAATGCAGTTTTATTTCCATCTGAGACCTGGACAGACTGAGTAGGCACTGGGTACAATCTGTCTGGATAAATGCTTCGGCTACAGGACGACAAACTGCATACAAAGGTGTGCGTTCAAATAAAATAAAACATGTTTCCTTTAATAAAACGGAATGGAATAAGCTAAGCTTAAAATTGAATCAACAACTTGTAGCACTTCTTCTCCAAATTTTTCTGATATATCATTTTATATAAAAATTTATTGCTAACTAAATTATTTTCAATTTTTTCAAGTATGACTTTTGAAAAAAAATTAAAGTAATTTTACGAAATTTTTCGCGGTATCTCTCTATCAGAATTTAAAATTAATAATCAGAATTGAGCGCTACTGGGGCCATCTTAAATTCGCTTTTAACTTTGATCCAATTCCTTTAAAGTTGCCAAAATTCTGGGTATTTGAGACGTATAGCTCATGACTGAACTAGTTCAATTGAACGATTCACTCAACTGGGTTAAGTGAATCATTTGTCTTTCACCTAAATATCGCATTTAGTAGCTAACTATATATTTCAGTATATTTTTACTTTTTATCTCGGGTTTGTAAATGTTACATTAATGACGTAAATCCCCTTTTTTGCCCTAATATGCATTGTACGAAAAAATTCATTCAACAAATTAATTTTGTTGTTATCAGTGTCTACTTTTAGGCTTTTAACTTTTGTATGTTTGTAAAAAAGAGAAACAAACAGTACTCAGACATGTTGAACTAGGTCGCTCTATTTGCTCATTCGCTCAGTTGACTTTTAATGAAAAACCTCATTATGTGAAATGTTTACCAAAAAAGCATTCGCATAACGAGCTATTTCCTTGAAAGTCAACTGAGCGAATGAACTAAAATAGTTCGCTCTTTAATGAGCTTAGCTAAAAAGAGCATTTAATTCATTGAGCTAATAAACCCAACCCTAATGATTAGTTTAAAAAACTAATACTTTAATGGGCTGAAATAACATTCCCAGTTCTACTGTAATGACAAAATTCTAAATCTGGCTAAACTAAAGAAGCAAAACAATCACATATCTTGTAGCATTTTGAGCGAATACAAATTGTTTTGTAAATTTTTATTGTTTTTTCGATACTATTCAGAACCAATTTCTAGATTATTCGGTACACAAATCTTGTACGTTGGAATATGAGAAAAGTTATTGTCATTGTTTTCCAAGCTAATACAAAATATAGAAAATATTTTTATTTTTTATTATTGAGGAGCTTTGATCATTCTTTGCCTCAGAGTTCTTCTTAGATTTGCTATTTTAATATTTTTTTAGCTTTGATTGACTAAAGCTTAGGCATAGCTTTAACATGGCCCACATTTGATTTTGAAGAAATGAACACAAAATGCCATTACGTATCCGAACATAGCTCTTAGTAGCTTCTCTACTTTTTTGGCTTGGAATTCATTCTTGTAACTTTTTCTTTTTCTGAACCAAGTATCATTTCATTCTTTAGGTCTTTGTTAATCTTTTTTGTTACCCTGAAATATAATACTTTTGTCAAAATATATTCAGTCAGCATTTTCTGGTAAGTTCAAAAAAAAAGTTAAAAAATAAAATTTTTTACATATTTCTTTGATTGACATCAGCACGACTGGATTTCAAAAGTTATATCTGCTGTTAGATTTGACATGTCTCTAGGAGATATTGTAATCAAAAAAGATATTTAAAATTAATGGCAGTAAGATTTATAACGAACATTTTTTGTTATGTTTTATTCGAACATACACTTTAGTTTCGACTACAATATGATGATATAAATATTTCATCCCTTGATTGGCTAACTAAGATTCAAAGTATCACTATGGAGTACAATGTGACTAGATAAATATTGCTGCACTTAGTAAAATTTTCTATAGCTACTAAATAAAATTCCGCAAAATAAATGCTTATAAAATACAATCTATCAAAATAAATTTTTCCAGTCTCAATAAATATTGGCTACAATAGAAATTAGGCATAATCCGACAACATTAATGCATCGGCTTTGGATTGGCTAACTATTGGTTTTAACGAAGTACTAACCATGGTACAATAAGTACAGTAACGACAACTCTACCATTTTTGTTTTTACATTGAAATCTCTTAAGTCAACTTTTATTTTGACATTTGACATGATTGTTTACAAAAAACATTTTACATTTCACGTAATAAAAAATAGCAATAAGACGCAATGACACAAGAGTAAACGAAAATTTTAAGTAAAAATTGTAAACATAAACAACAATTTGACACTACAAGGGGAATTCTCGCACTCGTGATCGAAATAAAGTTCGAATCGAAAATAATAATAATTTCTAATGATTTTACTCGATACCAAACTAATCGAAATGTCTCTTCAGTGTTGTGAAAAATATGAATAAATTTCTTTTACAACACTGAAAGATAAGAAAATTTATACAAAAGTCATATGTTTTTGCAACGTAAACAAAATAAAAATCCAAATTGGTTTAAGAAAGTTAAATAAAAGATGAAAATTGCCACAAATTCATTTTTATTGTTAATTTTCTGATTCTGACAAGAATGAGAACCTCAAAATTATTCAGAAAATACTCAAAATAAAAGAAAGTTATTTGTTTTATTTTATTTTAATTAATTATTTTTTTAATTTTAATGTTACCTTGCGACAGATCTCGGACGGAAGGCATCATTTTGCCTGCAAGTTGTTTCTAAAGTTGGTTAGCCTGGCTTTCCTTTGAAAACTATTCAGTGATAAGCCACTAGCCAAATATGTGTACTTTAATATAAAATTCCTAAGAATCTTATTTTGAGTATAATTTATTTCGGAAAAAACACAAAATACTAACTATTTTTCTTTTCTTAAATTTCTGTACATACATTTTTAATTTACAATGTTTTATTTATATACTTTTTATCAAAGAAAAAAGTCAATTGGAATGCTTCTGCTTACGAAAAAAAAAACTCACAAAGTTGGGTTTGAATGATTTTTTGTTATCGAATGCCATCATTAGAAATTTCAATACGTTTTATACGATATCGAATAAAATAATCCCAAAAGTAAAAAAATCGTACATTCGAATAAGAAATCGCTCGCATACGAATGCGAGAATTACCCTGCAGATTTAAGAACACTAGTCGCCATATTGCTGTCAAAAAGAAAAAATATTCTTAATATTCTCAATTCTCAACAAATATGTCGCTACCTGATTAATTTATTTTGGCACTAAGTATGGATGAAAGAACTTCATAAGTGTCTGCTCTTTTTTTGTCGCAAACAAAGTATGACGAGATCGTTACTTCGGTTCTTACACACAACAGAATGAAGAAAAAATATAGTCGGTCAAGCCCGACCATATGATAAACCACATCATTGTATATGTGCATCGAAATTTGGGGGGGGGGGGGTTGGTCTTATATGGTACATGTGTCTAAATGTGCACCGATACTTGTATTAAGTGTAATGTTTATTACTATAAAACATAGGTATACATAATTCCCAGATATAAGCCTTAATGGCAGCTATGGTTAATTATGAGTCGATCCACGCAAAATTTGGGGCTGATTTTCTGCTTATGTATTATTTGTATTAAATATTAACATAATACTAATATTTCTGTTGTCATAAGGATTTATAAATATATAGAACTTATTTATGGCAAGTTTTATTAAAATATTCTTAATTTTAAGGCATTTATCAGTGTTAAATCTCTATTCCAGGGGGACATTTGTATGGGGGCCAGGTGAAGTAATGGGCCGATCGTAACCAAATTCAGTATTCTTCGTAACAAAAATCGAAAATCATATGTACCAAATTTCATGAAATTATCTTCCAAATTGCTCAAACAGGATATAATTAGCTTCATATTTTAATTAAAAATTCAACTCTTTAAAGGCAAAAGATAGAGGAGAATATTTTATTTTTCAAACCCTTGATAAAAATATTACTTATCTCTTTAATCTCCTAGAATTAAAGTTAAAATTGTACTCTATTTAGTCTCCAGCAATTGAGGCTAAAATAAAAATCTATATAATCATACTATTGAACTTTAGGAAAGCAATTCACTCTAAATTAAAATACTGCATAATTCTAGCTAAAATTGAAATTCCCAAATATAACTCTATAAACTTCAGTAACACAAGTATACAAAGTTCTTGAACATATCAACCAATAACTGAATCTAATATTGTTTGAGGTGCGGAATTCGAATTATCACTCTGTTTTTCAAAATTGGTTCTAGTTTTCGAGATATTGGTAAAGATGAATTTGACCATATATGACAGTTAATTTAAATTGTGTTGAATAAAATGTTATAAATTAGAAATGAATAGCAGTCGAACTAAGTCTGTATTGTCGAGGATTTTTTTCACGTTTAAGAATAAATTCTAGCGGAATATCAATGAATTTATTCGACATATGAGTTGTAGTGACGGTACAGTGCAGCGAATATTCAAGAACTAAAAAACTAGAACCAATATAATAAAAATAGGAAACGGATTTCATTTTTGAATTCACCGCCCCAAATTACATCAAGATTAGTTCTCATCTACTCCGGTTCAAAAGTTGACCCTAACTTGTAAACTTGTGTAATTAAAGCTAATGTAGTACTCTACTAAGATTATAATTAAAATTTCAACAATAGGAACAATAAATTTGCACTATAAAAATCTACGATTAAAGAATACACAATACGCAAAAATTAAATCTAATTAAATTAAAAATATAAATAATAATTTGCTAACAAATTTAATTGAATACTAATGAAAACATTTTATTTTCTACACACCTAAAATTTAAGTGAAAATTCAACCCTTTGAAGATATTAGATTAAAGTGAAGTTGTAATTTTTTGTAGCAGAGATCAAAATTAGATCAATACACATGAAGAACATTTGAAATCTTTAAAGAAAATTTTATCTTCCTACATCTATACTTTCTAAAGAAATTAGTATGAATACTAACATAACATAACATATTTTCTTTTATCGCATTGCATCTTCATATTCGACAAAATGAAGTCAAATCCTCTGAGTTTTTGTTAACTTTTTCTCTATTTTATTTTATGCTCAATAGAATTTTGACACATTTAAGTAATGTAAAAATAAATATTTTGAAAATTTTATACACTCCTCAACTACTTATGTAAATTTTTATAATATTTAAGGCAACGATATGTTTTCCTTTCTTAACATGCTTTCACATTTCATAAAAATTTTAAAATCTATTTATAAGTTATACCCTACAGTGTGAAAGTACTTATGAGTGTAAAGTTAGATACCAGAATCTATTTAATGGAAATAGTTATTGATATGGCAAAGAATCGACTTTCTTATATATTTTTGATGAACAAATTACTTCTTAGTTATTCTGGCGAAAAATTTATATTATAATGGAAAAAGTCGAAAAGACAAAAAGTCCAATAAAAATATCGTTTTTATTTATAAATAATTTGATTGGTTTTTAATGGTACCAATATGGTGATGTATAATACAGAATAAAAAAAATATAAAAAATATATTATTATGAAGTCCTAAGCTTAATAATCACTTTTCATACCCTTTACCACAGATTTAAAAGATAGGAGCGGATCCAGCTTAAACTTTTAGGGAATGATTTTCTTAATTGTTATCACACATTTTATGATTTAGTACAGATATTCTAGTAAATATTTTAATTTTGTGGTAAGAATTTTTCCCCTCCACGTGGATCCGCGCCTGGTAAAGTGTATAAATTAGATGTGGGATATATACCTCAAAAGATACGTAAGGCTTCTGAAAATTTTGCTATTAAAAATTGTTAAATAGAAATCAATTAAATTGTTCCATAAACAACAGACTTATCGGAAAAACTCGAAAAATCGCCAAAACATTAAAAAGTTACCAAAATGCGAAAAATGGCTTAAAAGCAAAAAGGATGTTCTTCGCTATATATTTGAACACTGGTAAAGGGTATATATATAAGATTCGGTACAATCGCATATAATACTGTTACTTGTTTTTGATATCCTATTATATAGATAAACTATTATATAGAAAATTAGTGAGGTCGAAATACATATTGCAAAATATCTTGAGAATGAATTGTCTGATTTGGTTTAATACCAAAAAATTCTAATTTAAATTATCTCCAAGTTATAGCTACATCATTTTATAATCCGCCCAATAATTTTTGGAGAGATTAAAAAATTGTGTAAAAGGAATAAATACAATTTCTTTCTAATTTAAGATTTTTGTTAAGGTTTTTCCTAACTCCCACAGACATTTATTTTTGAAGATAATTTTATATTTTTTTTATAACATATCCAGCTTTATGATAAAAAGAAAGCAGAGCAATTCCCACCACTTTCGATTACACTATGCAACAAAATATGGGCCATGAAATATTGCATGTATGACTTCAATGCGAAAATGAAGTATATCAGTAGTGCGATTCAGTAACTTTTAATGATTCAACAATCGCAAAACTTGTCAATTGCATTTGTTGTTTGCAGTAACGATTGTGTGATTCACTAAGTACACTTAAACGATTGTATATAACTATTATTTCGTGTGGCAGCTCTCCACAAGGAAATGCCAAAATAAAAATAAGGTTCAAAACCAAATAAAAAAGAAAAAACAAACAAATTTGAGACAAATTGAAATTTTTTAACAGTTTTAAGACGGTGATTGATTAAATTATCTCTTTGATATTGATTAAGATGTGTTTCTGTTAATGGTTTTCTTCAAAATGACCACTACTCCTAAAAGAAGATTCGCAAACGTCGACGCACGGTCTTTAACCATTGAAGCACTGACTACAACCACAAAACAACGACTGAATCATTGTGTTGACTTTTTGGCTAATTTTTGTCAATATATTAACAACACAAAAAATTTAATTAAATCTCCAAAGAGTTTTTCAAAGTTAGTTCAATTTTGCTTTTAAGGACCCTTAAACTTCAGATATTTTAGAGCACTTTTTACATTATGTGCGTAAATAAAAAACATTTAAATCAGTAAATTTCAATGTATTATGTGTATTTATAGTGTACAACAGCTTCTCTTAAATATTATGTAAGATTTTTATTAAATGCCACTCCCTTTTTACGCCCACTTTTCATAACAAACATTGTATGCAATATAAGAGTAGTCACATTATTAGTCAATATATAAAATATGGGATATAAAATTAACAGAAACGCCACGTCCTCTGCAATATTTTGTGAAGAAAAGTGTGGGCTAAAATATAAGTTGGAAGTCGCGCCCAGTTTTTAGCTCACTCTCAATAAAAATAAATTTTGCTACTTTCTTGATGCTACTAAGACAACAAAGGCACAAAAATTTTGGAATACAAAATGAATAGAAAATATTGTATATTATAAAATCTAATCCGTAGAGCTTCCCGCCTCTTTTTTTCCCACTTTTTATTATTTTGTGATATTTTTTCATCACTGTCATCAAAATGTTTTTGAAAATTTAAATTTGCTTAGTAGGAAGCCAAGCAACTCTTTCTTTAAAAAAAGCTGGGCAAGGCATCCAGTAGTACTGAATTTTCAGTAGTGGCTACCAGCCAAAATCTAGTATAATAATGTTTGTAATCTTTAAAATAACAACCACATATAATAACATTTAAAACAAACAAATTAAATGATTTTCGTTTTCAATCATATTGAAAAAAACGGCTCCGTAAAATTCGAACTTGAAGTAGTATGTTATTTACAATTTTTTGATAATGAATAATAGTTAATATAATAACAAAATAAATAAAAAAAAATTTTAATTAAAAACTAAGGCAGAATAAATTTTTAATTTTTAATTTGAAATATATATTTAATAAAAAACTAAAGAAAGTGCCTGTCCAAAAAACTTTAACACCTTATTTTTTAATTTTTTGTTTATCGCTTATGTTCAGGCGCGGATCCAGCCAGAGTATTTGTAAGGAGCGAATTTTTGTTTGTTTTTTTTTTTTTTTTTTGCTTTTTGTTTTGAAAATTTCGAAATTATATACACGATTTTAATGGCTAAAAATTTTAATGAAGATCAAATTTTATAAAATATTTGTATAAATATCTATGGAACTGTATTTTTTTTTTTGTCAACAAAAAACTTGATATTTTACTTCATTATTCCCTTTTAGTTTTTGAAATGCAAACAAAAATTTTTATGAACCTATGGTTTATAAATTTGAGGGAATATTGAATAAATATTAATAATGATTTATTTAATTGTTATCCTTTAAAGCATTTCATAAAAATAAATGCATTTTAATGAAATTAATTAAAATGCATGACCTGAAAAACATGAAAGGTTTGAACTATGTAGGTTTTGATACTTAGAATATGAATTTTACTTAAATAGATCTAATTATATTCTTTAATATCATAAACTTACTGATGCAAAAACTTTGAACTAATCTAATAAAGAGAACCGTAATGAAAATCGATATTTTTTTACAAAAATAAAATATTTTTTTATTTATTATTTGATTTTAGTTAATAATAGCTTTGCTCTATTACTTTGCTCCATTTACTTTTATTACTTGTCAAAAGTAAGAAATTGTAAGAAAAATAACAAAGCTGTCAAAAAAATTTTCAAAAATTTTAAATATCCTGTAAATTTTTAAGTATTTGAAAAAAAGACCTCTTGATGATGTACTAAAGATCTCGTAGCTACCTAAAATTTTAAATCGATTTTAAATTTAATTGAATGAAGAAAGCAAAAGAACATAGCTTTTTAAACTTTATTTAAATATTTTATATTTACTACAAATAAGAAATAATTTATCATTATTTTTTAATTAAATTTGCTTTTCTATTTCAAAAAAAAAAAAGAAATCAAGTTTTAAATGTTTAATATATTTTTAAGCAAATCACTTAAAAAAAGTTAAGTAAATTGAATAATTTCTAAAATTTTGCTCAATTAAAAAAAATATAAATCTTGTTATACTTAAAATAAAAGTCTTTAAAAAATATTACTTTTATAATATATTGTCTTGGAAAAATTTCATTTTTGTAAATGCTGTTTAAAATTTTTCTTTCAATATTTCACCATAACACATTCAAATGTATACGGATAATAAGCTTGATTCTTCTAATTTCCAAAAAAAAAATGTTAAAAAGAAGGAATTATTAAAGCAGTTACAAAATTCATACAGGAACTTACAAAAAAAAAAAAAAAATTGTGTTTTTGAGCATAATTTAAAATTTTTTAATGAATATTTTCAATTAGCCTTTGTTTAAGATGAAAAATACAATTTTTAGACATTTATCGTGTAAATATTGTTTGAACTTTCAAAATAAAATTGTCGCAAAATACGTAAAATTTTCATTATATATAATTTAATAACATCTAGGATAATAATATCACTATGCGACAGTCAAAATCGGGATGGGATGAAACCAACGGGAAATGTTATATCGGTAAAAAAGAAGTTATACGTGTCCCGCCGTTTCGCTGGATCACGTCTAGGAATCGAGATATATCGATTTGAAGTTAGTAACTATCATATAGGGGAAATTGTGACCTTTGGTGGTCTTTTTTTTTTTTGACATTACTCGAGAACCACCAGTTCGATTTTGCTGAAACAAATTTTAAAAAATTAGGAATTACAATTCCTTTAATCTGTTCATACAACGTTTCGCTGCATAAGCAACAGTTTGGCAGTCCTATTACTTTCACGTAAAATGACATAACCTTTAAAAAAAATGAGACATAGATCATGAAAATCGATGGACGCGTTTCGCTTTTATTCACAATTAAGTGAAGGTGTCTCATTTTCACAAGAATATTGATTTTATGTTTCAATGAATTTGGATAATATTTATTATATATTATTTATTATAATTATTAACACGTAAAATTAAAAATTATTTCAGGTAATTATTAGGTTATTACATAGATACATAGGTTATAAAAATCGATGAACGCAAAACTTATTTTCGTTTATTTGCGCCCTTTACTTTCTTGCGTGGTGTTTCGCCCACTTGTTCAGAGTCTTCATCTGGAAAAAATCAATTGTGTTTAATCAGTCAGTTAACTTCATTTTTGTGACTTACTCCTCCCATTGTATGTTCTTCTTCTTCATCTTCATTGTCGGGATCGTACATCTTTTGCGACCACCAACAAATTTCAGCCACCAGCGAATCGAGCCTTTTGCCGTTATGTCGCGTTTCCATTGGCATTGCCACTTGATGGAAGCGCCCGCCATGTTCATTCGACTCTGAGGCTAGTTGCTTGCTGAAGTATTCGAGATGGTGATGCAAGAAATGAATTTTGAGGGACATATTCACTCCAATTTTCTGAAAGTAGTGCAACATCTTGGTCACAAGAGCGGGGTAATTGTGTGCTCGCGTACTTCGCAAAAAATATCGTATGACTTTCTTCACTGCCCTCCACGCAAAGTAATCATTACCGTCTAAAGCACCTTTAAATTCCTTTGATTTCATGAGCTTTCGTATATCCGGCCCATTCAGAACACCTTCCTTCAATTTTAATTCGCTGATTCGTGGGAAAATATTTTCCAAACAATCAGAAATTTTCGGTTGCTTCACAATGGCCTTGATGAAATTTTTTACGATTACAGTTGTGTCCTTCTCCGTTGGATCTCGAGCAAGCTACTTATGCGTTTCGTATTGGTTTCCTTTTAATCGGGTATCCCAAAGGCACAAGAAACACATGTTTTTCGTATAGCCTCCTTGAAGACCTCTTAGCATCGCCACGACTTTCAGATCGCAACTGATCCGCCACATGTGATAAGTGTAGCAAACTTTATCCAAAATTATTTTCATGGAATCGTATGTTTCGCTCATGTCTGTGCTGTAGCCAATGGGAATGCTTAGCTTTTTATTATATTTATGTAGCAAAACGACTTTCAGGCTAGATTTCGAAGAATCGATGAACATTCGCCAATCAGCTGCGATATAATTAATGGCCATCGCCTCCATCAGTCCTTTTATATCGTGGTAGTACTGTTGGAATAGCAATTGTCGTCTTCGATATCCGGTGACTTTGACATTAGGCTCCAAGTTGTTGCCTTCTTTCAAAAGCTGGGCAAGTTTTTCTGCTTCACGTTGAGAAAGGTTTAATTCTGCAACAATCTTGTCCATTCTTGCTTGTGATATTGGAATTATTTTGTTCGATGGGCCGGCTTCTGGTGTTGGTTTATAGGTGAAATCCGATTGATCCATTGTTTCAATAGAAAAAGAAGTTTCTCTGTCAGGACTTAGAAGCGGTGGAATTGGTATTTCATCCGAATGCGATAGAGTTAAACTCTTCGTTTAAGGCCTTTACGATTTACTTCACATATTTTGTTTGCGCAAGCGTAACAGTTGTCGGAATTGTGCTCTCCTGGATCAATCCAAATCATTGGTACACCAAAACGAAGTGAACTACGTTTCCCTTGGATCTACATGTTAAGACCATTGTAGCACGTTTTACAAATTTTGTCTGGGACCCAGGAAACGCCGCGAATTATTTCGCAATCAAAATAAAGTTTAAAAGCGCGCTCCACTTGCTCAGTGAGTAATGCAGCATTTGTTGGAAAAGCTCTTTTGCCACAAACGTAACAAAATAAATTGATATTTTCTGGACAATTTGTACTCATTTCGGTTTTATACTTTTATTACTTTTTCATCACTTTAAAAAAACCGTACTTTACGCGTTCGGAGACACTTGTTGAATGACAAAAATCGATCAGTGAACACCTATAAATACTACGTAAGTTTCAATATTTTACTGAGAGGTACTTATGAATTCGCGCATCTTTTAAGGGTGGCTATAAACCTGATTCGTGTGCGTTTTAAATTTTTCGAAACGTTCTAAAACATGTCCACTCATAAATGTGGGTGCAATTTGCGTAAAAAAATCATGCAGGTAGCCAACGGAAATTAATAATAATTAAAAAAGTGCACTTTCCTTTTTTTCCTTTTAATTGTCCACGCACATTTATGACCGTTTTTAGTTTGTTACCACTACCATAAAAATCAAATAACCTTTTGTTTATTACTTTTTTTTAATTCTGACAATCATAAAAAACTCATAAATTTTTTTTCCAAGGAATTTTGAGCATATCTCGAGCAAATTTTTGAAATTCATACCTTCACTTAATTGTGAATAAAAGCAAAACACGTCCATCAATTTTCATGATCTATGTCTCGTTTTGTTTAAAGGTTATGTGATTTTACGTGAAAGTAATAGGACTTGACATTTTTTTACCGTTTTGGATTTCTTATGAATTAAAAATAAAAAAATTCATTTTTTTAGGCAAAAAATAGTTTTTTTTCATACATTTATTTATAACTGCGAAACTGTTGCTTATGTAGCGAAACGTTGTATGAACAGATTAAAGGAATTGTAATTCCTAATTTTTTTAATTTGTTTCAGCAAAATCGGACTGGTGGTTCTCGAGCTATGCCAAAAAAAAAGACCACCAAAGGTCACAATTTCCCCTATATGATAGTTACTAACTTCAAATCGATATATCTCGATTCCTAGACGTGACCCAGCGAACTTCTTTTTTACCGATATAACTTTCTCCGGTAGTTTGAATCCTTCCCGATCACTGACCCCTACCATTATGTATCTATCATAAAAATGATTTATAAAATAAAAAATATTTTTCATTAACTAATAAAACTTGTACTAAGAAAAATTATTTTTTATCGGAAGATACATTTTTAATCATATGATAAAGTAAAGTACGGTTTTTTTAAATTTAAGGTTAAATTTAACGAAATTTGGAAATTTAGAATTTCGGAAAAACGGGAAAAATAAAAGAAATTGCAAAATTATTTACTATTAGAAGAGTTTAACATTTTACAAAAATTCATATATGTATTATATAAATATCTAAGAAAAGTGAAATAAAAATGTTTAAAATTGTGCATTCCTTACATTTTTTTTATTAAACGAGTGCTAATTTTTAACACCTATTGATTTACTTAAAGATTTTCGAAAAAAAAGATGAAAATTTTTGGATAGATAATGTTGGAGATAAATTTATCATTCCTTTTTCTATTTATGACAAACTAATTTTTTATTTCTTTTCCTATTGTAAATTTTTCTTCGTATTTCTTAGTTGAAAATTCATGTTGGGAGGGGGAAATTTCCTTCCCCCCGTGGATCCGCGTCTGCTTATGTTTGCATTAATAGTCGGAAAAAAGCTGACCTAGTGCAAAAAAAAATGTAAGAAAAAATAAAATCTTGGTTTATTGTTTTGTTTTGTCGAAGCTTTGATGTTTTGTACTCAAAATATATTTAACTCTCATTGAGTTTAAATATGGTTTTATGTATAAGACATTTTTAGCCTTCCTATAAAAGGCTGCCTGATGGGCTGGCTTAAGCAACCACCGAAATGCGCATCGGAACTAACTTATCCCCGCAACAATAAATTTAAAATTTATTCTACCTTAATTTTTTAATTAAGCTCTGGGAATAATAGTGCGCAGAAAAAAAAAAAACTTTTTTAGAAAAAAAAATCCCTGAATTAAAAAAAGAATATTCCTAAATTTCATTTTTTTTTTTTTTCAATAAATTGTTTTTAATATCTTCGAAACTATTAAACTGGTTAAAAAATTATGTAGACATAGCTTAGAGAAAATTTTAATAAGAATTATTCGGTAGTTTAGTTCATCACAGCAAACAATTAATTCTCGAGATATTGAGCAATATGTGGAGTAATCTCCTAAATTGTCTACTTTCAGTAAATTAAGAAGTTTGTTTGTCTCCAGAACTATAGCCAATTCCTAAAAAAATGATTTGTAGACTTGGAACCCCATGATCATTTGTATATAAATTAAAAGAAAAATCTCGTGCAGCATAAACAGTGTTGCATTGTAGTTTGCTTAAATATCCCTCTATTTTATATGCACTAGTAGTGTTTTTTACGTACCTTCTTAACCTTCAACATTTTTACTTTATTCAATCTTCTTTTTTTCTGGTTTTTATAATAGTATTACAAAAATATTTTTATAGGATTTTAAATTTTTAGTCAAAATGTTTACTTTTTTTCTTTTATTTCTCTTCTCCAATAAGAAATATTTTTTCATATATTCGGTTCACATAAATATGTGAGAACAATTTTTGTTTCTATTCGTATTACTTTTGCTATTCTACATTTAAAACAACTGTCAACATTTTTTTTTTTTTTTTTTTTTTTTTGGAAACAGCTTTTTAGCGTTTAAAGTACAATTTTTACATAGTTAATACATATGTCGATATTTCTTTACTCATGTGTATTGCATCGAATATTGGTTCAATATGAAATGTTAAAAATGAAAAACTTAAAAAAAGAAGAATTGAATTTGTAATGCAACTGCTATTACCCAATCAAAAAAAAAAAAAAAAAAAAAAAAAAATAAAAAAAAAAATACAAATAAACTTATATACATAAGAGGAAATCATATGGAAAAATGAATATTATTTTTACATACATTAGTTTTACATATGTATGAATTGTTATATTTTTCCCAGTATAGTATACCACAAGCTTGTACTGCTGTTACAGTATATAGCATTGACTAGTTGGCAAATTTTACACCAAAAAATGCAACAGCAAAATAATTTAAAAAAAAAAACAGTTTATTAAAAAAGTATGCCACCAATTTAAAATGTATTGAATAAAATTTCTAAAAATGCAAAACATTTTTGGACTTTTTTCTTTATTATTTTATTACTTAAAGTACTTGAAAAAAAAATTTCAGTTTCAATTACATCTTATCAATTCTACTTTTCATCAATAAATTATATGTCTTACTGTTAAAAAAAGAAAAACCTGATAATTTATATTAAGTATATCAAAAAATATCAAAAAAAGGAATTCCTTTTCTTAGTTTTTGTTTAATATTTCATAGAAAAGTAAATTGCAAAAAAAAAACTTGCAATACTATCCCAGCGGTAAAAACGTCAAGGCCTTCATTTTGCAGGCCTTCTAGAAGGTCTATTTACGCCTTCTTCAGTTGCTCATGCTAACCAGACTTATACAGTAAGGCCTTCAAGAATGCCTAATACTTACCTTCTAAAATATCCGATACAACTTCCGACTTCCCTTCTTTTAGAAAGAGAGTAAGAAGCTGTATTTTTAATATATTTCGTTTTAAGCAACAACAATTCTATGTATAAAAAATACCGCATGCTAATTCATTTCTCTTAGAAAGGAAGAAAGATTACAATATTTTTTTGCTTTTAGAAAAAAACAAAGCCATTTAGAAACCATTACAAAAACAATATCAAAATTCAAAGCAGAAATTTCAAAACTAATAATAAGAATTCATTTAGTTTTGTTTAATGCTTTGTTTGTGTAGGTTGTATTTTTTAAGTTAATTTTTCTTTTATTTATAGTTTTTATTATAGGTATTTTACTAAAAACTGAATTGTTTATATTAGCTTTGTTCCAGTACTTGTCAAGCTTGCAGGTTTTAGTCAGTATATACAGGAAAGTTTCCCGTACTCAAAATTTCGATATATATATACATATATTTTTTTTTATTCCTTACAGTTTCTGACTAAAATTGACAAGTACTGGAAAAGAGCTAATATAGCTGTATCCATTTGACAAAATAAATTAATTAAAACTTAAATTTTTTCAGAAGAGGTAAACAATTTAAAAAATCAACAATTTCTATGAAAATGTAAATTTTTGGATAAATTGTCTTACCTCTACTTAAGATGTTTTGTCAAAAGTTCAGATATGTTTTTTAGTATTGGTTTTTTTTTATGATATTCTTTTTATCACTGGGATATATTTTACGAATACTCTTACAAAACATATACAAACATACGCTTCAATCAATATCATCAAATATATTCATTTATAACGTTGCTAAATGTTAGGTGTTGTATATTATGGAGTTTTGTTTGCATATCATGCTAAATATATTACAAATTCAAATAATATACTTTCTACATCCTTTACAGATTTTATATATAAAACATAGAAGAAAATAAAATAAATCATAAAAGTAGATCTATTTATTTTTTAATATACCAGGGATGGGAAAGTTGATACTATGGTACTTTTCTTGATATTATTTAACATTCAAAAGTACCGAAGTACTCCCTCGAGTCATTTTATACGCTTAGCTTGATATTCCACAATTCGAATTAGAAATTTTTAAATGAAAATATATTTTAAAGATATGTAATTTTTGAAAAGAAACCTATATTTTTCTTAACACCATTAAAAATATATTTACATTCATTACTAAAAACTACAAGTTTATATGCTCTGTAAATCAAATTAAATTAAAAATGTTCCGAATTTCGAAGATATCAGATAATGAATTATATTTTAACAAAAATACAGCTGAAGTGTTCGATTTTAAGGAATTGATCTTAGCCGACTTTTTTCCCCTTAAGTTTATTTCAATAACAGGGACACATTTCATCAAGATCTTCCAGTTTTACTGTAATATTTAATCTGAATAATATCATCTAATGAATTGGTATCGCATTTAATCATTTGTTTTAGGTATAAAAATTACATCTTTTGAGTTTTGCACTAAATAAAAGGTAAATTATCTGTCAAAAGTTTGAATTTTAGTAATCTGAGGGTGAAAAAAGTACTTTTTCAAATATATTTTGATACCGAAAAATATTTTAATTTTCCATCCCTGTTATATACTTTTATTATTCTACACAAGGGTTACACTACTTTTGTATATTTCGAGACGAAACTTGTGAAAGGTAACTAAATAAATTATTTCCTTAGTCTATTTAATTAAGTTCTCTTCAATTTTTTATAATAATTATTTATTCACAAAATATATGAAACATAATAAATTATAAATAAAAATTTAAAAATTTTTGGATTTTGTAAGCCGGCAAAACTTTCGGTGAAGTTATGTTAAAGTTGGTAATTTTTTTTTTTATTTTTACATATTTAAACCACACAAAATGCGTTATATTTTAACCCGTTGCACACTGTAACATTTGGCCAATCTAGCTTTGCAAAAGTGCAAAAATAAAAATTGTCCAATTGAACCAAATTTTTGATATGTATTAGAGAACCCTTCAATTAGATCAGAAGTAGTGTAATAAGAATTTACATAAACTTTTGGAAATACGGCTTACGAAAGTGAGACATCTATATCATTGAAAAATTTTGCTTAAAAATAATTAAAAATGCTCATAATTCAAAATAGCATTAAATTTTTATTTTTAAGCCTATTATAATAAATTGTACACCGTTTCAAAAGTTGTTTTCTATACTTCTTCTCTGGGTAAATTTCTTTTTCAAACAAAATCCGAAAAAAATTTTTTACAATTAATAACTTTTAATTTCCGCAAAAATCCCCTCTTTCAAATAAAGAAATAAAATCTTGTCCCAATTTGTCTCTCTCGAAGTTCTTTTAAATGAGTGTGTAAATGGAAGCTTTTCTGCTCTTTTTTCAATTGCATTGTATTTGGAAATGAATTTTCTTTTTTTTTAGTATTTATATATTTTTAAAGTATATAATACAATAACTTTTCCAGCTGCGTTTCATATCCATTTTGATACGAGGGCTATTTCTCCTCTGGACCTATCCGTCCTATTGGAAATTTGATATGAGTATAATTTCTACAAATTTTTAATACCTTCACTGCAATACTCCTTTAGATATGCGAAAATAAATATTTGATTTGTATGGCGACTATCACTTCCTGGACATATCCATCCTGTTTTCAGTTCATAAATACAATATGATAAGATAGTAGTTCCCACGAAGTTTGAGTGCGCTCACTGTAATAATTCTTTAGATGAATCTTTGTTTTGCATTCCCCCTGATCCAACCCGTCCCATTTTCATCTTAAATAATGAATTTTTAATGGATGAGAAAGTTATTCCTAGAAAATGTTAAGACTTTTGCTGTAATATCTCTTAAGATATACGATATTGAATATTTTCATTTTACGCCCAACCGTTTCCCCTGGTTCTATCCTTCCCATTAGGGATTAGCATTCCCCCTGCTCCAACCCGTCCCATTTTCATCTTAAATAATGAATGTTGAATGGATGAGAAAGTTATTCCTACAAAATGTTAAGACTTTTGCTGTAATATCTCTTAAAATATACGATATTGAATATTTTCATTGTACGTCCAACCGTTTCCCCTGGTTCTATTCTTCCCATTTTTATTAAGTTTGGAGGTTGATGAGAAAGCTATTTTTTTGTTAAATTTTAATTCTTTTCTGCTATAGTACGTAAGTTATCCGATAATTAGTATTTTCTTTATATGGGGGATACTATTCCCCGTAGTACTATCGCTTTCATTTTCATCTCAATTATAAAGGATGATAAGGAAAAAATTGTAAGATTTTTGCGGAAATAGTTCGACATTTATGCGATAAATAATATAACTTTGTATGGGGAGTACCACTTCCCCTGCTCCTATCAAAAAATAAAATACTATTTTAATTCTGGGGTTTACAGGATAATACTGTGAAAATTTCAAGAAAATCGGTTTAGCGGTTTAGCTGTCTATAAAGCACAAATAAAAACAATCCATTTTTCATACCATTCACATAAAATAAGGATATTCGTAATTTTGTCATTTTTTTATACGAAAGTCTTTAAATATATATCCAAAGCCTCAAGTTGAAAAATATTCGTAATTATTGTGATTAAAAATAACTTTTTAAAATATATGTTTTTCTGTCCGTCTGTATGTTGAAATGGATTTTTTAAAGCCCATAGTCAAATAAATATATTTCTTTTTTAACACATATTTGGCATATAATCTCGAAAATCTTGGTACTGAAATTTAGCCAAATCCATTCAGGAATGGCGGAGTTATAAACGATTTTCTAAAACAGCCTCAAAAATTTTTTCAATTTTCTTTGCCTAAATTTAATAACATTTTCTATTTCACATACAGTAATATATAACGTTCATTCCACGAGAGATTTATAAAAAATAGCAATTTTTTCACGAATGGTCATCAGATTTTATTTATATTTGATACGCATATAACCTATGAAGAGGTTTAGTCTTTTTCATTATTATTTTTTCCAATAAAAAAAATCGCGAATTTATTCATGATTTAAGTTTTTAAAAATCCGACAAGATTCGTAATTTAATATGTTGATATCTCCTTACGATGTAGTCGGATTTTAATGATTCAATGCCGTAATGAAGTCCAACTGAGACCTTATTAAAGGCGATAATCAAAGGAAAATTGTTTATTTACAAATGCATTCGTAATGCAATTGCAGTTTTGCAATGCATTTTCGACAAACCTTTACCTTTCGATTTTAGTTTTCTTGCAATATCTTTGCTACAAATTATAATAATAATTGTTTTAAGACAAGGTAATGTACTATTTTTAATATTTTTAAAAAAAAAAAAATACCACCAGTTTTTTCATAAAAAATTTGAATTATTTCATAATATCTTTTTTTATTATTTTTTTTTTTTTATTATTCTCGTTCAGTAGTAAGTAACTTTAAGAGTTCGTAACTATACGTTAGATATTATTGATTTAAAAACCAGTATAAAGTTTATTAAAATAAATATTTTAAATATATTGTAGAATTCAAAAATAATATTTTTGCTAAAGATGCATTCACAAAAATAATGCAATTTTCAAATTCATTTTTGATTTTAAACATTTTTGCTTATAACAAGGTACATAGGTTTCTATTTTGGGCCAAAAAGATCTTATACCACAAATAATCAATTAAAGAATGTTATGACTAAAATTAATTAATTAAAAATAAAAATAAAAAACACAAAAATTATAAAAAAAAATTTGTATGAAAAATTTTGTCGCAGAATAACTTATATTGCAATTTTTAGTAAACATTATAATTTTTATAATATCAGAGAAAGATACAAAAAATTGAAGGCGTAGAATTTTTAAAAATGCATCCTAAAATAGCATTTGAATTATGAATGCATTTTTAAGTAAGCAATATTAATTTTAAACTATTGTGTTTAAAGAAGTCGTATCCATCTTTTATAAGTAACTTAAATTGTAAAAATCCGTACACAGCTTATAGAGATATTAGTGTTTAGATTTACACACTTTTTCTATTTTCTTGAATAAATTTTGATAGTTTTTCAAAATTCAAAAAAAAAACTAAATAAATAAAAATAGAGATATTAAATTGCCCCCATAGGGTATGCCAAACCTTAACAAAATCCGAAGATCTAAAGGCGTTCTTTCATGGAATAAATGGTATATAGGCCATTATCAAAAATGTTATCTGGTTGGAACTGACTTTAATTCTAAATAAGTTTTGCAGTAGTACTATTTTAAACAAACGGGTTATAGATCTGAACTCACAGGACTTCAAACTAATAGAGTGCATAATTTTTGCACCATAGGTTTCATTTTGTAATCATGATGGTTGTTCAAATTTCAAAAACATAGAAAAAGAGCTTAAAATTACCTGTTTTTCCCATTTTTATACACTTTGTGTTCGCGCCTTTATACTTTGTGGATAAATTATACGCCTTCCTTAAAATTGTGCAGACTATCAACAGTTATATACCGAGACTGATACTTGTTGTAATTATGTATATTTTGCTTTATATCTCGTTGATGTGCCCTAAAGTGTCCACGCAGTAGATAGTCTCATGGCTTTTTTTGCGAGGCACATTTACCGTTTTTATTAGAATTACATAGGAGCATTAAAAGTAAATTTAATTAAAAAAATTTTATGCACTTTTTGAAAAATACACAAAATTGAACTTGTTGTACAAATCTTTGATATATATAGATATTAAGAACGGTAACCAATTTAGGAGGTCCTTCCCCTGCGCTGAGAAACTTGTGCTCCTCCAAAATAGTTGAAAAATATCTAAGCAATAACAATATGAAATTTCATTGAAATATATTTAACGGTTCAAAAGTTACACGAAATTATTAAAAAAACAAAAAACATGTTGAAACAGCTGTGTACTTATGTATATAAAATGCTAAAGAACAAATTTACCATAGAAATGAAGGAAAATGTGCAAATTTTGCTGAAGGGGTCAAGTTTAAGTTAGTTTTTAAACAAATCTATTTAAACTATTATGCAAGTATAAATAAACTTTAATAAAATATATTTTTATATAATATATGGAGAAAAATTTATATTCGAAATCCATTTTCACAAAATTTAAAAAAATCGAAATTTTTAGTATAAAGATAAGTTTTTTTTTTTAAATTTTACTTGAAAACCTCTTTAAAATATGCTAAGTATTGAAAATATCAAAAATTTTATTTTGAATAACTCAGTAGATTTTGATATTACGCGTAATTTTTACCAGAATTAAACATAAACTTCTAGTTTGTAAAAATGTGTATATGTTCAATTTAAAATCGCTATATCTTTTGCGCCCCCTGCACGAAATGATTAACGTGAACTGATTCTACATGCATTCGAGTCACTTTATATTTGTACAAATGGATTTCAATTTGCCATCATAAAAAACAAAAAGTTTTGATAATAATCCATATATTAAATTAAACGAAAATTCGTCCATTGTAGGCTGCGCATTGTAATATATCTGGTAAATGTCTTTAAACATTAGAACTATGTTGTAAAATATTACAGCTATTTCCTCCAATATTTTTAAAATTATTGTTTTTCTTGATTAATTATTTAAAAGTTGCACTGAGTTCGATACAAACTTAGAGCCTGTTTACTTTTGGGATTTCCCCTGCGAAAAACTGCTGCTACTTTTATGTCTGTAGGTAAGAACTGTAGAGAAGCAGGCGGCGAAAAAAAAGTTGCACGTAGTCGCAAAGCTAGATATTTCAGTGTATTTTTTTCATTTTCCTTATTCGTTGTTTCTTGTCAAAAATTTTTGAAAATTTTCATAATCCAAATTCAAAAGTATAAATGTAAAGGGGTTTTCGAAGCAGCTTTAAAACAAAAATTCAGAAAAAATGCTGGGATAATCCTTAATATAAATAGGCTCTTTGCAAGATTGGCTTTTATATACACAAAAAAACAAATTTTTGCTAACTTAACAAAAGTAAACAATTGTATATTTTGACGTAAAAATGTATACACATGGAAAATTACCTTCATACTTCTTCATAAGGAAGTAGTAGAGTATTCTTTAGAAGACGAAATATCATCTGAATATAGAATAACTGAGTTTATTATATATATATATATATATATATATATATATATATATATATATATTTGTTAATTTTCTCAAATCCTTCGTATTTTTTAATCACAGCTTGCAATATTAATTTTATTTTTCAGCAATAGGGCCTTTCTTAGCTTCAATTCTTTCAATAGCACTTTCAATTAATTTAGTAATAGTTTTACTAAAAAATAATATATTCGATCAAATTTTTCAAGCTTTAGGCGTTATTATTCAACTTATGTACAGCTTTTTTTGAAATCATCAAAATATTCGTAATTTTTTACAATTCAAACTAAGATCGTAATAACTGGTTGAGGGGGAAGTGGAAAATTTGGATAATTTTCCTTAAATTTTGATACGCGATTATTTGATACATTTGAAAGCCTCTAAGACTTTCGAATATATATGTTTTCCATACACACAGAAAAAAATTGGTTGGAAAATGGTTGAAGTTATAAAAATTTAATAGATGAAACTAAAATTTAATTGCTATTAAAGAAACTTTTTTATTTCAAATGTTTTTCAATACTAATTGCTAAAAAATTATAGTTATAACAGAATTGGAGTTCCTAAAATTGTTAAATTAGTTTATTCAATCATTTTGCATCAAAGAAAAATGATTAAAATGTATATTTCTGACATTTTCAAATAAATTGAAAAAATTTTTTACAAATAAAATAAAAATAAAACGTAAGAAAATAAATAATTAAATATTAAGAACTGAAAGCAAAACACCAACAGACTATCATCAAGAACATGATATATAATAAAGGTAAGTTAACACGTGTTTTAAGATGTATTGCATGTTAATGTTTTTTTTTTTAGATCTTAAATTTGCCCATGGTCGTGCCAGCTCCTGGGGAGAGGAAGAATAACAAAATTTAGAAGTATTAACCCATTCAAATATTTTAGAGATATGTATAAATATTATCAATTATTTTATATAATCGTAACATTTTTTATATTTAATTTTTATACATACGAGTATGTATATTTGTGGAAAATAATCATATTTTTTTTAATAATTGTGTTA
Source organism: Protocalliphora azurea (assembly GCA_932274085.1). Lineage (NCBI taxonomy): Eukaryota > Metazoa > Arthropoda > Insecta > Diptera > Calliphoridae > Protocalliphora > Protocalliphora azurea. The sequence continues at coordinate 113,809,114 of OW026521.1, forward strand.
AAATTTGTATTTATAAAAGGAAAAAAATTCGATAGCTAATATGTGATAAATAATTCGGCTAATAATTCGGCTTAGTGACAAATGCAAAATTTGGTAGCTGCAATGAATTCAGCTGATAGTACACGTAACCGACCAAATTCGGTTGATAAAAAATTTTGTTGTCACAGCGAAACTCTTTTGATCAAATTTATTTCGTAGGTACTTCCTAAGCAACTCGGTGTAATGTGTGGACAAAACAGATTACGTGCAAAACGTTTGGATAAAAAATGTTATTAGTTTTTGCTGATTTTACCACTATACGTATAATTTTATTTAAACCCTCCCCAAATATTTGACTGACTCATGAAATGCACCAATAATTGTTTCGTGGTTTACACTTTCAAGTTGTACAATATTAAGCAAAACTTTCGTTTGCTCGTATCAACGTTGTGATCCAAAACTCCAATAATTACATTACAATACCCAGCAAAAACTTGGTAATGGCTTATAGTTGCGGATGTAGTTACTTTTGAATGATAACAGCATTCTGACTGCATTACATGGAAGTAGTTTTGTAACTACTTATTTATAATCAGGTATGTAATTACTTATTTATGATCAGATTTTTTCAAATACTAATTTTGGGATATATGTATGTATGTATATATGTACGTATGTATGTATGTATGTATGTATGCATATATGTATGTATGTATCATAACTACAACTTAAAAGCTTTAATTGGTACGCCAAAAAAGATATGTTGTTAAGTTTTTGAAATCTGTAATTCAAGTTTATAAAATTTTCTTTTTACGTTTAAAATAAAAATAAAAGAAAAAACTCTAAAATGTAACTAGTTACTATTGTTGTCACTAATAATGACTTCTGTGATATTTAAAAATCAATGGTTATTGAATAGCTTGGAAGTAACTAGTTATCGTAATGACATCTCAGTAAAGACTTTCTAAGATGCCTACTTGTAATAATATGAGGTAACTTGTTGCCTCTAATGTTATTATCGTATTAAAATAATGGGCTATTCAGCTAAAGTATAAGTAGTGAAGAGCTATTATATTAGCTTCTTAACTCATTACATGGCAACCAAAGTTTTTTCTGCTTTCATTTGTGTAGGTCTCTAAGAAATTCAATAAAATCATATGAAATTATTTGTTTACGTTTTTTGCTTACATTTCAATTCAAATTCTTAGTATTTTTACTATTTACGTGCTGATGATTAAGAAACTTATTTTTATAATTTACTGACTTATTGCAAATATTTTACTTTTAGCATTTTAGTCTAAATAATATTAGTAAAGATTAAAGTAAGTAAAGATTTTCATAAAAATTTAATACTAATTATTATCAATTTATGAAACTTTAATGCATAACTATTTATTTGAACTTCTGTTGGTAAATTGTTCCCTTACTTTTTTAATACTTTTAATACTTTAAAAAAGTACTTCTTTAACAAAAAAGTAAAAAAAAAATAAAATATATAAATTAATATGCATTAATGCATTATGATATATATGATCCATTAAATATGCACCATCGATTTGGAAGCCATTTTTCAGTAAAATGTGTGATTTGTATTGAACACTACATAAGGTGGTTTTAATTGTTCCCAAAAAAAAAACATACATTTGTATGAAAATCCGCTCCCTAGAAATAAATTATGAATATACATATATTTTTATTTATTTATTTATAAATACAAGTTTTTGTGCTGTTTATGAATAGTGCACTTATGATAAAATTTTTAATTTTTTCGATTATTTTTATATATTTACTCCACAAAAAATGAGTTATTCATATTTTAACTTATGAATTACATTAATAGAAAAAAACTAAAAGAAATTTTTTCTAATTTGTGGGGAATTTATTTAACTTTTCTAAAATTTGATTTTACTGCATTTTTTTTTTTTTTTATTAACATATTGTGCTTTGTAACTGAAATGTGATCGATTTCATAAAAAGAAACATCGAGGTTACTGTCCAATAAAGATATCAGATTTATCAATGTGCAAAAATAATTGTTTCTACAAATTTCATCAAGATATCTTTAAAATTGCAAGCTGTATTTTGTTCATAATTTTTACATGGACAGCCAGCCAGACGGACGGTTGGACAGACGGACATCGTTAAATCTAATCAGAATCACTTTCTGAACTATACACTTTAAGAGGAGATCTGAAGATTCTTTCCTTACATTACAAAGGTTAGCAAAAATACATAATACCCCTAATATTTATGGTTTTGTAGGGTATAATAAACAATATCGTAACTAATATATTATAAATTACCTGATGTTGGATCTGGTAATTCACCCGTTATCTCGATATGTAATTCGAGAAAACGTTGCAGTGTTACGTTGGTGGGAAATGCCTGTACGCCATTGTAGGGTATACGATGTTCGGCACGACATTCTGGACATTTAACCTAGAAGTAAAAAAAGATTATAATTTAAAATTCAATTTGTAAATAATACTCTATGACTAATAGTTAGACTGCAATTACTGAAATCAAATATACATATTAATAAATTAAAACGGATATTATTGTCTCTAACTCTCAATCAACAAAGATGTAATCAAATCTTAAATTTAAATGATTTCAACATATTATTATTTGATTCATTACCTTATCTTTATGTAATTTTGTAAACACCTGTAAAAGCCACTTGTAAATTTGGTTCACAAATGGTATCTTAAATGTTTTATTAAAATTATTATATGTCATTATTACATTTAGAAAATTAATTTATATTATTGCAATTAATTTCTACTAATAAATGACAAAAAGACTTAATTACTTATATATTTATTAATTTCTTCTTAAAGATAACGTAACTATGATTGGAATTTTTACATTTATAAGAATGTTTTTATTTTAAAGAATTTATATTTTCGTTTTATAAATACTATTTATATCGTATTACGTATAAATGAATGCTGCATAAAAATATGTTTTCTTTTTCTTGAAACTTGAATACTTGCTGGTCGAAATAGTACATTAAACGACAGCTTTAAAACTTTCATGTAAGTGTGTAAAAAATTGTACAATACATTGCGTATATTTAACTGTAAACTCTCATATGTCCTAGTGTAGTTTTTATATGCGATTAAATAAAAGATATATTTTGTATATTACCCCAGGAACATTAGACGAAAATATTATTAAACCTCGAAATTTTATAGAGGGAAACGGATTTTGGCATTATAAAGATAATTATGCCATCCATTAGCTATTGATATATATCTTTTATTACACACATTGTTGAAAAAGCACTTTCCGGTCTAGATTAGGGTATCCTATAATGTAAATTGTAATTACAAACTGAAAAAACCTGATACACATAATTTAGCAAATAACAGGACTTTTCCTACAATTTTTTTTTATTAAAATTAGCAACAATAAAACCAGTTAATTTTTGTCAGCATCTGTAAAAGCCATTCGCTTATTTAATTTAGTTACAAATGGTATCTTAAATGTTAAAAATTATATTCATCTAAGTCATTTTAAACAAGGAAAATTTATTATTTTATTCCAATAATCCATCATGTGTAAATGACAAGAGATGCATTAACATTATTTTAATTATCACAATTCTTGTTTCTTTTTTGCGAATTTCATTGCTATATTCACATAGTATTATCTGTTCTTGTAAATAATCATTCTAAGTCCTATAAATAAATAAAATATAAAGTTTATCGAAAACATTTTTATGTTTTACACCACCATAGGTGGTAGGGGTATTATCGTTTGTGCTGATGTTTTTAATGCATAGAGAAAATGTTTGGACTCCCACCTTAAAGTACACAGTTTGACTCGGAATCACTTTTTGAGTCGATTTAACGATGTTCGTTCATCCGTCAATACATATGGCTGACTGTCTGTCCTTTTGAACAAAGTACAGTTCGCAATTTGATACCTTGATAAAATTTAGCATATTGAAATTGATTATGATCTGTCCATTATTTCGCCTAGCCCCCATACAAATTTTCCCTAAAATAGAGATCTAACAATTATAAATGCACCAATAACGATATTTTGATGAAATTCCTCACAAATAAGTCTTATATAAATTAAATCATTTTACCAAATTTTATGAAGATCGGTCCATAATTAATTATAGCTACCATATAAACTCCTCTTCCGAAAATCACTTTAACATTCATCAATTCAATAAAAAATTTGGTATCAAGTTACTATTTGACACAAATATGTAATAACTAAATAGAATCTACAGTGCCAAATTTCATCTATATCTGTACATAATCGACTAAAGCTCCCTTACAAATCGCACTTCCGAGACCAGAATTGGTCGCATGTCCCATAATAAATCCCTCTCCGAATTTTGATGCATATACCCAATAATGTAGGATATCATGTGGTCGAGCTTGACCGACTATACCTTTCTTAATTGTTTAAAATAAATTATCTTCTTTCTTTATTTGTACTTACTACATAGAAAAACCCTTGAATATGCACCATTTAATATTTAAATATAGATAAATTACTAAATTTATGATCAATGAGCACAATTTTTGCACAAAATTTATAAAATTTCAATTAAAACATTTTACAAATACTAAATTCTAAAAGAATTGCATTGGTTACACTTTATGCAAGTATATACACTAGGATATCCATTCGAATAACGTACATTCGTATAATTCGAACAATTTAATACGAATAATTGTTCGAAGAATTTAAAAGTGCAACTTTTCGAATAACGAATAATTATATTATACTTTTTAACTATTTGTGAAAATATATAATATTTTGTAACTATTCTACTTTTAACTCAAATATTTCCTTGTTATTTACACAGGTGAAATATGGAATTATATTGAAAATTTTTATTCTGAAAAGAAATGTAGTATTATTTCAGAAATCCCCTGAATTATTGAAAATAAAGTTCATTCATTCAATAAAAGTAGATGAGTGGTCAGGTTGTTCTTTTGACAAATACAAAAACGTTACAGCAGGAAATTATAATTCTAAAAATAAATCATTTAAACATTTTAATTTCTGACTTGAACAAATAAGAATAAAATAAAAACTTCTAATATTTGTTACATGCAGGGCTTTTTCCCTGGTTACAGCATTATCACTACAACAACATTGTGTTCTCATTATTAATCTTATTGAATTTTAATAAATCTGTGTTCATGATAACAATTTTTTTGTTTAAATTTTCATTTAATGTTTACACTCAATAACAATTTTAATATGGTTGACTGAAAAAATTATATGTTTTTAAATATTTTTTCCAGAAACAAAATTGTATTAATATGAAAAATATCATTACTTCTACAACTATGTCTTTATTCTTGTTCTTAAACCATATACTGTTTTTAAACTATATTGATATTGTTATTCCCATGACAATAAAATGTTTCAAATAAATATATTACTTATACTTTTCACAAACTTAATGGAAAAAATCAATACTTTTTTGCTTTTAAATATATTTTATTTTTAATGATTGTTTATTCATTGTAATTCTTATTTAGTTTATATATAAATAATTATAAAAACACACTCGTTGTTATTCAAGCAATATAAAATATTAATTAACTACCATTGAAAGAATATATCTTGCATTCGAACCACATATGGTGATACAAATGAATATAATTAATGAACAAATAATATACAAATATTTTTTTTTTTTTTTTTTTGCTAATGAGCACTTTTCTCTATTATTTTCAATAAAAAAAAATTTAAATAATTTTATATTAATACGTTTGATTTTAATATATGATAAAATTAAATAATAATATGATAAAATGAATATGATAATATTGGATGATAAGATTAGATAACTATTTGATAACATGGAATAATAATAGGACAATATAATTAGATAGAATAATACAATAACATCAAATCATAATCTAATAGAATGGGATAAAGATGTAGTAAGATTATTCAATTACATATAAAACTAGAAAAAACAAACTATAAAATCGGACACAATATGACTAAATGGAATTATAGAAAGTGGTGTTATTGATAGCGTAAAAATGTTGCAAAATTTTCTGTAAATCTAATAACAAACAGATTTGCCTCAAGAAAGGTGTTTAATGTGATGTTAAATATAAAAGGACATCCTAATCTAATATGGTGTCAAAATTTCTGAAAATTGCTCACACTCTCGTATAGTAATACACAACTTTAAGCGACTTTTGTAACGCCTTGAAGCCACCAGATGTGGTCATTAAAGAATTGAGTTAAGTTTCGGTAACATTAAATGAGATTGAAGGATTTATAATATTTTTAATAACAAATTATAAAAGTTAAACAATTATTTTTCTAAACACATTTAAATCGTGTTCATGAAAGACGTTTAAAAGTTTTAAATACTCATATATTATATTTAAATTCTGGATTATACCCAAGCATCTTTAACTATCAGTATTGCCAGTTTACCTTTTTTAAGGCTAAATCTAGCCTTTTGGTTTGACTTTAGCCTCAAAATTTTCATTTCAGATTTTAGTTTTGTTCTAGCCTTTTTTGATTTTATAATTGCCTTAAAAAGGCTAAAATGTTAATATCTAATAGCAAAAAAAAAAAAAAATTATTTATTTTATGATATTACTAATTTTATTTTTACAAAATCATATATTTAAGTATTTTTTGTATTTATTCGCACAAAAAATGGAAATTATTTACAAAATTATTTACAAAAAAACAAAAATTATTCTCCAAATCAAAAATAACTAATTTTATATACTTAATAAATTGATTATAATAAATATTTTTTAATATACTTCATTGAACATAGAAACTATTTATGAATGTTATTGAAGGCGAAAATCACCAAAAATAACCTATTTTTCATTTGGGATTTTTGTGGAAGCCATTCTATGTAAGTCTAATTTATAAATTTTTTAAAGTATCTGTAAAAAATAAAAAATCCCAAACGAGAAAAAAATTTTTCATATTAAAAATGTTAACTTTTTTCTAACCTTTTTGGCCTTTTTGAAAAATCAATTTCAACAGAAACTAAAGAGTTTGGAAATCGGATATTTGGAATCTGTGAGCGAACATATGGAGATGGAGGAATCTTTTGAAGAATCAAATGGTGATTTGCTATTCGAACTGAATGCAACATTTAAATGTGCAAAATTTAAAAAAGTCAAGAAAAACTATGATACCATAATGTCGATTATTTATATAAAGACAGAACGAAGAAGAGGACGGATAAGTTAAAAATGCTCTGAAATTCATTTTTAACAATTTCGCCAACTTCAAAGATAAGCGAAGGATTCTTTTTAAAACCAAATTTTATAAAAATGCTATTTTTGTAAATAATATTATAAGTAATTTCCTTAAATATATCTATTTTGTGTATTAACACAAATCGATCTCTATATATTGTATCAAAATTATTGTTAATTTATCTTTAGTTTTCGTTTTTGTGTTTGGTACACACAAAGTATCTTTACAAAGAATTATTAACTTTTAAGTAGTTTTTGTTTTCATTTTGCCATAAAATTTTTGAAAACTTACCAAAATTTAACATTTTTATTTTATATTTTGCATTATTCGAACAATTTGAATATTATTTAATGCGAGATTTAATAATTCGAATATACCAAAATGCCTTATTGAAATTATTCGTTTTATTCGAATAATGAAAAAAATCGAACAATTTGGATACACCTACTCGTATACCATTTTTTCTACCTAAAATATATGAAATAAATAATAAAACCAATATTTTTTATTGGCTTATTTCCAAAAACTGAGCAACACACGTACATATAAAGAAACATAAGTCTAAAGAAATAAATATAAAAATTATATATGTACGTGGGTGTGTTATCGAATGAGAATTTTTTTGTGTCAAAACAAAAAAAATGTGTATATAAATTTATAAACAGCCAAAAGAGTTCATAAATATACATATATACCCGTATTTCGACACATAAACACATTAAAAAAAAAACAATAGAATGTACCGTCTTCGGCTAAAATGAATATTGTACCGACTTAAACCGTAATTTTTTCCCAAAAAAAAAAATTTAAACTTAAGGTTTCATTTTGCAAAACGAAACGAAAATTCGTTACAAAATTTTATATGGAAAAGAAAACCAAAATTCAAATTTGTTTGTTGTTTTCAATAAAAATTGTCGAAACGAATTTTCGTTTCACTTTACAAAACCAGGAACTTAGATTTTTTTTATATTTAAAATAAAAAAGGTACGTTGTTTTGAAATGCTGAAAAGATTAAATTTTTTGTTTTTTTAATTTTTTTACTTAAAGAAACAGTTTTTTTTTTCTAAAAATGCATAAATTTTAATAAAATTTACTTTTTTCGAAAAACGATACTAGTTGTTGTATAAAAACTGCGACAATTTTTAAGAAATGTATTTATTTAGAAAAAAGTTAGTTTTATGCAAAAACATATTATGCTTTCATTGCAAAACTATACCATTATTTATTAAAATCGTCAAGTTTATAAACTTTTAGCATACTTAAAGAAAAAATACCTTTTTCAAGGATGTTATCCATTTAAAAAAAGTGCATATTTTAAAGAAAAAGTATATATTAAAAAATCCTTTTAGAAAAATTATCAATTTTCAAAACAAACAAAAATGGAGAAAATGTACTAAATGGAACAATTAAAAAAATTAAATTTGAAAAAGAATTAGAAAACGAAAAAAGTAGGAATATTTGGTAAAAGTTTGTGTTAAATATATTTCAAATTCAACATTGTTGAACAATTATTTTTTTATACAAAATAAATCAAAAGTATTTTATGAATTTGATCGAACTCAGAACATACATTTCTTCAGCTATGTTTAATTTTTTTATCTATATAAAATGCCTATATACCTAATGCAAATTAAATTTTTTTTTGGGAGAACAGTCTTAGAGATACAAACTCATGTTTAACGGTTTGTAGTCCAGAACACCTCTAGACTATTCAATCTCACAACTTTCCGATAGAAAAATATTTACATTTCGTCGGTGCGCTGACGAAAAGTCCTTTGTGTTCTTAAGCAACTTTTCAGGAGAATGAAAAAACTATTTATTTTTTGTGTGAAAGCCATACAAAATTATATGCTAACCGTTATTATAAATTCGTAACTAATAAAAATATTTCATAGTATATTAAAACTAAAAATGGATGTTCAATAAAGCTTTTGGATGGTCCAATAGAAAAAGGAAAATTACACATTCGTCAGCGCAATGATGATCAATAAAGCTTTCGGATGGTTCAATAAAAAAAGGAAAATCACACATTCGTCACCGACGGTATATATTATTGCATATGAAATAGAAAATATTATTCAATTTGGGCGAAGAAAATTGTAAACATTTTTGAGGCTACTCTTGAAAATCGTTTATAACTCCGTCATTCCTAAACATACTCCGCTGAATTTTAATACCAAGATCTGGAGGCTATATGTAATATATTTGTTAAAAAAAATGTATTTATTGAACTATGGTCTTCAAAAAATCAATTTTAACACACAGGCAAATATTCTCAAAAGCTTTTTTTAATCATAATAATAACGAAGATTTTTTTACTTTGAGCTCTTGGATGTATATTTGAAGACTTTCCTAAAAAATGATAAACTTCGTTTTATGTGAAGGGTACATCAAAAATAAAAAATGAAAACTTTTATAAAAAGTGCCAACTTTTAAAATAAAAATGTATATTTGTCGTTTAATTACACCCTGTCATTAAAGCTAGAGACTATACATAATAATACTGCATAGTCAGTTTTACTTCAGGACATCAAATTTCTTCTCAAAAAGACCTCAAATTTTCGAAGAATACATGATTTAAAAAAGTATATAAAATATTTACAAAGATTATGTTAACCCAATATGGATGTCATATGCACGCCTACAATCCCTGCAATATAACGACATTGTTTATTTAAATTTTGCTGCACAAAAAGTTAAGAAAATATCCTTTTGAAAAGTTTACCTAATTTTTAAATAAATATCAAATATTTTTAATACTGTATATAAAATATATTTTCTTAATATTTTATATTCCATCACTTAAAATAACACTTCTATTAGATTGTACAGATTCCTAACTTTTATTTGGCACATTGTGTTGATATAATTTGAATATCCCAACAACCTATGATGGCGTAGAGTATAACAATATATTTAAAACGAGAAAGAAAGATATAGTCGGTCAAGACCGACTATATGATACTCTACACCATTTCGTACGAGCATAAAAGGGGACTTATATTACTAACATCTAAATGATTATATGCACTTTAGGGCATATAAGGCATATAGGAAGTGGGTTTATATGGGGCTGTGGTAAATTATGGACCTATTCTCACAAAATTTTGCAATGATGTTTCTACTTACATAAACCGATCACAACCAGACTTCTCTATACCATAAAAGTCCGACGTGTCAAATTTTATTGAATTATCTTTCGAATTGCAACCTGTACTTTGTGCACAAGGTTTGCATTGACAGCCAGCCAGCCGTCCAGCCATACGGACGGTCGGACGGTATCTTCTAAGGTGGGTTTTGAATAACTTTTTCTATTCATTACAAACATCAGCACAAACGCATAGTACCCCAAACACCTATGATGATGTAGTGTATAAAAAATAACCTAATCTCTGTTAATTCATATTTATGCACTTCTATTTATATGTTGCATTTATTCTGCCATATATAAAAAAAACAAATTTTTCCAATTCTTTAAATAACACAATTGATCAAAGTTTATTTATTTTGATAGTCAGTAGATCTCAAAAAGCGATTAAAATTCTTCTCTTTTGATTATGAATAAATGAATTACTATATCAAATAAAGTGCCAAAAACTAATATTAACATATTTAAATGTAAACTGGGAAACCAAAAAAAAAAAAACACATACGGTATCCGTCATACAAAACAAATATTTATTATTGAAGGTTGCTGTTCTATTACAGCAACTATGTTATGGTTACAGAAACTGTTGGAAAAGTAATACTTATGTTTAAGTTTTACTATATTTTGGTTACCCTAATTAAATATTTTTATATGGTTGCTGAAGCATATTACATAAAAAAAAACTAAGTACGATTACTATGTAAACATATTATTTTTTCTAATTATTTTCATAACAATTACGTCAAATCTCGAACCACACCAATTCCAAATTCGTTACATTTTGAGCATTAAAATAAAAATGTTAATTTTCCCAAAAATGTTTAAATTCGAAATAGTTTACATCTGTCACGGTTCAAATTTTAGTTCTACAGTCTCATATTGATGTCAATTAATTAAAAAAAAAAACTTATTTTTTATGATAATGAAATCAGTATTTTTCCTTGAGTCAAAATCTTTAGTATATATTTCTTAAATCTTTTCTAAATAAGGTTTTATCTAAAATGTATAATTAAACAGTGCAACAAAAAAATGCCTCAATAATTCCAACGCAAAATGATAGTGTGCTAGTAGCCTTACCAAAACCTCAAAAAATTTTTCAAAGTTAATTCGAATTTCGGTTTTATGGCCTCTTGAAGTTCGAATTTTTCGGAGCCCTTTTTTCAATATAATTGGAATATTATTATATATTTTTGTTATTTTGTAGAGTAACACCAATATTATACTACATTTTTGTTGATTGTCGCACGCCTTTTTTTACCAACTTATCTTTCTGTTCATAGCTTTCTTCAAAAAAATACTTGTTACTAAATTTAATTTGAACGTTCAAAAAGAATTGCCTACTTATTATAAAAAGTAGGCATAAAAGCCATTTTGATACTAAATAATAATTTTACATAATACCTTTGAGAAGATTAACTTTACATAAGACAATAATTATCCATAAATACATTGAAAATTTCAGATTTAATTGTTTTTTTATTTCCACACATGATGAAAAAAGTGTTCATAATGTGATGAAATCAAATCATAATATGATAAATGAATTATGAAATTGGATTACAATATGATAAAGTTGGATCATATTATGATTATCGTGATCATATTTATTATTATTTAATACAATAGAAATTTTTACAGCAATCATATAATATAATCATAATATATTGCTCTTAAATTATGGCTACCAAAACTTTGTTTTGCGGGCTGGAATCATTTTCATACAATTTCGATATTTGAAATAAATATAGCCCTAGGGGGAGATGAAGAACCAATACAAAGTAAATGTTGATAATCGCATATCTAAAGAACTACTACAGTGAAAATTTTATGATTTTGCGGAATAATTTTCGAATCAAGTTCCACAGTTGAAATGAAAATAGAGTGGATAGGTATAAGCGGAGCAGCAGCTAATGAACTACAACTAAGAGTGAAAATATTATCATTTTGTAGGAAGAATAATTTACGTCCCTGATAACAAAATATGGTAATTTTATAGTAAATGTTTATTTTACGGACAATTGTTTATTGATGATGGGTATATCAGGTTCGGTCAATCCGACTATAACCTTACTTGTTTGAAAGCACAGTTTGTTTTAATCAATTCTAATTTTTTTTTTTCTTATTTTTAAGTTTTATTTTTTCCTATGAAACGAATACTTTTTTAAATGTTAAAAACATCAAAAAAGAAAATAATGGTAGAAAAATGTTTGACAAATATTTGTTAAATAAAGTTTTAATTGGAAATATCATTTTTCAATAACAATAAATCCCCATAGGTTAAAAAATTCAAGAAGCAATATATTCAATGGTATATGAAATTCATTGCTGTTACCAGAAATCCTATTATTATGCATTTAACATTAAAGGTAATAATAAATATAAAGGCAATAATAAATTTACTCCTACATTAATAGCCTGATTCATTATAACAATTAATTCTTTGAAAATAAAATTTGTATGAAAAATTCTAATTTAAAAAATAAAAAAATTAAATAGTTTTATTTTTAAACAATTTTCTTGTTGTGTTGAATCAGGCCCTAATTCTTTTAGTGCTAATTAAATGTCAACACTGCTTAAATGATTTTGTAGTTACTTTATTATTTTGATAATTTGTAGTTATAAATAACCTAGGATTTGAAACTACATATCGTCGGTGCGCTGAAGAAGAGTTCTATGTGCAATTTAATTTTTTTTATTATTGATTCTTGTTTTATTATTAGTCATACTTTCATCCCCAAAACGTAGTTATATGAAATGAAACACTATTCCCATCAAGTACCACCTGTTATTAGACTACTGTCAAATTTTGAGCAAGTGTCGTCACTTACTTTGCGTTTAACAGCTGTTCAAAACATACAACCTCGTGTATTTTTCTAGAAATTAAAAAAGTGAATTTCGAGCTCATTAAACATTATTTTTTGCGAAAAAAAAAACCATCAATCAAACCAAGGAAAAGCTCGATAAATACTATGGGTACTCTGCACCATCGATTTTAATGGTAAAAAAGTGGTTTTCTGACTTTCGTTGTGGTCGTACAAATGACGATGAAACTCCTGGACGGCCAATTGAGGTCAGTACACCCGAAAATAACGAAAAAAATCCACGATATGGTGTTGGCCGACCGAAGAGTAAAAATGTGTGAGATTGTTGATGCCATAGGCATTTCATATGGCAGTGTGGTTTCGATTTTAGATGATCAGCTGGGTTTAAGAAAGTTGTCTGAAATGGAAAGATGGGTGCCGCGTTTGCTCTCAATTTACCATAAACGTAAACGTGTGTCAACTTCAAAGGATTGTTTGAAGTTTTTTAACCGCAATCCGAATGAGTTTTTGTGGTGTTTTGTAACTGTGGATGAAACATGGATCCATTACTGTACTCCGGAGAACAAGCAGCAGTCTAAACAATGGGTTTCTCCGGGTGAACCCGCTCCGAAGAAGGCCAAGGTAAGTTTGTCGGCCAATAAGGTGATGGCAACAGTTTTTTGGGATGCATGTGGGATAATCCACATCGATTACCTTCAAAAGGGAAAAACAATAAATAGCTCTTTGGAAAAATATTTAGCTCTAACGATGAAATTATTGACCAAACAAATGCCTATTTTAAGGACCTCGAAAAATCATATTTTTTACGCAAAGTGAATGACGTTACTTGCTCAAAATTTGACAGTAGTCTACTAACAGGTGGTACTTGATGGGAATAGTGTTGTATTTGATATAACTACGAGGGAAGTTCGAAAAGTCACGGACATATTGATCCGAAATGGTAATATCCACGATAATTTTTTTAACAGGTCCCATGATAAAAAAATACAATTTTTTAATGTATATCTTGTTTTTTATTTATATAACATTAAGGACAAAAATTTTTATTTTTTATAATAAGTAAAAGTTTTATTTTATATTTTTACTTAAATAACAATTAATAAATTATTATTTATAAATTCTTATTTATGTCCTCTAGCAGCCCTTTTGCTTCTTCATCTAAGCCTCGATGTTGTTACTAAATTTAATTTGAACGTTCAAAAAGAATTGCCTAATTATTATAAGAAGTAGGCGTAAAAGAGATGTGATACTAAACAATAATACATAATATCTTAGAGAAGCTTAACTTTACATAAGACAATAATTATCTTTCCATTGACTTTGAATGTTAGAGATGAATTTCGCGATATTTTTCTGTTACTATGGTCTCTATAAAATCTGTAATTCTTATAAATTTTTTCATAGACTTTCTCTGATAGATATCCAAGTGGTACTAAATGATGCTTAATGACATCTTCTCCATGATAAAGGATTTTGTGAACTGTCGCAGACATATTTCTCCATGGATAATTGGTTTGATATATTTGTAAAATTTCCTTCCCATAATCAACAAATTTTTTAGCGTCAGTTTGTTCATTGCACACAAGTACACTGTTTTATACCTTGAAATAAAATTTGTATCAAAAAACCCGTCATTCGTATTGCCTGATAAATGTTTTGATTGATCTATAGTCAACCCATATTTGAGAAATTCGTCCTGAACATGTTTCTTTTTTAAACTTTTTAACTCCTTATGGTGTCGTTGTTTCTTATTAATTCTGTGGGTTTAAAATCAAAAGTGTTCTGCAGATGAATCCAGACAGTTACAAAACTATATATTGGGTTATCAAATTTGTTTAACCCTTTTGACCCTCAAAAGTTCTATTCCATTTGACTAAAATACAGTACCTAAGAAAACATTTAATAACACAGCAAGTATAAACGGTACGGTACAGTAACACATCATACCATTTCTTAAAGACTATTATCGTACCAGCATATAAAAAAATACAGCCAATTATCGATAATAGTTTGCGAGTAATATAATTCACTTCTGATCAAATTTACAAAAATTAAATTTTTAAAAAATAACATAAAATATTTATCTTTAACAGCATGCCATGCCTGCAATTACCAATATTTTGATCCAATTTTTTGGCCCCCTTAGTTTCAATATGTTTACTATTGAATGACATTAAATTTTTGGAAATTTTGGAAAAACAATGTAGTTTTGGCAAATTAAATTTCTGAGCCACCGTGCGACGATATGTAAGTATATAAAGGAACTATGAACACAATAGTTATATACGCAATAAAATTTAAATTACATAAAAGTTCAACTATTAGTTCTAATAAATATTAAATTTATTACAAATTTGTAAAATACCTATGTATATAAAAATAATAACAGTATCGTACATTTTTCTCTATTTTAAACCATATTCAAGATTTATTATTATTTTTAATACTTCTTAGAAACAAGCAATGTATTATTATAATTATGATAAACTTACCTGTCGTCTAACATAATCCACCAAACCCTCCATACAGGGTTCCATACAAAAGGAGTGTTGACATGGCAGCAATTTTGGTATACGATAACGATCCAAACAAACGCAACACGTTAACAATTGTTCAAATTGTTCCATGTTTTACTAAAAAATATTTAATTTTAAGAAGTTGTTAAATATATTAAAAAAAAATAATCTTAGTTAAGTTTAATATTAAATTAAATAAAATCTGTATTCAAAATTTCTTATTTATAAATCGAAGTTCTTTAAGTTTTACAGCACCCATTTTAATTAGAACAAGTAGAAGTGCTATATTCGCCTAGATCGAATCTTTTGTATCTTTCACAAAATCTATATTGTATAAATATACAAATTCAAAATATAAATTCTTTACTAAAACTTTAGTTTTATTACATTAAATAATTGTTGAATTTACAAATTTTGTGAATTTATTAAATCACATCTATCTGCAAAGGAAAACTAAATAATTTTCTTTTCTGAAAAAAAAAATATACGTAATTAAAGAATTCTTAAATAATGGATTTATATTTATATTATCTCTTACTAAAATTTTTACTATACAGAGGAAGTATACTTCATATTTGTATAGACGTTAACCATGACATTGGAAACGTGTAATATAAAGAGGCCCTGAAAACTGTGTTGTATAGCCAAATAAAGAAGAGATATAAATAATAGTAAATTCCATTTGCAGTTTTCTACAAAAAAAAAAATCTTTTCGAAATATGTACCCAGGAATTAGCTATTTTGAAATTTTCAGAATTTTTAACTTTGGGGTTATGGTTTAGAGCCTTGATAAAAACTTTTAAATAATTTCGTTTAAGGATTAGAAAAAGTCTTTAGTTCTAAAAATGAAAATTATTTGACAGTTTCTGCCAAGTATTTCAAAAATGTATATTCTTATTTTACTTAAAATTGAAATAAGCTTCTTCAAAATTATCCAAGAAGCGCCTGAATCTAAGACACAAATCCACCAAACATGCTATACCTACATAAGGAAATGATTTACTTTATTATCTATATTTTAAAAACCTAAAACGCAGTTAAAGTTATGTGATATTTTTTTAAATAAAAGTATCACACATATTCAGATTTACTTGTGTTTTCATAAGAAATATGCTTATATTTAAAAAGAAAAAAAGAAACAAATGGGATTCTGCAAGGATACGAACCATGGCCTAAAAATTCATGGTCACCTACACTAGGCTATCTACACCAATGGAAATTTTGTTAAAAAACATTTGTATATACCCTTCATAAATATGAAATGTATAATAATACAGTGCTATATGTGGAATATATTTCAAATTATCAATGTTGAAAAATTATTGTCATTATATATATAATTAACAAAATAAAACCAAAGTATTTTATGAATATGAAACTTCAAGTTGCCATATGGCTTAGGGAGTAAGAATTCGAAGCTAAGAGTTTTTAATGATAAAGTATCATAAATGATATCACAATTTTAAATTTGTATTAGAAAAAGCTTCAACAATTTTTATGAAAATAAAAATATACTGAAAACGTTTGTGGAAACAACAATATTTTATGTTATGTAATTAATATATGTATACGGCAATTATATTTTTACAGCAAGACTTAGAGAAAAAAAAGATGATATATGAAGAAATTACTACACAAGGGAACAGAATTGATTTTTTTTTTTTTTTTTTTTTTTTGTGCGGTATGGAACTTTATTACTAATTTTTACTAATTTGAGGTCTCTGATTTCAAATCTAATCTCCATTTTTCTCTATCAGCTCGACTTTTCGAGATATACCGTTATGTCCAAAATTAAGGCACTTTCACTACATATATTGGAATAACTTGAAAACGGTTCACCATATTCAGCTAAAAAAAATCCGAAAATTGGCAACAGCATTATCTTTAAGCCGTGCTTACATTGTTTTTAAATTTGGGAAGTAGTTTCAGAGCTATCGTTGAAGTTTTGAAAAAATAACATTTAAAAAAAAATCACAGTTTTGGTCTAACTAAAACTGTGATTAGCTAAACATATTTCGAACGAAATGAGCTTTATTTGATTGCAATCGGTGCACAACTTTTGATTTTATTCACAATTTACTGAGAAAACTGAATTGATAAAAATTTCGATTGCCAAACAAAATTGAACTTTGTTTGTGTTGACTGTATATATATGCACACACTTACAATTTATGACCTAATAGTAAAAAAAATTACCCAAAAAAGTGATTAGTAGGCTCAATCCATATCATCGGTACTTCAAATTGAAGCCCTTTACGGCTTCCTTGACTCCAATATCGTAAAGATTCTACAAAAGTCTTACAGACGATATTGGGTACCCAAGTATGCTTCGTAGGTTTTTATCACAACCTTTTTTTTTTTTGCTTTTGTATACAAAATTTGCCACATATATAACAAAAACTGTTGCGATTGTTAACACAAGGTTTTTGTAACGAAATCATATTTTTCAATACAAAAAGCACTTACAATATAGTGAATCTAGGATTCTACTGAACTGTTAATTTAAGTAAATTCAATATATTGCAAAAAAAAAACAAACCAAAAACAGTTATAAATATATATTTACACCTGTTTTGACAATAAAAGGAATTTAGGGATAACAGAGGTAAAAAACTTAGTAAACTAAAAAAAACATTTTTCATTCTTAAGCATAAAAAATTATTTTAAACGCTCAGGTCAAAAACTTTATTCATTCTTAAACATAAAAAATCACTTAAATGCTCAGGTCGTAAAACTTTATTCCTTTTAAAAATTAACTCAATTCGTGACTTTTTCATTAAGGTAAATTCGCAGTCCACAGGTAATAAAATTAGAGCACAGGTCATATACATTTTTTTGAGTGATTTTTTTTACTATTAAGACGTAAATTGTAAGTGTGTGCATATATATATTTTGTGCACCGATTGCAATGAAATAAAGCTCATTACATTCGACATATGTTCAACTAAATGTTTTTAGACCAAAACTGTGATTTTTGTCGCATTTTTATTTTTTATGAATTGTTAAAGAGCAAAAAAAAATTTTTTTTAATTGTTATTTTTTTCAAAACTTCAACGATATCTCTGAAACCACTGGACAAATTTAAAAACAATATAAACACGGCTTAAAGATAATATTGTTACCGATTTTCGAATTTTTTTTAATTGAATATGGTGAACCGTTTTCAAGTTATTCCAATACATGTAGTGAAAGTGCCTTAATTTTGGACATAACGGTATATCTAGAAAAATCCAGCTGATAGATAAAAATGGAGATTAGATTTGAAATCAGCGACCTCAAATTAGTAAAAATTTGCAATTAAGATCCAAACCGAAAATTACTGTTCCCCAGTGCTTCATCTTGAATTTTAAGGAAAACTGTTTTCAGGTCATTACAATTTCTTACTAGATATAAATTTATTTAGAACAGAATGCATTTTAATTTATTATTGACATATCTTTTTTAATTTTTAGTAAAATAAATTGGAATATTATCGCGCTGCTTAAACTTTTCGATATCGTTACTAATATAGTTATTTTTAAAAATTATGATATTATTTTCAAGTGTACCTTTTAAAAGACAACCTACATCATTTTAGAATTATTAATGATATTTTGTATTTATATAAAAAGGTATTTTTACAGTTCCTTATTTGGCGTTTCAATATTTCGGATTTTTTTTCAAGCTAAATTATAAAACAATTTTTAGAATTCTTAGTTAGGAATCGAACTCAGGACATATAGGCTTTCAGTCACAAACCCAAGCGGTTCACCACATCGTTATGTTGAATTTGTTTATCTTTATTGCCTATATAAAATATCTAAAACGCAACTCAAAGCTAAATAATACCTTTTTATCAACATGCCTAGAAATTCCTGTCGAATTAATTTTTTTAGTAATGAGAATTTTCATACTT
This sequence comes from Protocalliphora azurea, assembly GCA_932274085.1. Classification (NCBI taxonomy): domain Eukaryota; kingdom Metazoa; phylum Arthropoda; class Insecta; order Diptera; family Calliphoridae; genus Protocalliphora; species Protocalliphora azurea. Next base: position 113,828,704 of record OW026521.1, read on the forward strand.
TTTTAGGAAAAAAACAGAAACTTTCAAAGAGTCCTGAGGATACAAACTCTTGCTTAACAGTTTGTAGTCTAGAACACTTCCTCTGGACTATTCGAGCTCACAACTTTCTAATAGAAAAATATATTATTGTGTCTGAAATAGAAAATATTCAGTTTTGACAAAGAAAATTAGAAAAATTGTTTAAGCTACTCTAGAAAATTGTTTATAACTCTCTCATCCCTGAACGGATTTCGAAACCATATGCCACAAATGTGTTGGTAAAGATGTGAATTTATTAGACCATGGGCTTCCAAAAATACATTTAAACACACCGAAAGACAGACATCCAGTCGAACAAACGGACTGAAAAATATTCTCCAAAGGTGTTTTTAATCACAACAATTACAAATATTTTTCATTTTGAAATGATGGAAGTATATTTTAAGACTTTCGCATAGAATGGCAAACTTATATATATCCTTCATTTTATATGAAGGATATAAAAGAAATAAATTTAAAAAATTTGTGATCTTTTTTTTCAAAAATTAAAAATTTTCTGACAAAAGGTATTAATTAAAAAAGTAAAAAGAATCTTAAAAAGATAAAAAAAAAATTAATACAAAGAATATATTTTATAAAACAAAGTAACAAGTAACTTTCAACGTTTCAACTTCACTTTCTGTATCATCCTAATTTAAAATTTCACCTTATATAGGTTTCTGAATTTACATCGATCTTCAAACTATCTGTACAAAACTTTGTCAATTTGAAAAAAGTTTCTTTTTCAATTTATTTGTAAATTTATTTGTTGTCGTACATGCTTCTCTTAAAGATATATCAGCGAATAAGTATGAACTGGAGTTACAACAATACCAAACATACCCTATTTAAAACAGATATTTAAGCCAAATTACGTTTTCCTAGAAGGTTCGACCCGAGCCCTATCCTGCTTTAAACAGGCAGACGAACAAATGACACATGGTCAGACGGACCATGTGTCGACACAGTATCTTACCCGGACCCAGAATATACATACTTTATGGTGGTGATGGCGTGTATAAAACTATTATTAAAGGAGCACCATATTTCAAAAAAGCTAATTTAGAGAGAAACCAGCACTAATTTTAAAAATACCAATTAAAAGAAAAATTGTTAATAAAATACGAAATACACAGCATTTAAAAAAATCATAAAAGCTTCCCAAATAAAGTTTCCAATTAAAAAAAAAACAACTTTACTTTCAAAAAAGTACAAATTTTCCAAAAAAAACTTCATTTTTTTAAAGATATAGTTCAAAAAAAGTGTGATCTAAAAATAATTAGAATTTGTGAAAAAAGAAAAAAACGAATTTAAAAAAAGAAACCATTTAAGAAAAAAATCTCAAAAAAGGAAAAATATTCTAAAAAGGTTTTAAAAGATAATAAATACTTTCCAAAAATTACCATTTTCAAAAAATTATTTATGCAACTTTATAATATATTTTTTGTAAAATCTCAAGCCTTTTGCTCTAGTAGTTCATAAGATATCCGTTTATAAATATTTACTATCTATGGGGGCTACGACTCCTCCTAGATTTATCCATCTTATGTTCATTTCAATTTTGGAATTTAATACGAAAATTATTCCCACCAAGCCTTAAGACGATTATCAGTATTTACCTTTTATAGACCTTCCCGTCCCATAATCATTCTACAAGGAAAAATTAAAAATTATTCCCATACTACGATACTACTACGATAGTTCTTATGATATGTGCTAATAAATATTTGATTTATATGGTGGAGTTGATATCCTGATTATATCGCAAAATAACGTAGAATATTTATTCGGATTACAAGTTTATATTTATCACTAATACATTTGTACGAAATTTCGGTGTAGTCTTTTTTATGGCTTATAGTACTCTAAAAACGATTAGACTAACACTGCACAGTGGTTCCAAAACTTTTTTTTAATAATTCTGTAACTTGTGATTCATTGAATACATCTAATTAAAATTTGACATAGGCAGAGCTGAGGCATTTTCGAATTGATTTAGAGAAGCACATATCCTTAGATCCCAGGGGGATAGTTGGTGGTCCTGCAAAGTTGGTCACCGCGGGTGTGTAACTAAAAAAATCTACAAAAATTAATTTATGATTTTATTATAAAACATTTTAAACGTAGATAGTCCTTATCAGTGTTGATTTAAAAAGGCTAAAATTTTAGTACTTCAACAAAGAAGAAAATAATTTCTTATTTGCTATTACTATTTCATTTCTACAGATTCATTCATTTGATGACTTTAATTTAAATCCTTTTGATCCTGAATATCCGTTACATTAATTTTTTTTTATCTTACTCCCGTAAGAATAGTTGGGTGTGGTCTTCCAGCAGTCTGACAACTGCTCCCCAGGAGGAGTCTTAAGCTCCAATAATATTTTTTTTTTTTTACACTTTAAATGAATTTTTTAAAACACCTGATGGCAATTCTAGTTTATTTACAACACGAAACTTAATCTTTATTAGATCCCAAAAACTAAGAAAATTATCACAGACGGTACCAACAGCGAAATATTTGTAATGAAAATATAAATTGAAAATATCAAAATTTGGTAAATGAAACATCAGCGATAGAAGGAAAGAAAATCAATTAGTTGCACAAATTTTATTACTTCGTTATCGGCATTGGCAGATATGCATTTTTGGCTAATGCTCTCCTTTCTACCTTTTAACCCAAATTTTTATGGAAATTTTGTAGACGATTTTTTACTAAATGATTTTTCTAGCAGCCGTTCTATGTTTCAATTATAAATTTATTACAATATCTTATTTTTTGGTGCATTTAGCCTTTTATGATCTTTTTTAAGTGCAATTTAGCCTCTTTTTTCCACTTCCTGGCAACACTGGTCCTTATAAATCTCTACAAAAACATGTTTACATGGTAGATTATCTCTAGTAGTTTAAGAGATATTTAGGTCAAAATACATTTTACTCTTATTTTTTTGCCACGTTTTTCTTTTTTAAGTTGAAGTTGACGGGAATATATGACTCCTAAAATTTTAAATTATCCACTAGATTTCTTAAAAAATTCTAAATAAAAAGAACTAAAAACTGAACATTTTGCCATTTTCAATTGTTAAAAGAACTTCTAAGAAGTAAAGAAAAATTCAATTTTGCATGAAAAAATGTTTTTTTCGTATACTAATTTCTGAATAAAACCGAAACTACTAAGCAAATAAAAAAAATAATATTAAGATGACTTGAAGACGATTTCCGTCTGCATCTAAATCCTACAAATGGTTCTTGAGTTATGGTGAAATTTGCTTATTAATGGGGAAATATTAGACATACTCATGAAAATAATCAGGACCTAATAAAAAAAAAAACTAAAAGCAGATTCGTGTTCAGCACATCAAATTCCATCTAGTACACCTATTTTTGTTTAAAGGAGAACAAAATTATTTTCACTTATTTTCACTGTTTTGGAAGTAATTATTAATAATTTCCAAAAAAGTTCAAAATATGCACTTAGTAACACTTTTGAAGTTATTAGAATGTTCTTTTTTTAGTAGCACTTGCTCGTTGTTTTAATTGCACCTTCAGAAATAATTTGCTAAGTGATTAATATTCATAGCTGGATAAAGTCCAACTTATTATTCTCTTTTATAAATATAGTTTAAGATTCAAACAAATAATTAAATATTAATAATCTTGAATGAAATTCGCATATCAATGGAATTAGCGTTTACTCTTTTAACATCTGTATCATTCTTGCAGAAGAAATTAAATATTATAAGGTCTTCTTAATAATATATTTGCAAAAATAATTTGCTTCATTTTTTAAAGATCTTGTATTTGAAAAAGATCTACCTGCAAAATCGATTTCGAAAACATCGAGACACTTTTTCCCATACATAGCCATGATTTCTGCACATACTACATAAAGTTTGGTCTCAATTTTGATGAATATTTTCTTCAATTAATTAAAAATTGTTTCTAAAAATAATCATATTTAATAAATTTTAACTTAGATAAATTTTAACTTATATATTAGATATTACAATTGTGTAGTTTTATTTTAATGAAAGTAGTCTTTTGATGGAAATATTAACTTCTACAAGAAACCGGTTAACCTTTTTTTCTAGGAATTTCAAAAAATTCAACCGGCTTTTTCAAAATTTCAACTATTCAAACTATTCGAAAACCAGTTCCTCCAAAAAATCGATCACTCTAATAATTATGTTATATTTACAAGTACAAAAAAAAAGAAATATATATATATATATATATATATATATATATATATATATATATATATATTTGAAATGTTATCAGTTTTTAGGAAAATCTAATAGACATTAAAACTGGCAACTAACACAAATTTGCATTCAATTTGAGTTGTGCTCTGATGTAGAATATTTAATCATATTTTAAGCTTAATACTAACAACTTCTACTAAATCCTTATAAAACACGCATACGCACATACTATATTAAATGTTTACATACAAGGATGATTTCATTAGAAACACACATATATGTTTATACCTAAAATACACAAAACATTTCTCTAATCAAGCTTTTTCTAACCTAAAGCCGTATGTAAAGGAAATAAATAAACTTTTGAATATGTTACATATTGTAGTTAAATGTAAATAAGTACCCTATAAATATTTGGAAGATATCTTCTTATAAGAAATTAATGCAATATTTTCTTAATACTATTTGGACGAAAATTATCAAAGCAATATATTTGCAATATTGTATTTTTATCAGTTTAAAGAAAAAATATATAAAATTTTAATTTTTTTATTATTTTTATTCTCAATATTTTGCCCTTTGATGATATCCCATTGAGATTATTTGGAAGAAATTAATATAATATTTTTATTTTTAGTCACAGATTTTTTCAGTTGTCGAAAAATTTTTCAAAAATGAAAAAATATTGAAAAAATATTCTTGTCGCTTAGCCAAAAGTGGATATTTTATGTGAAATTTTTAGTTTTCGTGCTTTAAGATTTATGCACATGCCTTACAAAATGCAAAAGTTTTCTTTATTGTATTATTTGAAGATTTATTCAGTGATAATATTCTACATATTTATTACATCCTCCAGAACAATATATAGCGGTATCTTCTTTTCTTCACCCAGATGATTATCTAGCAATATTGCCTATTTTTCTTCCAGGCGTGTTGATTTCTTTTTGCTTAGATGTATCGCCTGTGAAACACAATCTCTCCAGATGGAAGATACTTCTGCAATGTGAATATGATTATTGCGCAAATAATTTTTTTTTCTAAGCAATACGAATTCGAGTCATTTTCGTTTTATTTTGCTTGTAGGGTATATAAATATTTATATGAATGTGTAAGTTTGCCCTTTATTTATGTGTCACCTGGCTATAATATTAATTACAAGACAACCAGCAGCCACAATCAACATCAAACATTAAATCCAATTTATAAAGTAGATTTTTTCCTACTAAACTCCCTTTTTTGGTAGATTGTATATGTGTTTGGTTATTTGTGTAATCATGTAATATTGTTCGTAATTTGCCTGTAACTATGTTGCACAAACATAACGATACTCACAGATATTGCATAAATATATAGCATACGCAAATGAACAAAACCATGAAATAGTATCCAATCATCCGGATTTGTGATTTTTGTTAGAAACCTTTTTATGATATTTGTCTAATGAAGTGTATTTAAATGAACATTTATACATATGCGTATACATACATATATATATACTTACATAATATGCTAACTTATATAACATTTGCAAATTACACTAATATACCTATATATATATCAAACGATAGCAAATATCAAGTATAATTTAAAGAAAACCATGAACAAAAGCGAACAGAAAGTTCAAAAACAGTTTTGTCTTCGTTTTCTCTAATATTCAAAAAGAATGTGTGAGAGTACTACCCTCGATTATATATGGAATCTTAATATCCTCAACCACACATTATGAGTGATTATAAATAAGTTAAAACATAAAAAGTGGAAGTGTTATATTCAGCTGGGCCGAATCTGTTAAACCCTTCACAAAATCTATATTTCATAAATATATAAACATATTGAAATTATATCTTATCAAAATTTTGCATTAAACTGGAAATATACTTAATATTTGTAAACTGATGTTAACCATGATATCGGAAATTTGTAACATAAGGGATCCTCGAAAACTCCTTTGGCATACAACTAAAAAGATCGCTCGGCACATCTTTGTTGAAGAGCTGAAGAAGAGACATGCAAAATTGTAAATTTCGTTTCAGTTTTCCACTAACATTTTTTTTTTTTTCGAAAAAGATAGAATTAGATATTTTTAATTTGAATTAGCTATTTTAAAACTTTCAGAATTTCTAAGAATCTTTAACTTTGGGACTTTAAGAACCAATTCCAACGAACATGATATGCTATCTTATTATTTACATTTAAAAACCTTAAACACACTTACAGTTAGTGATAATATTCTAAGGAAAATATCTTACATACTCAGATTTATTTGTCAAACTTATTTTTTCACAGAAAAATATGCCCACATTAAAACAAAATACAAACGGATTCTACGAATATACGAGCATTGGTTCGAAGATTTGTAATTTATAACATTTCTATACCCATAGAAATTTTATTGAAAAAAAAATTGTATATACTCTTCATATACGTAAATATTTAAAAAATAAGTTACAACACTATATATTGATTATATTAAAAATTCAAGAATGATTAAAAATTATTTATTTATTTTTTTACACAAATTAAAGCAAAATTATTATTTGAATTTAGAGTTTCAAAATGTCATGTGGTCTAGGGGGTAAGAATTCAAAACTAAAAGTTTTAAAGTGTCCGTATGAATTCGAATCCTGGCGAATAGAAATGTAATTTTTATTAAATAAATTTCAAAGCGACATTTTTAATTAATTAGAAATATATTTGATAGTCCATTACTCTGACATATCAAAATTTTAATTTTTGTTTGAAAATAAACTATAAAACAATTTTTCGAAGTGTTGGACAAAGATCGAACTCAGGACGTAAAATTTTTCAGTCACAAATCCAAGTGGTATATAGCATCGATATATTGAATTTTACTTTATTGCTTAAAACATAACTCAAATCTAAATAATACTTTTTTATAAAAAAAGCACATCAAAACATAACTCAAATCTAAAAAAAAACACATCAAAACGTGTGTAGAAGTTCTTTTCAAAGTAATTTTTTAATAACGATAATTTTTATACTTTTTTAGGAATAACAAAAATTTATAAGGAAACCCGGGAATACGAACTCAGACTTAACGGTTTGTAGTCTAGAACACTTCCTCTAAACTCACGACTTTCCAATAGAAAATTATTTATGTATATATTATTGTACATATATGAAATATTCTTAAATTTGGGCGAAAAAAATTGGAAAAATTATTGAGCCTGTTTTAGAAAATCGTTTATAACTCCGCTATTCCTAAACGCATTTTGCTGAATTTCAATGCCGGAATTTTGGGGACCATATACCATATATGTGTTGAAAAAAATGAATTTATTGGACTGCGGGCTTCAAAAAATCTATTTCAACATATAGCCGGACAGATATCCGGACGGACAGTCAGACATATACTCTCAAAAATTATATTTAATCATAATAGCCACGAATATTTTCAATTTAAGGCTACGTGTATCTAAAGACTTTCATTAAAATTACAGACTTATATATAGCCTTCATTTTATGTAAAGGATATAAAAATCTATGATTGAAAAATTTTAATTTTAATATTTATCCTAATGTAGAAAATGTTCGGTTTTCTAAAACTGTTTTTGGTTTTATTGTACCTTTTTTAGTTACAAAGATATTTGGTTTTGAAATCATCTAAATTTAATCAGATTAAAAAAAAGAAATAATTTTTGATAGGAAAATTAATTAAAATTAATATTTCGGTTCGCATAATTTTCATGCGGTTACATACACTTAATTTTTTATTATTTTATTTGAATAATATGTTCATTGTTTATCAAGTGCAATTTTCATTATTAATTTCTTATACTGGCTTATAGTGCAGGTCATTTTGCATTATTCTATATATAATTTAGTTAAACCAAAGTGCCAGATTGGATTTAGGAATGCTTTTAACTCGAACATCGTATTATTTTGTATTTTATAAAACAAAATAAGAATTTAGCTTTGTATAGGAAAAGAAAAGGAACCTCTTAAAATTCCATAAAAAAAAACTAAATAAAATCAAAAAATAACCAAAACAGCAATATGTCGATTAAAGAGCTCCACTAAAAAAAAAAATTGCAAATTTACCCGTCTATAAATGAAGATTGGTCTGTTCTTATATAATTCCCAAAATGTTACTTCTGAATATTTAAATTTACTTTAGTTGGATCATTTTCAAAACACTTCTAAAAATACGTATTTCTTTAAATATCATTATCAAAATTTTTGTTAAATGATAATTAACTTCAAATTTTAATAGTGACATACTAAGGCCTGGAATATTCATTTAAATAATTGCTATGCCTCTGTTTATTCGGAATCTTAAGATTTTACTAACGTTTTTTGTCATATTTTTCTTACTCAAACATATAATTTTATATATTTCGGACATTTTTCCACATAAATTGGGTTTTAATGCACTATTGAATGGGCTATCCTGATACTATTTAAGATTGCAAGAAATTAATCCTATAACAAAAAGAGGGTCAATTTTATGCACTTGGTTCCCAAAAGATTAAATTATCAATTTTTGCAAATAAGTCACATGAAAGTACTTATTTTTTTTTTTTTTTGAATTGAAGATATTTTTGAAATTTAGTGACTATTTGATAGCAATTTATAGTTTTTATTATAAATGTATGCTTTCGGTAACATTTATTTTCCTAACTAACCATTTATTTGACACAAAAATTAACTTGACCAATTATGGACCGGAAAATATTACTTGTGCATTTAAGACGTTAAATTAATATATATAAATTAATATATATATATATATATATATATATATATATATATGTTAGTTTAAAAAATATGAATCTTTAATTTTAGGGTACATTTGCATGATTTTTTTTTTCTCCATAGAAATCAAAGTACTTTAATATAGATGTGTTAAAATTGCAGCTAATGTAAAGTTTCTGATTAAACACGTCATATTCATATACAAGGAGGAAAATAATACTTACATTTTAAAATTTTTTTATAATTATTAATAATCGAACATGACTTTTTTCCCAAACTTTTTTCATAAAAATAAAATTTTGTTCACAGATATTATTTAATGGTTCCTAAATCTCTGCTTTAGTTTTATTATATTTCTTAGTAAATGGTAATTAAAAATACTTGTACATGAAAATAAAAACAAAAAACCCTTAAAATGGCAAAATTCCAAGAAAAATCTGCAAAAAAGAATGTTTATAAATTTGCATAAATTCGCTCGCATTCTGCAGCACATCATTTTGATAAAAAAGCGCTTCTATTCTGTTCCAAAATGTAGTTAAAAATCATTAAAAACTTAAAATTTTCCGAAGAAAATTTCAAACATTTTTTAATAATTGAAAATATAAATGAAAATTTAAACAATTTTTTCAGTCTTCTTGACTTTTGATTCATTTGAAAAAATATAAAAAGAAAGTTTTAATGCTTAAGAAATTATGCTTAAATATTATGAACTGAAATCAATGAAAATAAATTTTTATATTTATGTACAAACTTTTTTCTGTGCAATGATAGTTAGACATTTCATTTAAGTAAAATATTTAATTTTATTTGAATAAAAATATCAAATTTGTATCACGATCTTTTGTTTAGTAGAACACTTTTGTTTATTATATAAGCTCCTAGCTTTTTTCTAACTTTTTTGATTTTTTAAATTGCCATAAAAAATTAAAATCTTAGTATTTCAATAACAAAGAAAATAATTTCATATTTGCAGCTACTAATTTTATTTTCACAAAACCATCAACTTAAGCATTTTTATGTATTTATTTACACAAAAAATTGAGAATAATTATACAATATATGTATAACAGAAATTTTTACGCTTCACTATCCACATTAAAAATAATAACTAATATTATGGATTTACTAAATCAATTATTATAATTGTTTTTTAAAATATTTCATTAAAAACTTTTTACGAATGTAATGGAAACTATTTATGAATATAAGATTAAAGAAAATTCTTATAAGAGCGAAAAATCAGCAAGAAATTTGGAAATGATAAATCGAAAAGGAGTTATAGTTGAAAAATTACGAAAAATCATTTCAAAACATTGGTAAATTGTTCAAATTCGTATGGGAAATTTTTGAAAGATTTTTCATTGGGTCGTCTATGTTTTATTTGTAAATCTTCTACATATCAAAAACTTATGAGAACTAGAAGAAATAATTTTTTAAGTTAAAAAAAAATATAATTTTTTTTCTGGCCTTTTTTTGGCATTAAACTTTTTTCGTTTTTTAAAGTTCAATTCAGCCTCTTTTTCTCTCACCTCCTTGCAACACTGTGTATAAGTTACAGATTCAGTGCTTCAATTTGCTAAACCTTTTTCCCGAAATAGGCATATTACCTAATTTTGTTACAATTTTATAAGACAAATATGTAAATTTGTAATAAATAATTTTGCAATGAATAATTTTGTGCACAATAACATAAAAAAAGTCGTGACAAAAATATTAACCCATTTAAAGGTTATTGATTTTTTTATCACTCATATCCGCAAAAAAGTACAAAGTTAGGAAATTGTTTACCCTTTTTGTAAAAATATATAAATGTTTCCACCATGATGTGTTAAGTATAGCTTATCATGGACCATAAGGTTTGCGAAAAAAATATAATATTTTTTTTATAAACAATTTAAAAATCACACGAATACTCATTTTGATAGAAAATTCATAAAATATATACATATATATATATATATATATATATATATATATATATATTTCAATACTTTTCAAGCACCTGAAAATTTTTTGTTATTATTTTTCAATCAATATACTTTATGTTTTTCATTTGTTGAAAAAAATATGTGAGGGATATTTTTTAATATAGGTATCCTTCATGATAAAAAAAACTATCTTTAAAAATAAATAACAGTATGGGAAAATTTTCAAATTAATGTTTTTTATTCATACTTTTTTGTTTTTGCTAGAAAAAAAATATTTTTTTTATCAGATTAATACAATTTCCAAAGGATATTTAAGTTTAAAAAAATTCAATTTTCAAGATGCCATAAAACCGAAATTCGAAAAAACTTTGAAAACCCTTTTGGGAGAACACTAGTTTCCCGAATTTTGATCATAATTAGAATACTTCGTTCACCTAATAAATAAATATCACATATACATTAGAAATTTCAAAAATTTTCGAAACTTGTTGAAACTTTTTATTGTCTTTTCAAAATATTTTTAAAAAGGTTTCTCATCGAGACAAAAGCCATTAGTATTGGTTCCTAATCACTTATATCATCGGTACTCCGACGTGATTGGTTATTTAACAATTTTCGAATTTTTTTATTGCATTATTGGATTGGTTTAGAAGAAATCAAATGAATTATGTGTATAACTTCACATAATTTTTTTTGGGATTTTTTTTTTTTTTTTTTTGCAAGCTTTCTTTAAATTTTTTGTGAAAATTTTATCAGAATATAAAACCATTCATAAAGAAATTTGAACTAGTCAATAACTATGTTAAACTAAAAATGGTATTTACAGATTTTATCAAAATGGACAGAAAACATCAATTTTTTGTTATTTTTGTCAAAAGTTCAAAGGTCAAAGTAAATATTAAAACATTATATCTGAAAAAACGGTATTTTTAAATTCTTAAAAAATTTTATAATGTTGACACACATAGCACTTCTCCCTACTCTTGTAAAACGTCATGGTGGACACTCATTTAGGTTAGAAGTTATGGACCAAAATATAATCTAATCACGACAAAATCAAACACTGGTAAATTTTTAGAAAACGCATTATGAACAATATTAGAGGAAATTTTCATAAAGAAAATTTAGTAATATACAAGGTTAGACACCAGACGACTGGAGATTATTATACCAATGTTACCGTTTGCCTCTTTTTTAACCACTTAGCTAAACGACGAGAAACGAAGTTTTTTGAAATATCTCGACCCATTATATATTAATTCCAACGAAGAAATTAATTATTTTGTGATTGTTTCCCAATACAGTGATGAAAAAAAGACTGGTAAAGTTTATGAACAACTATCTAAAACATATAAATGCCGAATCTTTTGGATAAATACTTATATTCTAATTCATATTTTGACTTCGGCTAATAGCAGTACCTCGGCGGAATGCCTTTTTTCTAAATTATCACTAACGAAAATTAAATTGTCCAATAGACTTGTGGTTTGCATTTGTGAATCCATGCTTCCAGTCCTAAATTTCTTAGAAGAGGATTTGTAAGACTGGAGTCAGAGTGAAGACCTCGTAGAAAAGCACAGAAGTTTATTTAGTAAAAAGAGGATTTAATGTTAACTACGTTTATGAACAAATCTCTATATATTTGTGTATATTATATGATTTTGTCTTTATCAAATAAACAAAGTTTAAGGATTTTTTAGTTTTATGAATAAATTTTTATTTTTACAGTAATAAAAATTATTATAAATAAATTATTTTGTTTTTAATAAATATAAATTTAGTAGCATTTCTTAAAATACAATATTTTTGTTTTTATAAAATAAACAAATTTTAAGCAGTTTTTTAGGTATCGAAGTAGTTGACCCGTTTTTTCCAAAAAAAAATCCATTTTTTGGAAACTTTTTAAAAATTGCCAAAAAAATAAAAAATAAAAAACTCTCAAACAGTATACATTCTTTAAAAATATATGAATAAAGACTTCCAGGCATTTTATGAAAATATTAATCACTAATTTATTCATTTTTAATAAAAATTTATTAGCTTAAAAAAAATAATAAATTATTTAATTTTTAGAATATAATCTTTCTAATTTATATATTAGACCTTTAATCAAAAACTAAAAAAAAACAAAATCCTTTTATTGGAATAAATCGGCTTAAAATAATCATACACCACACAACTTTTATGCAGCAATTTACACTTCAGCTGATTATATTATCCTTATAATATTCTTACTTATTTCTGCTGTTTTACACTTATTAATATTAAGGACATCATTAGAGAAAACATAACAGTTGGAAGAAAAGTTAATTAATTCTTAAGAATCCATATGCATATTGAATAAGTTATTTCTTGGAAACTTTATCAAATTTTCAAAGTAAAATTTTACAAACCAAAACAGTTAGGTGTATAAAACTTTCTAAATCAAAAAATAATTTTACGAAAAATGTTCCAGCAACATGAGTTATGTGTAGTTTTTTAAAAAAATGTATTATTACTCTCTTGTATCTAATGATCAACTAATCGTATAATTTTCAAATAAATTTGCCAAATTAAAAAAAAAATAAAACAATAATAAAAACACATAAAAAAAACATAATAAAAACACATAACTGTTTTTGTCGGAGCAGTGATGATATGTTTTCAGTAAGGATTCACGTTTTATGAAATGTTGTATATATTTTCAACAATTAATGTTCAAATTAATACACGTTTTAAGGATTTTTGATTATACGAGTATTTACATTAAATATATTCTAGACGCAATGCCTGCAATGTATTTAATCCTTGTTTAGAATTTAATTAAAAATATGTAAAAATTGATCAGTAGCTTGTATTTGCAAAGACGAATAAATCTACAAAAAATTATTACTTTTTTTTTAATCTTTTTTTTTTCTCAAATTTACAAAAGACTAATCTAATATCTAGATATTCTAAATATTCATTAAGAAACAGTGTTTCAAATGTCTATAAACAGAAATGATTAATGTATGCAGCTGTTGAATAGCAGCCTACGTTTTTGAAAATTAAAACAAAAATAAAATAAAATGGAAAACACGTTTATTATAATGACAAGCTAAAAATACATACATATATACATACATATTAATGACGTGTGTTGCATAAATATTAAGAAATACAGTCAACGATATAATGATAGGTTCACCTATAAAAATCAATCTTTTTTCGTCCAACTTCAGCGTTATGCAGCAAAAAATTATAATGCCTATTACAAAGTTTTTCATTTTTCTTGTTCTTCACCATTTATAGGTTCATTGTAATTATAATGCAATTTTTAGTTTAAATTCAAAGAGAAAAATTAATAAAATTGTCATTTAAATATTTAACAAAATGGTACAACTTCTCTTGGTAACAATTAATTTCATCAATTTTTCCTTTTTTTATGGAATCTGTGAGTAAATTTTAAAAATTATTCGAGGAAAGCTCCTTTAAAAAAAAGGAACTAATTTCAGTTTAGTTCTCCTTAAATAGTGTCAGAATAAATAAAAAAGGTAAATCATTGCGAAGCATATAAAAAAAATAAAATTAATAAGATTAATTGTAGCACTAACATTAACACTGACCAACTTCAAAAACCGATTCCGGACAAAAACTCCATGAGTTAGAACAGTATCGAGTCAGAATTTATTTAAATTGCAAATCATAAATCAGCTTTATTTGCTTTCATAAGAGAGAAGAGTAAAATAAAACTCTTCAGTGATTAGTGGAACGATTATCAATCTTTTTTTTTTTTCAAAAGGTAAATTTATTAAATCTTTATCTCGCAAAAACTAACACAATTATTAAAAATATCAACTTTATCTAACTTCGTATTAATTTTTACTATTAACAATATTTTTTAATAATATAAACGATTTTTACTATATTCTTGCATTTATCTTACGTCTGTATCCTCTATCTTGATTTCAGGTTACGTCTATAGACGGAAATCAATCTCAAATGGTATTTTCTATCTCAAAATATTTTTTTCGCCTACGTTAAGCGGTTTAGGTTTGTGATATACATTGTTTTCCAATGCGATATTCCCAATATTGAAAATAATACGAATTAAAAAATGTTTAGTTGATTTTTTTTTATAAGTGAAAGATTTTTGAATATGAAAGCACTGAGTACAAAAAGATGACAATTAAAAAAAACAAAATTAAATAAAAAAGAATCCCTAAATAAATTTGTGATTTAAAATTTTCATTTTGATTGAATAGTATTATACATTATCTAAAAGGAAAATAGAAATGTCATAAGGATTTTAAATTTTGCCTAATGAAAAGCATTCGGACGGGAGAATAACTCTTCTGAGGGTAGAGCTTTATCAAATAAATTTATTGTATATTTTCAATATTTATGTTCGTGAACAGTTTTAATACCCTAAAGTTTCTCTTGATTATTATATGCATAAGCCCTTTATAAATATCAGTATAATGCTTGACAGGAAAACGTTTCGTCGATCCATAACTAATCACAGCCTACCGAAAAAAGCAATATTCCACTACTTCAATAAAATCCGTTAATTAGAATAACAAATCACTTAAGCATACATAATCCCCATGTAGTATAAATATAATATTGGACATAGGAGGTCATTTTATATAAGTATGGAGCATAGTATCGAATTTTATTAGTATAAATCCAAAACTAATCTAGTTATAGCTCTAAATTACTTTAATTTAAATAAAGCTAAAAAGAAAAAATACTCCATGAAATCTATAATAGATCACATCTACACAATTGATATAGTTCTTATATTTAAGCAAAATTTATACGTACAATTTTTTTGATTGTTCACCACCAAAACGGTAAGAAAATAATGAGTGACTGTTTTGACATTTCAGTCGACTAATATCGACTTACAGAATAACAAATGTTGAGCCAAATAACGTAATAATTTATCATTATCACAAACAAAAACCAAACAGTCGCAAGTGATATAGAAAAAATGAAAATAAAAACTTAATAGCATTTTAGTCCGAAAAGTACAAGGAGATACATAATCGGGGCAATAATGTTTATTTGGATAAAATGGTACATAATTTTTTTTTTTTGAAAATTATTTTTTCTGATTTTAGTAAAATCCATTTGCACCTAGTTAACTAACTAACATGAATCGATTTGGAACCTACAGGAAACCAATGTTAATTTTATCATGATTTAAAAATCAACCCCAAGCGATGTATTTCAAAAATTCATGTTTTTGGGTTCAATTTCACTTTTGAGGTTATTTTTGGAATCCGCTAAAAATTAAAATTTTATTATAATTTGAAAATTATTTTGTACACTATACCACTATTTAACAACATTACATATCAAAACAGAAGAGTGTTTACAGAGTTTTTTAAAGGGCCTTTTTCCTGGAGTAGTTCTTAAAATACACTTACAACTTTTACAAAAAAAAATCAATGAAACCAATTGTTACCAATTTTATTAACTTTTCTCTGTCAATTTTATGTGAAAATTGTATTACTATTAACCTATCATTATTTCGCTTTAATAAATGAAAAAACCAAATAATTTTGTAACTAATGCCAAATAAAGAAAAAAACACAAAGAAACTTCGTAATTGTTAGCCTTATTTTGTAAAAACATTTTTATATTCTATGAACTATTTATTTTAAATTTAACATAAAAAATATGTTATTTACGAGAACCTACTAAAATCCTAAAAAATCGTATTCTGTAGTATATGAGTGTCGATTTCACGATAGCTTTTTATGAGGTGATAAAAATATTGAATGAGTAATTTCATACATTAACAGTTTAAGGACTTTCTGGCATTTGTTATTACACAATTTAACAAAAACTTCCGTTTTTAGTATAATTTCGTCTTTTTTTATTTTTTTTTTAAATATCGTATTCTTTCCAGAAAAGGCTCACATTTTTTAAACATTTTTTGATTTTGTCCACAAAATAATATGTCGGTGTTACACACAACAATTTTTCTTGCTACAATTAGTAGTTCGTTGAAGAGAGAGGAGAAGGGAATACGAAATTTTTTTCTGAAATTTTTCCTTTTTTTTAACTTGCATTTTTTTGCATTTGAACTAAAAAAATTAAAAACAAAACGAATTTCGAAGTACAAGCAAGTTTGTACCCTTTCAAATTCTCTCTTTTGTACCCTTTCAAATTCTCTCTCGCTCGCTCTCATACGAAATCAAAATTTCAGCAAGAAAAATTAATTTAAAATGCTTTGCCATTACAAAAAATAATTAAAACTCTTAGCAAAAGATTATTTTATTTTTGATTTTAAATTACTTTTAAAATTCACAAACCAAATTGGTAAATGTTATTCAACACGAATGCTATGGAACACAAAAAGCTTTTGTTAACGTTTTCGTTACTGTATATTAACAGAATGAACGAAAAGTTAAAGAATTAGGCTATATACATATATACTAATTTTTAACGAAAAACAATGGATTTTTTTGTGTGAACCTATTATTATTTCGGTGACTGTATATTATTGGGAAAAGAAATCATCCAAAAGAAACTTTATGTTAATTTTATGATTCTGAAATTCTTAATTTCAAATTTGTGGAAATTTTTACATAATTTATTTAATTTTATTTTATTATTAGCTTTTTATATTTACAGAGGAGCGTTCAATTTTAAATTTGGAAGGGTAGCGTCACAAACCCCTCAGGAGCGGAGCTAATGGGGCTCAAAATAAGGTACCTCTGACGTAGAAAATTTTTAACCGCTTGTCAAATTTTTGTTTCTTCAAATATTTTACATAATTTTATTAATACTACGTTTTCACCAAACAGAAACAAGTAATTTGTGGCTTCATTTGGTTTTTGATTGAAAAACTATATAAATTTCTTTAGTTTTTCCATACAAATCAAAAATCATTTTTATTTAGTTTTTATTGAAAAGCAAATAAAAATTACTCAAATAACTATTTATGATACAG
The DNA here is from genome assembly GCA_932274085.1 of Protocalliphora azurea. Classification (NCBI taxonomy): domain Eukaryota; kingdom Metazoa; phylum Arthropoda; class Insecta; order Diptera; family Calliphoridae; genus Protocalliphora; species Protocalliphora azurea. Next base: position 113,846,493 of record OW026521.1, read on the forward strand.
CATGTTCAGTTGATTTCAGAACAATAAGCTTGTATATATAATAAAAATATATGAATGACCGAAAATGTTTATTAGTTGTTTAATTATTTTGTTTCTTACACCTTTTCTTTATTAAAAATATTTTAAAACCGTGTGAAATTTTTTATAGAAACAAAACTAAGTCGATTAAATACAGAAAAGTAATAAGTGAAGAAATATAAACGTCAAGGAAAATTAGGTATATAAACGAATTAGTTTTTGAAATATTGTTTTCGTCAAAATCAATTGGTTTTGTTTTGATATGTAAATGTAGTATAATTAATAAAAGAAACATTTAAATTTAAATATATATTTTTTTACAAAAACTGACAACTTAAAATAAAAATCAATCAACATATAAAAACATTTTGAAAACAAAAAAATTAATGTACAAAAATCAAACGTAATTTTGCGTTATATATGCCGAGAATTCAAGGACAAATTTCCCGGGAATTTTGTCAATTTTTCACTTCCCGATTCTTATGATTTGATATGAATTATTACCATTTTTTAAACTCATAAATTCTATAAAAAAAAATCTCGATTGACCATAACCAAACAAATATACGTTTAGATTATTACATTACTTGGCTTTGCATGTAATTATCTCTAAGAGTTTATTAAATACCACTTTTACGACTAAAAATATTATTATTTTTATATTTTGGAGAAATCGATCGGGATCCAAGTGAGATTAAAAAAAAAAAAATATTCTTGAAGACATGCTTATTTATGGTTTCTTAAAAAATGTTTTGCGGCTGTGACGAACGATATCCAGGATTCTTTCTTAAAGATACTTAAATAGTAGAACATTTTATTTATTTTTTTTTAACTAGATGTGGGAATGATTATATTTTTTAATGTAATTACCAAATAAGCATTTTAGAAATATTATTTTATTATTTTAAATTTAAAATGCCCTTTATATACCATTTATACCAAACAAAAACTAATTGATTTTTGTGAAAACCGAATTTCAAAAACCACATCGTTTACATACCTATTTTTCTCTCAGTATGGTTTTTGTTAACATATTTCTTTATTAACAAAATTTTACTTAAGCACAATTTTGTTAATTTTTGTTATAAAAAATGTTTATTTTATAATATTTTAAAAATAATTTGTTCACTAAATGTATTAAACATAGAAAACTCTTGAAGAAATTTTACAATTTTAACTTTTTCATTACATATGAAAGCTCACTGTTTTGAAATCATTTAAACAGGCAATATCAAAAATAATAATTTTGGTAGTTTTTATTTGGTTTGAATGAAAAACTGTTTGTTTTTGTTTGATGTAAATGGCATATTAGAATTAATTTTCCATAAAAATTTTGTCTCTAAAATGTATTCTAAATTTAAAATTTGTTCGCGCTCTGAAAAAAGTCATCAATCACCAAAATAATTCATTGAATTAAAAATTGTTTAAATTTGTGCCTCTCACCAAAATGATTATATCAATTACTAATAGCTGTAACAAAATAAAAACAGAAGAAAATTCTCCAATTAAAAGCTTTATTAAATCAATCAAGTAGATGACTAAATGAATTAAAAATTTAAATTAGAAAAAATTTTACTTAAATTTTCTTTTTACCATTTCTTTTATTTTATTTTTGCTTGAATATATTAATTAAATTTTGATGTAAAATGAAACGACTGTGTTAGTTAAAAAATATATTATAATTATTATAACAGAAACTAAAAAAAACTATTTGTAATACCTATTACAATTTATATAATTATATTTAAAAAGTCATCTTCAGTAAATTTTTATTTCAAAGCAGATAAATAAATAAAATCCCGATTCCTGGGAGTTGAAAAATGTCGGGAAATTAAAAACACTATTCAGAAATTTTAAGCTATTTGGACCCAGTTTTTACCTCTTTATATCTATGAGGAGATGCTAAATACAATTATTTTTTAAATTATTCCCTAAGTACGCATTTCTAAGATTGGTATTAGTGTTAATAATTTCCCTATTATTACAGATGTTCCCTCCAGATAAATTAAATATTGTCATTACATTCGGATTTTCATTGGAATATTATTTCAATATAGAAGGTTGGTACACATTTTTTTCACCATTATTCAAGAAACGAACTTCATGCATTTTTTTTATTGATGTCTTGTTTCTAGACTATAGCTTCCCCTATGTTGGAACGTCCCTCTAAGATAACCGGTTTGATGTTTTCTTCATATGGAATAATTATTATTGTATTTAATTTTAATTTATATTCACATATTTTTTGTAAAATATTACATAAAACAATACACATACATTTGTGCGTAATTTGGCAATAAATAATTTTAATGAAAATTTTGTATTTTTATTGCTGAACCAATTTTTGTGCAAAGTTGTAAATGCAAATACAAATAGAAATTTTTTCACCATTATTCAAGAAACGAACTTCATGCATTTTTTTTTTTTTTTTATTGATGTCTTGTTTCTGGACTATAGCTTCACCTATGTTGGAACGTCCCTCTAAGACAACCGGTTTGATGTTTTCTTCATATGGAATAATTATTATTGTATTTAATTTTAATTTATATTCACATATTTTTTTAAAATGTTATATAAAACAATATACATATATTTGTGCGTAATTTGGCAATAAATAATTTTAATGAAAATTTTGTATTTTTATTGCTGAACCAATTTTTGTGCAAAGGTATAAACGCAAATAGTAATTAAAATCCATTTTTACTTTTTGTTGTGCAAAGAACGAAATTATCTATCAAGTAAGAAAAATTTTAAGTCGATATTCTTTACGAGTCTTAAATTTGTTTACACTTCATCATTTCAAATAAATTTGTTATATTTCGTTATAATATCTTAATTAATAATGAATTTATTACAGATCAAATATGTATAGTTTCTCCAAAAATCAATTTTTTATAAAAAAAAAATATTTTTTCAGATAATCTCGATTATTTAGCTGACGTAATTCTTAATTATACACAAAAGGACTGAAGTCAATATCGTCTATAGAACCGAAACTACGCTACTTTAAATTTTAACACGTCGCGAAAATTTTCAAAAATATTGTACTATTTTGGATGTTAAAAAGTCATAAGTAAATAAGTTATTTGTTTCCGCAGCCAATGTTGTCAATTTTAACAATTCTACCTAATTCCACGAAAAATTAAAGCACTTTCTATTTATACACACTTATAGTCTCGAATATCGTAGTACTGCAACTCTGCGAAATCTGTGTTTAGTATTTCATGGAAAATTGAACTTTTTGTATATTTTATTGACAACCTATATATAGACAGACATCCAGATGTATATATTTTAGGCATAAGTTCACAAATTATATACTATTTTTTAGGTGCATATGTCATTATATTACAATAAAAAGTAAAGTTGGAATTTTTCTTTTATTTTAACAAATTAAAGCTTTGAAATTTTTACATATCTGTTTAATTCAATTATTTGTGATGTTGAACTGAGCCCATATTAAAATTGGGAAAAAAAATATTAGTAAACTAAGTGCAACATTAAATTTTAGCATATGTATAGATATTGGCCGTCAATTTATAAAAAGTTTTTCAAATTTTAAAAATTCTTTATATTTTGTCTGTATTGGATTAATAATTTACCCAAATTAACATCTTTTAGATATTAAGTTTTATAATAGTACATATAATAGTACGTATAATAATACTGTAACACACAAGCAAATACTAATAATGGTACTTTTTAGCACTAAATATTTAATTTTTCATTAATCGGTGTTGCCATAATGTCTTTAACATAATAAACATTTTTAAGTTTACTTTATGTTTTTTTTTTTACTTTTTTTTGCCTTCTAATCATATTTTGTCTTCTAATCTTATTCGTTTGCAATTTATTCTGTTTAAAGATGACTCATTATATTTATATTATTTATTTATTTATTTTTTTTCTGCAAAAATAAGTATAGATATGTATTACAAAAATTTACGAATGTGTTAGTATTCTGAATGGTAAAACTATTAAAATCCTTATTCACAATCATCTTTTAATACGAAATTACTAATTACATAATAGTTATTAATACCGTTATTATGATTTGTTATGTTTGGGTGAACTGTTACTGCAGGATTGGATGGAATTGAAAGTTTGATCATTTGATTTTCATTCGTATTTTCTTTGCTAATTTTTCTAAAAAAAAAAATCACGATTGTTCTTGGTTGATTTCCAAAGACATTCTAAAGTATCATAGGAATGTATTCCTCACAATTATTCACCTGACAATTCGAAAAATTTTAAATATTTTAAATATTATTTCTCGTGGGATTTTTAATAGATCTAATTTAAAAAAAAAAACCTAAATTTTTGCGAATTCTTTTCCAAATAAGCATTTTGTTACCTAAAATTTAAAAACACTTAATAAATTCCTTCACTTTAGATCCGTCACATTTAATGCAGACTAATTGCACAATAAAAGACGAAACACACCTGGAATGCTGAAAGTATTAGCTATTATTCGTTGCAAATTTTCTTATTAAGTTTTCATAAAAATTGGACTTTTTTCCACTAGACAGTTCACTGTGCATTATTAAAAGATTAAATACGATATTATGAAAAAACTTTTTGTACTAGATCTCTCATTTTTAGCACATACGTAAGTCTAGAGCTTTTTATTTCCTATTTAATTTTTAAACATTTCTCAGAAAATAATTTTGAGGATTTTTAAATTTCTAACTTAAAATTATTTAAAGAAATTTTATAATCTATACGTAATATGTTTATCTTTCTTCTTTTATTTATCTTATGTAGTTTTTTGAACGATTTCAACGAATGTCTGTTTATCCCATCCGTTTTTATTTTTTCAGACTTTTTTCGTTTTATAGACCTTATACTTATATTACCTTTTGAATTGATTTATTTTTTTTATTTTATTCTTTTTTCATAACCTTGATATTGTTAAAAATCGAGAAAATAGATTGTGTTTTTTGTTTGTTTTGTTTTTGTGCCGGTTACTAATACTTTAAGTGAAATGGCAAACAAATACAAAGTTTATCACTTGTCTTGAATTCCTACCGGAAGTGTTTTATTTAATTTTTATGTACATTTTGGCACAATCTTGAGAAATTTTATTTTCATTGATTTCTTGCGAACAGCAGGAAGTACGCAAGGAAAGAAGGTTAAAACAAAACAAAAGTTGACGGTTTTAATACTTAGCACACGTAGAATATATATATATATATATATATATATATATATATAAATTATATATATATATATATATATATATATAAATTATATATGTATATATATATATATATATATATATATAAAGTATATATGTATATAGTATATATATATATATATATTATATATTATATTATATACATATATTATTTATTTATTTTTCGTTATAAAGCTAAAAAAGAAAACTACTTATTGATACAATTGTACGTATGATTAATATTAATTAATATTCAATAATTACACGCCCTGCGTGACTGTAGTAAAAGGAAGCAAATATATATATATATATATATATATATATATATATATAAATGAATATATATATTTATTACTATATATATATATATATATATATATATATATATATATATATATATATATATATATATGAAGCAATTTTTGCTAAATTTGTATGGATGATTTATCTAAATAACTTGTTTTACCAAATATTATCTTGAAACTAATATTTATAATAGATTTCTTCATTTTAGTTATTTCCAGAAGAGGATCTTATATGGGTCCTATGGTCAATTATGCTCCAAGTCTGATAACATTTGAGACACTGATTTATACTTATACATAGCGAATTTCACTAAAATCATGATATACTAATTTAAGGCATTTACAAACTTTAAAACCCTATTCCAGGACAACATTTGTATAAAAACTAAGTGCTATAATGAACCGATAATACGCAGTTTCAATAGCCTTGGTCCTTAATAATCATAGGCGTCATATTTCGTCAAATTAGCTTTAGAATTGCGACCTTTACTAAATGCAAAATTTTACATGTCAGTTCAGCCAGACGGACGTCGACTTAGAAAATGATTTAGTTGATTGGTATACTTTAAGATGGATGCTGATTTTTTTTTTTTTTTTTTCATCATCACAAATGAATAATACCCCAAGAACATATAGTGATGTATGCTATAACTACTTTTTAACAATGACCTTACTACGATGTATGTGATTCATATTAATTACATGGTGCTACAGTGAAAAAACACTTGAAATGTTACATCGTGTAGTTTATAGATATAGATGAGTAGATTATTGTACCTTTTTTAGAATTTTCGATATACCCTCAAAATCGGGAGTTATATACCAAATACCGATTTTTCCAACTTCGCTGCTTTAAGCATTTTTATCTCGAATACCTGTTATTCAATTTAAGTTTTTTAAACGGCATTAGAAAGAAACGATTTCACCCTTTTAAAGAATTATATACATATACTGTGTAAGATATTAAATACAAAAATTCAATTTTTTTAATTTTTATTCTTATTTTTTGAAGTTTCCAACCATTAGTGACTCAAACTTTATTAGAAAGCATAGTTTTTTCAAATAATGTGTTTTGTAGGGAATAAAATAAGCTACTTCTTGATAAAATCAAACGAGAATTGTGGAATATATGATTTTTTCCCTAACTGTAAAATTTATAAAATCCTTTTATTTTATGTTATTGCAATTATTTTGCGTCATAAATATGGCAACAACAAAATATGTACATGTAAACTAATTAGGGTGATCAATTATTCAACTTTTTTGAGAAATCGGTTTTCTAATAGTTCACATAAATTGTGAAAAAACCGGTTGATGTTTTCGAAATTCCGAAAAAAAGGGTTAACCGATTTTTTTTGCAGAAGTAAATATTTTCATTATATTAAGTTCAAAATTATGAAATATAATTATTATATGAAACAAATTTTAATTCAAAAATAAAACTAAGTTTTATATAATATCCTAGCAAAAATAAATGCAATTCATTTTTAAGAAAGTACTTTTATACTACTTCCAAAGTTTCAGTAAGTATTCGATTTCTTGTGCCTAAGATGTTATATATATACATCATCTAAAAATGTAACTAAAAAGCGATTCAGATAAGGTTTTATGATATAAAACGTTGAGAATTTACAAATACTTGTTACTTAATAATAACTATTTTAATCAAATGAAAAATATTGTTATGCATTTTTTTATGAAAAATATTTGATTTATATAAAAATTAAAAGTAGTTTATTTAAATTGATAAAAAAGTACATAAAAGAATCAATTTTACATGATATCGTGAACATTAGTACCTACTAAGTGAATGGGTATCAAAAAATAGAACATCTTCCAATGACAACTCTATTTTAAGTTCATTCGCGATGATTCAAATTTATACTACTTCAGGATCACAAGTTCAGGATCTTATTGATTTCTTTGGATGTACTTTTTTATGCTACGATTTACAGAAACTATGACTTAATATGGAAAAGGTGTGTCTAAATTTTTTCGAAAGAAATTTCAAAGTTAGACAGACTTATTCCAAATACTACTACTTTAAAAAAATATAACTAAATAGTATTACAAATATTGAATTAATAAAAACCCTAAAATTTTTAAAATGTTTGTAAGAATGCCACAAGCATAAATTAATAAGTAGATATTTATGTGAGAGAAAAAAACCTAATTCAATTGTCAAAAACCTAATTCATGCAACAACAAAATACAGTAGTCACATATATTTTGTTTTTTTGTGTTTTGAAAAAAATGAGTAATTATTTGAAAATTTATTTCGAAGTGTCTTTTAAATAAACTTCTAGTTGTATTCTATGGTTACAAGTATTACAATTGAAAAAAAAAATAATTCCACTGATATGCGTATTTCATTCAATATAATTATTACTTTAATATTTGTTTAAACTTATAAACACTGTTGCCAGATTTGACGATTTTTCGGTTTTTGTTCCAAATTTGATTATTTTTTCCAAGGACTGAAAATAATCATTATTCTTGAAATTTTTCACAAAATAATCAGCTTTAATGACCAAACGGATAAAAACACAGAAATGTGATCATCAGTTCTATTGAAATGCGGAAAGATTATTATTATTATTATTATTATTATTATTATTACTATTATTATTATTATTATTATTATTATTATTATTATTATTATTATTATTATTATTATTATTATTATTTTTATTATTATTTTTATTTTTAATTATTATTTTTATTAAATAGTTTTATTAAAAAAATCAATTTTAATAATTATTTTTGAATTTTATTTTTTTGCTCACTTTTAATAACTATTTTTGATTTTTATCTTTTCGCTCAACACACCGATTATTTTGTGAGTTTTATTTTTCTTACTAACAAAATAAAACTTAAGTTGTTTCGAAATGATTTTTAGTAAAAAAATATACTTTTCTTTTTTTTTCTTTTGTGTAAACATCAGTAAAAATACAATTTTTTTTTAAAAATCAAGTTTTACTAAAAATTAAATTTTTTTATACAAATCATAGTTTTCTTATAAAAATCAGAAAAGTTTAAACTTTTTGCAAAAAAATCAAATAGTTTGCACAAAATCAAATTTTTACAAGAAATCAGATTTTTTACAAAAAATCAAATTTCTTACATAAAATCAAAATTTTTACAAAAAATCAATTTTTTACAGAAATCAATTTTTTGCAAAAAATCATATTTTTTACAAAACAAAAAATTGACTTTCTTAAAAATTTTGACTTTTAGTAAAAAATCTGACAGTAAAAATTTAGATTTTTAATTTTAATTTTTTAATAAAATTTTGGTTTTTATTAAAAATTTTAATTTTTAGTAAAAATTTAGATTTTTAATAAATTTTAATTTTTAATAAAATATTTGATTTTTTGTAAAAGAGTTCTGATTTTCAGTAAAATTTTTATTTTTAATATAAATTTTGATTTTTATTAAAAATTTTAATTTTTAATATAAATTTTGATTTTTATTAAAAATTTTTATATTTATTAAAAATTTTGATTTTTATTAAAAATTTTAATTTTTAATACAAATTTTGATTTATGATAAAAATTTTGATTATGCAAATTTTGGCCTTTATAAAAATTTTAATTTTTAGTAAAACTCGTAAGATTTTTGTTAAAAAAAAAAAACTGAATTTTGGTGTTAAATCGAGTTTATAAGAATTGGGAGTAAGTTTTCTTCTTTGAGCAATAAAATAAAAATCAAAAAATAATCATTGAGCGAAAAAATTAAAATCAAAAATAATAATTATTTTTCAGCAAAAAAAAAAATAAAGAGCAAAAATAGTCACCAAAAGTTGGGCGAAAAAATAAACTCAAAAATAATCATTATTTGTTGAGTTTTATTTTAAAACTTATAATTATTACGGTCCTTGATTTTTTTCTAAAAGAAATTTTAGAACTATTTCCAGCATTTTTAATACATTTTTCTTTAAAGGTAAATTAGCTGGTACATAAATATTCACTATTAAAATAAAATCTTTCTAAATTTGTCTATTTAAATGGCTCAATTATAGAAGAAATTTAAGGGAACCAATATAATACTATATTTGAATACTTCACAAAGGGCCAAATCTATTTGGCAATTTTTATAAAAGCTTTCAGTTTCATAATTAAAGCATTAGAAATCCTTAAATATCAGTACTAAGTATCTAATAGTTATAATATATTTTTTTTTTTTTTTTTTGGAATCGCATAAATTTACATATTCATCATTTGTATTCATATATCATCAACCTTAATAAATACTATTTGACTATTTGAGACCGATAATATTAAATTAATGTAATTTTTTATTAATTTCTTTTTAATTTAAAATTTTATCAAGAATAAAATAACTTTTTCATAAAAAAAAACATAGAAAATGTTTATTAACATATAGAAAACCTAAGCTTTGGTCTCGAGAATTTTTTGCATATTTCAAATACCCGATTTGATTATTTTGATGATGTTACCCCAAATTTATCTGGCATCAGTGCCTATAGAGTTAATTTCAATTTAACCTTAAAATGTATTTATAAAAAATAACAAGAAATTAACTTTATGAATATTAATCAATAAATAAATTTGTTGGTAAATTTCCTTTCAAAAATTGGTATCAATTGCATAGGTTGTTTGAAATAAAATGTTATATTTACAAACGGTTTTTTTATGTTTAAAAAACCGGTTTATTCGGCATTCGAAAAATGAACATTTTTCAAAAAACCGGTTTATTCGGCATTTGAAAAATGAACATTTTGCAAAAAACCGACAGCACTTAAACCAAAAAACTAGTTTTAAAATCGTTTAGAAAATCGTGTCTATCATCCTAAAAACTTTTATGAGTTTTCCAACTTCGAAATAAAATCAAATATTCTACAATTCTAATATAATTTTATCACACTGAGGCTCATTTTACTTCTAATAAAATATTGTATTAGGAAAAGATAAGAAAAAATATATTTTTTAATAAAGTATGGGTCAAAAATAACTGAAAATTCAAAAAATAAAAATAAAGAATTGGTACTATTTTTCTAACATCTCACACAGTTTTGCCATGAATATAAATGTGTTTATACTTCTTAAAAAGGGTAAAATCTTTTCTTCATAATTCTGCACTTAAATTTGATAACTGGTATCCGAGATAAAAAATTATAAAGTCACAAAATCCGAAAAACCGGTTTTTTGGATGAAACTCCAAATAGCGGGATTATTATATATTATTATATATTATTATTATACTCAACCATTCCTATTACCAGAGCTTTTCTTTTCCGAGCGTTTTCTTCTTCTGGGAAATGGGGATTGAATTTTAATTTTCCCCGGATTCCGGCAATTTCCGCGAAAAATAAAAAATTAAAAATGTTAGACAATACGATATAAGATAATTCAGTTAAATTAAGAAAAAAATATGAAATAAATTCATTAATTATAAAACGATTATTTAGTCAAAAAAAGATTCTATGATTTTCGAAACAACATAGAAACTAAAATTGCTCTATAAGCGATGTTATTTATCGCGTAAGTAAATATTTCTAAATTTTATATAAATCTAAGTCTTATGTTTTTCATCAAGAAAGAGTAACAGATAATGTTAAATATCCAAGGTCATCTTTATCTAACATGGTATCAAAATTTCTGAAAAATTATAAATGCGTCAATCATATATTATATCATAGTGCTATACAACTTTTTAACACCTTGAAGCCACTTGATGATTGAGTTTAAAAGTACTAACATATTTTTAATAAAAAAAATATAAAAGGCCAATAATTCTTTTTCGATACAATTATTTTAAAAGATCGTATTTATGAAAGACGATCAAAAGTTTTGAATACTCTTGTATTATATTTAAATTCTGAAGCATGACCAATCAACTCTACTTATTTAAGGCATAGCACCAAAAAAGAAACTAAAGAATTTGGAAATTAGATGTTTGGAAGACTATTCGGCAGAGAAACTGTGAGAAATGAATCACATGAGCATATGGAGATGAAGCATCAAATTGTGATTTACTATTGGAGTTAAATGCAATTATTAAAAGTGTACAACATTTAAAAAATTCAAGAAAAACTATGATTTTTTTTAAATAAACTTAAATCAAACCATTTAAATGCTATTAATTTTTTTTAAATATTATTATGTCATTTATATATATATACAAAGAATTATTATCCTCTAAGTTATTTTGGTTTTCCTTTTACCATAACATTTTTGAAAACTTTCCAAATTTGAACATTTTTATTTTATATTTTGCATTTGAATAATATTTAATGCGTAATGAAATAATTCGAACCAACCTAACTGCCTTATTCGAATTATTCCTTTTATTCGAACAATGGAAAAATCGAACAATTTGGATACCCTAGAAGAAAGTCAACAAACTTAATTTTTGCATCGATCTTTCATGGAATTCATGACATATTTAATACTTATGTAAACTAGTAACTAAATTTATTAAAAACTATCATTTAAATAAGGAAATCATTAGTACTCGTAACTATTATTTTGAGTTAAAAACAAATATGATTTTTTGTAACAATTTGGCATATCAAGTAAAATAAAAAAAGAAAAATAATTCAAAATCACTAATAAAACATTTTGAGGATTGTTTGGACATTTAAAAAAAAAACTAAACACTTGTTGGATTTCATAGACATACATATTAGCTCTGTTCCACAACTTGTAAAACTTTCAAGTTTTAGTCAGAATTTACAGAAGAGCGTTCCCGTACTAAAAATTTGTTGTTTTTCTGACAGTTTCTGACTAATTCTAACATAAAGGAATAAAGTTTTTATTTCCGAACCATACTCATGTATATGTATTTGAAAATTTTTTTAACCAAAAATTCCAATTAGAATAATTTCCCAGACTTAAAAAAAATACTTTTTAACATTAATTTTCTGTTAAAATTTTTTATCTAATGTCTTCCCCGTATTAAACCACCTAAAAACTTTTTTAATTAAATATATCAAGAGAATATGGCGAAAAATGTATCAGTTTAAGTGGCACTAATAAATTTATCATGGAATAAACATACAATATGCATATTTTGACTAAAATGAATAGAAAAAAAACTAAAAAACTAAATTCTACAAACTTTCAGTTTTTTTTTTATATAAGAAGAAATTGTGATGATTTGTAAGTTGCATTTATTAAATATAATGTATATCGCTTTGCATTCCATCCATCCACACAGCTAGCATAAAAAAGAATAAATAGAATGCAATTTTCTGGTAAAATGAGAAACATTTTTGAATTTCACAAAATCATGATTTTTTTTTTTTTTTTTTTTTTTTGTTTTCCTTACTTTTTGTTGTAACAAAAAAGCTAAGTATTTCTTTTACAAAAATTTGTTGAGAAAACTTCTAAGAAGAAAAAAAAAATATTTTAAATTGCTTGTAGCATATAACAGCAACGCATGAAATCCAACCAACAAAAAAATAATAAAAAAATAAATATTTATGTATATCTCTGATTGTACATATCGCTCACTCACACTTGTCATAAGATACACAAGTAATTTTTAAAATAGTTTTTCATTTCCTTCAACATAAACACACACACACGCACACAACACCAAATAGAAATATAGGCAACCCGCCATCAACCAAACATGTTGGGAGAGAGTGAGTGGCAAGTAAAGGCAGACACGGCAGTAGTATTTATAAAAAGAAATAAACCCGAAAATCATGAAGGAAAAATAGCAGCAAATTTAGGTCATATTGAAAAATATTTCTAGTTTTTGGTTTCATTTATAGAATTTAACTTCTTTTTTGAAAAAAAAAAATATTCATTCTTGGGAATTTAAGTTTGAAACTTACCAACAAATTTTGTATTAAAAACTTTGTCGCAAGTGGGAAAAACTATTAAAAAAGTAACAACAAAAAGCACACATCAAATGCAACTAGTTGGAAAACTTCAAAAAAATATGAAATATTTCTTTTTTCCTTTCAGCGAGCGATGAATAAATATTCTTTTATAAAACAATTGTGGGGATTTCGTAATCAGCGCCTTATAGAATTTTAAAACATTTTTTTTTATTTAATTTTGTTTTATTTAATAAATTTTTTAACACTTTTTAGTTTAAATTAATATTTTTTTCTTTTTATAATTTCATAAATATAAAATTTTCTTTTAATTTTTATCTAAATTGTTCTGTTATATATTTAAACTTCTCATTTTTGTTTCAAAATTTCTAGCAATATTTCAATCGAATATTCTTTACAGCGCTTTTATGAAATTCGTGTAGATTTTGGTTCAATTTGAAAAAACCGACTGATTCAGAAATTTATTTTTAAGAAAATTTGCTTTGTGCGCGTGTGAAAAATTGAAAACGGGTATACGAATAAATTTACAATAAAAATTTGAAAGTGTCTGACTACAAGCGAAAAAACAAATTATTCGTTTATTTTGCTTATAGATTTGATTATAGGTTCTTTACACTAATGTAGAAAAGTTTAGAGGCAGAAGGGAGGGAGAGACAGGGAATAAAGATGTAAAATAAATTGCTCTTTTTAAATTGATTTTAATGTTTCCTCAACATATTGCAAAATGTTGTAAATACTGCAACATTTAAAAAAATAAAGCTTATATTTGTATTGTAATGAGTGCGTATTATCTAGGAACCGTTCAAGTAAAAAAATGACTTTTTTAATATTTTATACATCAACATGTCGCTCAAGATAGAATAAGAAACAAATCAATAGATTTTGAATAGAATTTAAATCAAGACTTATATTAAACATCTTTCTAAAGAAGCTTTAACCCATTTAATTTTTTAATGCATATAAGTTGGTTTGAATGTTTGGAAAAAAATATCAGTCTCAATATGATATTTATATCAATGTGTTTCTGTATGTTTATAAACATATTTTTTAAGAATATTTAACAGTTATTTAGTATTTCACTATGTAATATTATTATTAATAAATATTTCAAATGAAAATGTATTAGATTTTTTTTTAATAATTCTAATGTTGGTAGCAGGATGTTGATTTAATAATGAACAAACATTTACAGTACTATTTCTTAAAAGATTTATTGGCGTTATGTAAGTAACATTTATGAAAATATATTTCCCTATATGTAAGTATCAATCTTTACACTTTCGCTAAAGCGTGGAGTGAGTGTTCGTCAACATGTTTCAAAACAATTTTTCAATGTTACTTAATAAAAATTTCAGTGATAACATAATATATTTACCAACATGGTGTATATCTGTTTAAGGCACATTAAAACAATTGATATCTACATTTCAAATCGAAATGATATTATTAGCTTTAGACCTAATTCTATTCTTAAATTCGCATTCAAAGTTTTCAGATGCCATTTACCTTAACAGAAAAATTAACGTCAAATTATCTTCTCAAAGGGCGGCCATAAAAGAAATGTACACGTTATTTTTACTGGAGAAAAAGATTAATGTAACGCATATTTCCACGTCATTTACTCCAAAATCTTGTTTTTTGAGTTATGACGTTCTTGAAGTAAATGAGCGATATGTATATGTAATATTGTTAGCAACATATAATAAAATATAAAATTTTTATTGCAATTATTCTTGAAATATTATTATAAAAATGTGGGAATATCTATCTAACATACTTTCCAACATGTTTGCAAAGAGTGGATAGCTCTAAACACTTTCGAAAATATGATATTACTACCAACATGTCGCCAGCGAAAAAATAACCAAGTAATAATATGATTATTAATAAATCATTTCTCATTTTCATTATGTTTATAAACATTTTGTTTAGGAAACATCAGTGTTGCATATTAAATCTAGAAAAATCAATTTAATAAAATTAAAAATTTAATAATTGAAAGAATGCATATCTTCCTATAAATAACTATCAATATGCTTGCAACATATTACCCAGAACAATGAAATAAATATGTAAATTTTTGTAAAACAACTTAACAAAAATTACACAAGGTCAAAGAAAATAAATTTAGCTTCATGTTTCAGAGAGTGTTATTTAATGCTTTCTTAAAAAATAATAACGAGAACTTCAGCTGTTAACATAATTCTCTTGGACATAATATAAAAAATGTATGTTAAATTCTTGAATTTTATTTTGCATTTTAAAATGTTGCTGGCAACATTATTTCACGTTTGCTTTAATTGTTAAATTTCAATTTGTATGTCAATTTGTTGAAAGAATAAAATAAAATTTTCAAAAATGAATCGCTTTTCGTTTATAGTTTTAAAATGTTCAGATGTGTACGATAAAATAAAGACTAATGATTGTTTATACTGTTAAATGTTACTCGCAACATTACTTTAAGTTTGCTTTTATTATATGCCAAATTTTGTGGAAAAACCCAAATAAAATAACAAACTAAGATATTTTAATATTTAGTTTTACAATTTTTACACGTGTCTGAAAATAAATGTTGCTAAATAATTTTTCAGTCACTAAAACATATTTCTAAAAGGCAGTAAGAAAAATTTTTAATCCCGAATTCTTCAGGTTAGATATTATATAATATTATATAAATTTCAAAAATAATAAAACAAGAGCAAATAATAGCCTACACTTAATCACACAATTGAATATGAAAATGTCAAAATTATTTTCCTAATAATAAAGATTGGAAAGTTAAAATCATAGTTTAAAATGATTTAAACTATAATTATTTTACGAAATCTATAAAACTTTTACATAAATATATAATTTTTAAATAATATTCTACTAGCAATATGTTTCTAGTAACATATCAATAATACTGTTGCTAAGAACAAAAGTAGAAAAATCGTTTAAACAACATGTTCAAAATTATTGGCAGCATACATATTATTAACAAAAAGTCATGAATAATAATACCTTAATAATATCTCATCAAATTATCAAAAAAAAAGTTTGAAAAGATAAATAAATCTGCAAAAATTAACCATAAACATGTTGCTGTAACATTTTCAATCGAAAACATATAACACTACAACGTATATAAAACGTCTGTATATTAAACTAAGTAGCTAACTGCATATTTCTAGCTTTATAAAAATTTTATATAACATAAGAAAACGTAAAAATTAAACTTTGAAAAAATTTATAGAGTTAATGAAACTTCATACACTGGTGCTTAATACAGCAGAGGATATTGTGGTGTTTTTGATGGAAAATAAGGCAGCAATATTTCAATTGTTTCTATCAAAAACACTACACCATCCTTTAATCCATTAAGCCCCAGTGTAAAATCCAACAACAAAAAAGGTAAAAAAATAATGTTCTCGTTTTTAAACGCTATAATTTGGTCGTTTATTCCTACTGTTGCGTCTACTGCAAAAAGAGAGCATGCATGGCTGACAAACAAAAGAAAAAATATCTAAAAATCTCGCCCATCTATTCAAACAGACGCGAAACATTTTAAAACGGAAAAAGGTATCTACATGTGTATGAATATACATTTGTTCATATTGGCACAGATACAATAATAAAAAAAAACAGACGTCAAGACCGCGCGTAATGCAACAATCAAAACAAGAAAAAATTAAAACGCACACTTTCTTTTCAAAAGAAAAATAAACTTATACTTGTATATCTTGTATCTATCAGATACTTTACCAGCCACTCATACAAACAATAAATTCATATACAAATAAAAAACAACATCGACTGGTTAGAAAAAAAAGAACCATTCTACAAGATCTGTTTGCTTATGTGTTTGTCTTTATTTATTTTTTTTTTTTTTCTTTGCTTTTGTTTTTATACCTACCATCAGAAAGATAGGGGTATATTGGGCTTTTCATTCCAAGTGTAACATGTTGAAAAAAAAAAATATATATATATATATATATATTCTGGGTCCTGGTAAAATTTTGATCTAGCTATGTACGCCTGTCTGTTAAAAGCAGGATAAGGCAAGGGTGACTACTTAGGGGAACGAAATTTGACTCAAATATTTATCTAATATAAGGTTTACTTGGTATTAAAAATGGGCAAAATCAGCTAATAAACAAAAATATTATGGACCAAATACTAGTAACACAGGTTGTTCGTTGTAACTTCAAAAGCGTGTACGCATGTACAGATCGTTCAAGTCAGAAACCAAAAGTGGGTGTGATCCGCCCACTTCACCGTCTACCTCCCATATAAGGTGAACCATCAACTAAATTTTTTACAAATAGTTCAAGGAACAATGTAAACTTGGAAACAAAAAATGGGCAACTTTACCACGCACCTCCCATGTGAGATGAAATTTTAAAAGTTGCAGATGGTGAGTATATAGGTTCTGCCAAGCCAAATATAACATTCTCACTTGTTTTCTTTGTTGTTACTTTTATTGCTGCCTGTTTATTATGTGTTCTTGTAATTATAGGAAATAATTTTTTGGTGTCATAACAAATAATGTTTATACACATGTCTATAGACATATGTATGTATATACATACATTGTATATGCTTATATTCATATATGTAGGTTTGGTATATTTATCGATGTAAAAGAATGACAAGCAAAATTATTTGAACAAAGAAATTTTATATTTGTTTCTATTGAACTTTAATAGGTCTTTCTTTTTGAAATTTCTTAGCAATATATATTTGTTTTTTGACTAAAAAGCACTTAAAAATTTATTAATTTATGCGAAAAAAAGAAAACATTGTTTTCTGATAAATAAAATTGAAATATTTCCAAGTTTTGAGAATTTATATTTTTAAATTTGCACGAATTTACCACAAAAAGTACTAATTAAAACAAATAAAAAAAAAATCGTACATAACATTAAAAAAATAATAACAGGTCAACACAAAAAAAAAATATATCGTTGAAAACGTGTAGCGTTCTCAAGGAGTTTTTGGTTATATAAGTGTCTACGTAAAACCTAGAGCAAATACGTCTATTATGTTTTGTAGAGTAGATATAGTGCTACAAAAATGTAATACCGATGAGGTCTCTAATATACCTCATTTATCCCCTATGGTTTTTTAACGTTGAAAAGGTAAAAATGTAACTACTAACCTGCACGTAACCATGAAAAATGAGTAGCAAAGAGAGAGTGTAATGGAAGAATATGCATGGGATATAACTAATGCATGATCGTATATCTTGGAAATTGCAGAACAGTCAAAACTGCACTGACAAAAAAATGTGTAGATGTAAAAGTTTAAGAAAAAATATATAAGGTGTGCGCTCAAATAAAAAATAACATGTGTTTTTTCTGAAACAAATAATCAACGGAATAAGTTAGGATTAAAACTAAATCTTATACTTGTAGCATTTCTTCTTCAGATTTTTCGGTTTTATCAAAAAAATTAATTGCCAACTTGGTTGTTTTTAATTTTTTAGATATGACTGCTTAAAAAAAAAGAAGTAACGTTACGAAATTTTTCACGGTATCTCTCTACATGTATTTAAAATTAATAATAACAATTGAGCACTGCTATGGCCTCCTTAAATTTGCTTTTAACTTGCATCCAATTCCTTTACAATTGCCAAATTTCTTGGTAGTTTAAATAACTAATACTCTGTGGGACTGAAATAACATTCCCAATTCTGTGTGCTTCCACTATAACGACAAAATTATAAGAAAATCGTAAAAGCACTGTTGCATGTTACGTGTTCTATCTTTGTCTGTCTATAACACTCTTTATTATAATTATACAAAAATTCGATCTGCTGTTAAATTTTTCATGTCTCTAGAAAATATTTTAATAAAGAAAGATATTTAATATTTTAACTGCAGACAGATTAAAGTTAATTTGGGACTATATACAGATCGGCTATTAAAGCAAATATTTGGGACAAGAATCTGAGCTAAAATTCAATTAAATTTCGGGCCCACGATTAAAGAAAATTTATGTCGAAAAAACATTATCAAATAAGTGTTATTATGAAAATTTTGTGTTATGTTTTATTCTTTAAAACAAAAAACTAAAATATATAAAAAGAGGATTAAAGTCAAAATTAAATACAGAATAATCGCTGAATTAAATATCAAACAGTTAAATGGTGTAGAAAAAGTAGACAAATTAAACCCAAATACGATGGCTGACTGTTATCAACTGAAAAAGGAAAATTAAAAATAATAGCTTAAAAGCTTAATATAAGTAAATTTTATGCCTAAAGATAGTTGACAAAGGTTTCAATTAAAATTCGTTATCTCATAACACTGTGAAGTGATAGAAAACAATGTAAAATTGGAAAAAAAATAGCAATTATGTATATTATATAGAGAATTTCAAATATATGCATATTTACGAATCCACGATTAATGCAAATTTGTGGCCTATGATTAAACAAAAAAAATTTGTGACAATATACGAATCCAAAATCAGAACAAAATGGGGACTAAAAAACAGGTCTACAATTTAGGCAAATTTGGGATTAAAATCTGATTAAAACACGATGCAGTTGATCTGTTTTTAATTAATCCTAGAAAATTGTAACTAAATCCAGATTAAATATGGCATTTATGGGGTAAATGGTATTTTATGTGGCAACATCAAAATCACCCTATTATTTATACATATACATATGTATGTAAATTTCTCGATAATACTTCATTCAAATTCTTATTAAAAACACTTAAGAATTTTATCCTTTTGAGGTCAAATTTCATTTTACAATATGTAATTAAATCAATTAAAAAATAATTTAAATATTTAATAACTTTTCTTTAAACAAATTATTAGTTCTATTAAGTAAAACAAAACACTTGGCTAACTAATGTAACTTGTATTATAATTTTTAATAATGTCTTAAAGACAACTAATTTTATTATTTAATTAAATAAAGCTAATAATTTAAACGCCTACATATATACATCTGCTCAAAATAATAGATACACCTTATAGGATGATATTAAAGTGATGACAACTTTGGAAAATTCTTCAAAAGGAACTGCGAGTATTTTGATTTTAATAAATAATTTGATCTGGTAATGCCACATCAACTAAAAATATGGCAAGTATATGCATTCAAAATTTATTTACATATAGATTCTCGATTTAAATACCAAAAATGTTTCCTCAAAATAATAGGTACAGTTGATTAATTTGAAATTATTTTATATTAAATCCAAATCCATCGTCAGTTTTTAATTGCTTTTACATAATTGGGTAAGAAAACTTTTACTTTAGTTGAAAATATTATAAGGAAATAGTATTCTGACATAAAAAAATAGGAAGAAATAATCATTGTACCAAATAGGAAAGGAAAAAATAAAAAATGGAAAGTCGTTGCGTGAAATAGCAAATGAACCCCTAAACTTATGCATTTTGTCCAAAATCTTTAATATAAAAAACCAAGGTTGGAAACCGATACCGTTAAAAATACAGATGCCGATTAAATACCGTTTAAAATGAGTTACCGTAACCGATACCGTCACCGAAATTATTATTTTCTAAAAATACCGGTATTCAAATACCGTTTCCCTCATTACCGGTATATACCGATATTTTAGTTTCGGTATTTTAAAATATACTATTTTCTATGTAATATGTTTTGTAAAATTATTTCTCATATAAATTTACTTGCTTTAAGAAAGATGAAATTAATTTTAATAATAAGAGATTATTTAAAGCAATATTTTTTGAATCTTGTTTTTAAGGTCCTTTTATTATTTATATCTTTGTTTTAATAGAATTCCTAAAACGATCAGTACAGGAAGAATATTAAAAGAGTATATCTTCACTTCTTTACTTTATTTCGTCTAAAATATGTTAAGGTTTTTTTTTATATAGATTTATAAAAATTCTTAACACAAGTAAATAAAGTGGTAGAGTGGCAAAAGTGGCAAATAATTTTACGTAATTCATATCCTTTGTGCTAGATATGGTAGGTGAGTTCGACGAACTTGCCTAAGTTACCCAAAGTTATCCAAACGCGCTCAAAACAGAAAGACCTCATTCTGGAATTTTTTTGGGTCACAATTTATTTATTTATTCATTTTTTTGCGTTCCCCAGCTTTTGAGAACTTTCTACGATTTGTGAGCGTAAATTTGTAAATACTCTCGAGTATATAGAGAAATAAAAATTTTCCATGACGTCTCCGTTTTTTGAGACAACGACCCTTAATTTTGATCTGTTAAAAATAAAATTTACTCATAAGTTTTAACTACTTATATTAGGCTTAAAAACTATTACGTTATTCTGGCTTCTTTTCCTATATCGTTTAGATTTGGTTCTTTTCTTAGAATTCTCTAAGGAATGAAACGTTTTGTTCGTAAAGTTACAGCCAGGACAATGCATTTAAATATCCTTTAATTGTGGGCGGGAATTTTCTGTAATTTTCCCTGGTCTCTAAAATGTTAACAAAAAATTCTGCCCATTCTTATCCCTCTTTTATAAATTTAAATTTATTTATATTTTAATCTACTAATCTAATCTACACGTTCTTTTATAGTGTAATTCTTATACGTTCATGATATGAGTCGTAAAGTCGTTCTGGGTTGTGGAACAAGTCAATTATGTCTTAAATACAGCTGCGTTACAGTTTGTCGAAGCTTTTACGTTTGTCGCATGCAATCGATTTTAACATTACTCGGGGAACTTAATTCGGAAACTTTAGCCTTCTATACAAAGATGTTGATCGAGTGGATGATTTGCGAAGGAATCTTCTTCTGGAATGAACGACCTGGCAATATGTTAGCAGATAGCTACACCATTTAAACTATTAGGCGAAAATTATAAAATTTTATTGAGTTTATTTGAATTGAAACTAGATCCGAAGATATATGGTGTTAAATTTCATGTATTTAAAAAATCAGGAAATCTATACTTTGAACCGCCACAAAAATCAAACTACAAAGAATATTCATGTCTTAAAGTGATATATAATATAAAAATATTCAATTCAAAGTTTTATTTAATGAAATTTAATTAAAAATAAACAGAAGATTTAACTCTTTAATGTCTTTGCTCTGTCTTTAATAATAACGGTATATACCAGTATTTTAGTTTCGGTACCGGTATACCGATACCGATATAATTTAAAATACCGTTACCGATACCGTTACCGAAATAAAAATAAATTGAATACCGATACCATTATCGATACCGATATTCGTTTCGGTTTCCAACCTTGAAAAAACATAAGATAGAGTCTCGTGGTAGACCTCATAAAATAATCCCAGAAACGGATAGCAGGATTATTGTATTGGCAAATATGAATTTGAAGGATATTTCAGCTTAAATTTTTAATAAAGTAATTCCGCAAGAAAGAATTGCCAGAAAAATTCCAGTAATGCATATAACAAATGCAAAGATACGATTAGTATTTTTTAAAGAACATTTACTTTAGTCTGGATGTGAAGACTAAAAAAAAATAAGAAACACATTATCTAATGACGAATCGAAAGCTAATTTGTTTGGAAACGACTACCAAAGAAGTGTCAGCCGCCCTAAAGCAAAGAAATTCTACGTTAAATTTACACAGATGACTTTTTGAGAGAGAGAGGAGGAAACATAATGGTTTGGGAATACTTTTAAATGGAATGGTATTACTCCATTTAACTCCAGCATGTCTATGGGTACAAAGACCAAACGAAATAAGGTGTATCTATTATACTGCGCAGATGTGTACTACAAAATATTCAAAATAATTCTATTAAATCTATAAATCAAAATTTTAAAATATACACACTTACACATATAGATATTTCAAATATTTTAATTGACGTCATTAAGTCGTCAATGATATTTATGTTTTTGTATATAAAAACAAAATAAAAGGAAAATAAACAAAATATCATTAACTGTACTAGCACATACACGTGTATATATATATATATGTATATTATATATCAGTCGTTTATTTTGAAAGTATCCTAAGAACATCCACAAAAAAGTCAGGTATGCAAATATTTAAATTATTTGATTCTTATGCGTTTGTGCTGATGTTTGTAATACATACAAAAAGTTATTGAACACCCACCTTAAAGTATACCAAACTACTGAGAATAACTTTTTAATTCGATCCAACGATGTCCGTCCGTCTGGATGGCTGAACGACTTGCTGGCTGTCCACGTAAACATTATGCACAAAGTACGTGTCGCAGTTTTAAAGAAAATTCAATGAAATTTGACACTTGTAACTTTCATAATACAAGGACGAACCCTATAAAAATGTCCCCCCGTAATATGCCTTAAATATAAGAATATTTTAATGAAATTCGGTACAAAGAAGTTATGTATAAGTATCAATCTTTATACCAAATTTTATGAATATCGATAAGATAAATCCCCCTTCCGAAAATCACTTTAACGTGCATAAATCCCACACGAATGTTAGTATCAAGGTAATATTCGCCACAAATAAGTTTTATGTAAGTAGAAATAACATTGCGAAATTTTATGAGAATCGTTCCATATTTTACCATAACTTCCATATAAACCCACTTCCAGGAACAGCCCTAAAGTGCATAAAATCATCTAGATGTTAGTATCAACGCATTATTCTGTATTTGTATATTTTATTTTATATTTAGTAAAATTGGCCACAGGTGTAATATGAGTCCCCTTCCCGAATTTTTTTGCTCGTACACAATGATGTAGGGTACCATATATTCGGTCTTGGCCGACTATATCCTTTTTTCTCCTTTTCTTTTTTATTAAACTTTCTTAAGATCTCAGAATGAATAAAAAACTTGAATTGCGATAAAACTATTACGTAAAATTTTAACTACTTTTATGACTAAGTGTACTCGTATAAAGATAACATGTCCTAATTCCTCTACATACGGCTACGGAAAATTAAACAACAATTTCATTTATTTTCTTTTCATTTCTTTTTACTTCAAAAACTGTTAAATTTTGTATTTTAACGAGTTTTTAAACGAGTTCTGGATATATTTAAATGAAACATTTTTCTTTAATTATTAAATCGTATTAAAATTAATATATGTATCTATAAAATAAGAGAATTATAATTTTCAATATATATTTATTATCTTGTTTAATATATTCTTTTATTTCTTTTTTGTACTTTTTTTAATTTATATTTTTATTCAATTTTGTGTAAAGGCCCAGAAAAAAATAATTCAGATTTAAAAAGTGGACTTGTTCCAAAAAAAAAAAAGAAAAAAAGGTAACCGATAACACAAAAAATGCTCTTATGAACGGTACTCCAAGAAAGATTAAAATTTTCTTAAGAGCTAATAAAAAATTTATTTTTCTTTTAAATTTTAATCTTTAACAGTTATACGTCTTTAATAGAATAAAATTTTCAACATATACCTATTAGTTTAATTTTTATAAGCATATTTGCATGTACCAATTTTTTCGTTTATAGATTTACATATAATCTTTTTGTCATTTTTGACTACTTTTTGCACTATGAAAAAACTAATGATACTTAATTAAATGTGATTATCTGTACCTTTAACACAATAAAAAATTAATCTCTAGCTTTTATCTGCTTTGAAATAATCTGCGATTTTGTCTCATAACTCCACTTTTTAATTTGGACACATACTATTTTTTGTTCACAAATTTCCAACGTCTTTCTTCTTTCTTCCTATTTTTGTTATAACTTATTAAATACGACTCCACCCAGCATAATATTTTACATGCGAATTATCTGGACTTACACCAGTTAGGTTGTGAAAAAATTATGAAAATATGTTTGCTAGTTCCTGTGTTATTGCATTTTGCAAATGACAAAAAACTCTTCGGACCACCCTTTGGTCCCATATTAGATTCAAATGAATATCTTCATATAGTTCTATATGAGATATAATTCAAGGTCTCGCAGTAAATACGCCTAAAATTTAATAATAAAACCTATTACAATTTCCAATTTTTTGTAGCTTTTGATTAGCTTTAATTAAAAGTCTTGACAAAATCTCAAATTAGTTTTAGTCTAAAGAAAATGTAATTTCATATTATATTTAACCAAAGGTCATAATATAGTCGTGGATCTTTCTATAGGTAAATCCAATGAAACACATACATTTCATAACTCTGCCCTTTCTTCCCCACAAATCTACTCAGGATACTGTCATAAACGCTTATTTTTAAACTTTTATTGAGTCATATAATACACATGGTTAATGGTTTTCTGATGATGGCCAAAATCAAAATACAAATTATATTGTGAGAAGCAGGTTAACGGCTCATTATATTATATTATATTATATTATATTATATTATATTATATTATATTATATTATATTATATTATATTATATTATATTATATTATATTATATTATATTATATTATATTATATTATATTATATTATATTATATTATGTTATATTATATTATATTATATAATATTATATTATATTATATTATATTATATTATATTATATTATATTATATTATATTATATTATATTATATTATATTATATTATATTATATTATATTATATTATATTATATTATATTATATTATATGTAGAATTTGAAAAGCGTTTTGTTGAACACTTTAGATACTTCTGCTTTTCTCTCCAATTTAAAACACAGTTCACTCTAAATTCATTATAATATTTATTCATACACTAATTATCTATTTTACAATATTTACACATTTTTAATACTTAAAAATAACATTAGCAAGATAAGAAAATAATTTTATTAGTTGTTAAACGTTCGCCACAATAACTCAAAACACTCTCTCTATTTTGTCCGTAACGTCGGTCTTTTATATCACTGTCCCTATTCCGTCATGTTCCTTTCGTCCTAAACCCAACCTACTAAAAGTCAATCCCTAACTTGTCAATCTACGTGATCTCCTCCTACCTTTCCCCTCATTTCCTACATTCGGCCCTCCTGACCTTACATTCGACCCGAATGTAGAACCCCACGGCTTCATGTACTCAGCGACAGATGTGCACCTACTGGAACCTTCAAATTCACCAACCTTCTCGACCTCGTAACGTCCGTGATTCAGTTTCTTGATGACCTTATATGGACCTAAGAATTTAGGTTTGAGCTTTAAGCCGGTACCGAACTGTGTGCGCTTAATGGCGACCAGATCATTGACATTATACTGCCTCTCTAAGACACGATTCTTGTCGTAATTTCGCTTATTCTCCTGCTGTATTCTTTGGATGTTCTCCCTAGCTTCTTCTCGTAAAATATCACGTTCTTGTTCCAATTCATAGACCGCTATTTCTTCTAGAGCTGCTCGAATATCAGGATTTTCTTTAATTCTCATATTTAAGCCAGTTAATATTCTAAATGGAGTGTTTCCTGTACTTCTCGACGTTGTGTTATTTATAACTTGCTGTACACGATCAACATACCTGTACCAATTTTGAGGACGCTCGATACATAATTTAGTCAACATTGGCACAATAATTTTGTGGATCCTCTCAACCTGACCATTTCCTCTAGGTACTCCCGTTGCTATTAGTAAGTGTTGTATACCTTCTTCTTCGCAATATTCCTTAAACATATTTGATGTGAATGCTGTGCCCCGATCTGTAATCATCCTGAATGGATTTCCAAATATCACAGACTGCTTCCGAAGACGATCAACAACCTCTTGAGTTCCCGTACTTTTTGTTGGATACAGCCAAACAAATTTGGAAAAAGCATCTACCACCACTAAAATATGATTATACTGCTTATAAGTTGTCTCCATTGGCCCAACATGATCCAAGTGATACGTCATCAACGGTTTATCTGTTTTATCTATAGGGTTGAGAAATCCTTCTTGACGTCCCGCTTTAGTATTAGCCATAATACATTCTATACAGCTTTTAACTATATTCTCACACTTTTTACTCAAATTAGGAATATAAAAAGTTCTCTCTACCAGATCTTGAGTCTTCCGTGTTGCAAAATGCCCTTGTCGATGCGCCATTTCTATAATCTCTTTCTCCATATTTGCTGGTATCACTATTAACTCTTTACCAGAGTCCTTGTGCAAAATATCGTATTTTAGGTAGTAGTCTTCATAACAACTATTTTGTAGAATTTCACGAACTGCTTTGTTCCACTCGTCTTGTAGTTGTGCCTCTTTTATTCGATGTCGCAATGAGTCTTCCATCAGCAAGCATGAAACGCGACTTAATGCATCTACATGACGCATTTTTGATCCAGATCTATGCTCAATTACGTAATCAAATTGCTGTAGAAAAAGCGCCCACCTAGATACTCTTAATGGAACATCTTGTTTTCGCATTGTCATTGTAAAAGCGTTACAATCAGTTACAATTTTTATTCTTATACCCATCACGTATATTCGCCATTTCTTCAAAGCCTCAATTATGGCCAAAACCTCTAATTCATACGAATGGTACTTCTCTTCAGCAGGGGTAGTTTTGCGACTCATAAATTCTATGGGATGCCATTGTTGGTCCTCGGAGTTCTTTTGTAGAAGAACACCCCCATAACCATACATACTAGCATCGGTGTGTATCTCAGTTGCTGCCTTAGGATTATACAATTTCAATACAGGAGCACTAACGAGGGAAGATTTTAATTGTTGAAACGCCACTATTTGTTCATCACCCATCTTGAATTGAACATTCTTCCGTAATAAATCAGAAAGCGGTTTAGCCACTATGGCATAATTAGGTATAAACCTTCGAAAATATGATGTAAGACCAAGGAACCGTTGAATAGATTTTCTATCTCTCAGTAATGGAAAATTTTCCACAGCTGCTGTCTTCTCCTCTGATGGTAGTATTGTTGAATTCTCTATTATATAACCAAGGAATGTTATCTTCTCCCTTAGAAACTGACATTTGCTCCATTTTATATCAAGCCCGTTTGATGCTGCAACTTGTAAAACTTTTCGTAACTTCAAAAAACCTTCCGCTCTGTCCTTGGACGGTATTACCATATCGTCCATATATACAACAAGTGTTCCATCCCTTATCAAATCATGGAAAATTGCAGAAATGTAACGACAAAAAACAGCTGGGGAATTGGATATACCGAAAGGAACATACAAAAATTCGTACTGGC
This sequence comes from Protocalliphora azurea, assembly GCA_932274085.1. NCBI lineage: Eukaryota > Metazoa > Arthropoda > Insecta > Diptera > Calliphoridae > Protocalliphora > Protocalliphora azurea. Next base: position 113,874,846 of record OW026521.1, read on the forward strand.
CATTATGAGTAACAAAAGCTGTGTACTTCCTGGAATCCTCTTCTACAGGCACATGGAAGAATCCATTTCGCAAATCCAGTGTTGTAAAAACCTTGCACTCTTGTAAACGTTGCAGAATGTCATCTATCATTACCATTGGGAAATTGTCTCTTATTATCTTCTCATTAAGTCGGCGATAATCACAGCAAAGTCTTTTAGAACCATCTTTCTTCGATACTAGAACCACAGGAGAAGAATATTGGGAATAACTTGGTCTTATAATACCCTCCTTCAGCCATTCCTTTACTTGTTGGTCTACGGTCTGCTGATCTACAAACGACATCCTTCTTGGGCTGTGCCAAACTGGAACTTCATCGCTGAGTAAAATCTTCATCTTGACTGGAAATATGTCTGGCTTCTCAGGTTTGTAGTTCTCTAACATTTTCAGTATCTGCACTCTTTCTTCGTTGTGTAAATGATCCAACTCTATTTGATCATATACTTTTAAGTCACCTATTTGGCCTATGGTATTAATATTTGCTAATTCTCTAAAGACATCTTGTAAGGTTAAATTATTGTATCCACCTTCAACTTTAGACTCTGTATTGGAGATTGTTGAGCAGAATTTCACATTATCACTTGTAATGGTCATGTTCACGTATTCTAGAACGTCATTACCAATAACAGCAGGATATAAAATGTCCTGATCCTCAACAACATGAAATGTTATAGTAACGAAAATTCCGTCAAGATTAACATTAGTAGAAAAACAGCCAAGAGTCGTTATATCCTTTTGGCCTATTCCCGTCAACGTTTTGGTTTCAGAACTCAACTTAACATCGCCCATCATCTTCCATAGCTCCTTGCGTAAACAACTTATGTCGCTGCCAGTATCAATAATTGCCATGATTTCACGATCATGAACAATGATGCTTTTAAATATCCTATGCGAAGATAATGATGACAGTGTCTGGACATTATTTTCTTCCTTCTTCATAACCTTTACATTTCCATCCTTTACGTTCTTCTTGCATTCGAAACTTTTATGCCCCAACTCTTTGCACTTGTAGCATATTACACCATCAGTTTTACATTTATTCGCCAAATGTCCTTTGTCACCACATTTGAAACACCGCTTCTCACCTTGAGGTTGATTTAATATATTGGTCTGCTCCTGCTTTGGACGGAAACCTTTCGAAGCTGATTGATGCACTGACCCATTTATCTTTTCGTATACCTTTATTTTGGCCTTTAAATCGTTTATATCTATAGCTTGATATAAAATCGATTTATTGACCTTTGAGTCCGGAATACCCTCGATGAAATATTCTATAGTGCTCTCCTGATCCAAGCTAATTGGTGCACCAATCTCCATCAGAGCATAGAGGTATTCGCGGAAGCTCTCTGTTGATTTCTTTCTACGGCCTTTCAACAATCTATGTACTTCTATCGAGGACAACTGCACCCCAAACTCGTTGCACAATGAAGTTTTCAGGGATGGCCAATCACGAACAGAAGTTTGGCTTCGAACAAACATCTTCGCAGCACCTGTTAGTAACTGCCTGGCGTAAATATATTTCTGCAGTTCGTTCCACCTCACTGTATGGGCACAATCTTCAAAGTCACGGAGCCACTGGTTAACCTCCGGCTGGCCTTCTCCTGAGAATTTCGACAAAGTTTCCTCAATATCCCTCAAGGTAAAGGTTGACGGCCCATGATGATACACCTCTGCGCGCTGACCACCTGAAGCCGCTTCTCCGTACTCAGAATTATCATCATCCGCAGTACTAGGGGTTTGGAAGTGTCTAATCAATCGTTCCTGCAAACCAGATTTACTACCGTCCGTCGAAAGTCCTAATTCACCCAGCTTTTCCCTCAGCCCCTCTATCGTCAATGTCAAAATGTCACTAAGTTCCATCTCAAAAGAAAAAAAATAAAAAAAAAGGTTTATAAAAAAATAAAAGTAAACAAAAGAAATTAAAGCCTTAAAAAAAATAAATTCAAAAATAAAAATAAAAATATATAAAAATGTACACGTAACAATATGTATCCATAC